>BTHU01000005.1:115455577-116030577 GCA_036184795.1 Tokudaia tokunoshimensis | reverse complement strand
AGCCCCTGTGGTCACCTGCACTCACGTGCTCACATCTAAACACAGTTAAAAGTACTAAACACAAATTTAAATTCTAAAATAAAAAAAAATTAAAAATTAAAGATTGAGCTAAAAATCTATATAGTAGGAAAAGGATAGCGGGAAAGAAGTCAGAGCTGGGGTCGGGGCCGCGACCGGGTGTTGCTTGCCGGGGTCCCTGAACTGCCTTCTCCCTACAGTGCGCAGGGGCATCGTTAGCATCCCTTCTACTCTGGAGGTGGAGGTAGAAGACGTCACCGCCTCCTCTCAGCACATCCACTTCTTCAAACCATTGCGGCTGAGCGAGGTGCTGGCCAGAGGAGGCCCCTTCCCTCTGTGCACGGAGATCCTGGAGGTTCCTGAGGGTCCACCCATCTTCCTCAGCCCGTGGGTGAGCTTCCTCCGCAAAGGCCAGCGGCTCTGCATCTATGGTCCAGCCTCACTACCGTGGCGGGTTGTGGCCTCAAGCAAGAGCCGAAGAGTGCCCAGATACTTCATGCTCTCTGCGGCCTACCAGGGCAAACTCAAGCGGAGGCCAAGGGAGTTCCCCACGGCCTGTGACCTTTTGGGTGCTCTCCAGCCAGGCCGGCCCCTCCGTGTGGTGGTCACAACAGACTGTGACGGGAACGAGGAAGAGCACCCTGACTTTTCTTTCGTGGCTGTGGGTGATCGGCTGGAGGTGCTGAGGTCAGGCCAGGTCTGTGGGACCAAAGGCCAGGACATAGATGTCTTGATATGTCAGCGGCTGAGAGAGCAGTCTGGGGAGGAAGAGGAGGAGGAGCAGGAGGAGGAGGAGGAGGACAAAGAACAGATTCTGCTACCCCTCTACCTCTCTGGTAGCTTTGTGGAGGAGGTGAATGACAGCCGACGCTATAGCCTAGCGGATCTCACTGCTCAGTACTCCCTGCCCTGTGAGGTCAAGGTAGTGGCCAAGGATACCTGTCACCCCACTGACCCTCTGGCCTCCCTCCCTGGCCTGCGGCTGGAGGAGAAGCTCACAGAGCCCTTTTTGGTGGTAAGCCTGGACTCGCAGTCAGAAATGTGTTTCGAGATCCCTCCCCGGTGGCTGGACCTGACTGTGGTGGAGGCTGAGGAAGAGCCAGCCCAGGTGGCTCCGCTGCCGTCTGTCGCTGCCGTGGAGGAGCTGTCAGAAGCTTTTTACTACAGTCTCCGGAAGCTGCCAGCCTCTGGGAACCAAGCCCCTCCACCCAGGCCCCCTAAAAGCCAGGGTATCAGTAAGATGCAGCAAAACACACAGTGCTGTAAGGAGGGCGGTGTAAAGGTACGGACGGAACCTC
This sequence comes from Tokudaia tokunoshimensis, assembly GCA_036184795.1. NCBI lineage: Eukaryota > Metazoa > Chordata > Mammalia > Rodentia > Muridae > Tokudaia > Tokudaia tokunoshimensis. The sequence continues at coordinate 116,029,261 of BTHU01000005.1, read as the reverse complement.
ACGGGCAGGGAGGGGTCACCTGTTAGGCTCACCCTGGGACCTTCCCTGGTGTTTTGCCTGCGATGATTCTCAGTTGTACTGAACTTGCAGCACACCAAGTTCTATTCTTTGTACCAGTTATTCCTACTTGGGCCTCATGATCTTAAAGCTGGTGTAGTTATCAGTATTTTATGAGAAAATGAAGGCTGAGACTCCGACAGGCACCTGAAGTCGGGGGTCACTAAACAGAAGGCCTGAGTCGGAGTGTGGACATTCTGACTCCAAGTTTCCTGCTGCTTTCCCTTTCTGTCACCTTCTGACCCCTTCCAAGCGGAGCATCGTCTGTTCTTCCCTAGACGTTTGCAGTCCTACCCCATCGCTCTTAGGATGGCCTCCTCTCCTAGTTTGATTTATGTTGTTGTGATACAATTGCGCCAACCACAAGCAACTTGGAGGAAGAAGGATTTTAGTTCACACTTCCAGGTTACAGGCGCTCACTGCAGGGAAGCTGGCCACACCGCTTCTCACTGTGAGCAGAAAGATCGGGTGCATGAATATGGTCTGCTTGCTTTCTTGCTGACTTTCTTACTTTCACAGAATTCAGAGTCCAGTGGTGTCACCCACAGTAGGCTCAGTTGCCCTACACTGATTGGCAGTCAAGACGACTCCCCCCTTCCCCCGGAGGTATACCCACAGACCTAACTGATCTAGATAATGCCTCATTAAGACTCTCTGTCCAGGAAATTTTAGGTCATGCTAAGTTGACAGTTAAACCCTCCGCAGCTCTAAATCTTCATCTGGCCACCTGCTGGGCATTGTGTTAAAAGCTTCAGTGGTTCCACATGGCATCAGGGTCCCCAGGAGTTGACTGCAGCCTGGCATTTCTGGGCCACCTCCCACCACTACTTCCTATTTCCCATTCCTGCCACAGGAAGGCTCTGGCTTGGCCTGTCACAACACATCACACCCACGGCTAGGACCTTTATTCCTCTTTCAGGCTCCAGAAGCGGTGAGGCCCTGACTCCTGGGCCTCGTTCTCTCTGTCACCTCACTGCTGTGTCCTCTGCCATTTTCCATTCACTATCTTTCTTCCTAAAAAGAGAGCCGGGCAGGATATTGGGGGAGGGGCGGAGAGCAGAAAACTTGGTGGCTGACCCTTCCTACCCTCACAGCTCACACTCACACACACGCACACACGTGATGCATGCACTGCACACACACAGACACATGCACCAGCATTCTCTCTACAGATGAGATGAGAGAGCCGAGGTATCTGATCTCACACAGCTAGGAGGATGGCACGGCTGGGTTTGAACTCAGTCCTCACTCCACAGCCAGTGTGACCGAGTGAGCTATCCAGAGTATGCTCGGTGAACTCAACAGGTATACTGTTTTGGGACCTTGGGAGGCCTGAATTTATTATCATATAGTCACGTGGCAGTGGATAAAACGATGAGCCCTTGAGTAGTTTCAGCCTCATGAGGGACTTCTGGCCATGAGAAGCCTGACCCAGAAAAGCACACGGCAAGTTGTCACCGTCGGGTAACTCGGTCGCGTGGGCTCAGCAGCTGATTCGTGTCACTGCTTTCTTGTTTGTTTTTATCTTCCTCAGCCTCAAGTTGTAGAACCGCAGAAATCCTGCCCACAGCCTGAACGCAAGGCGAAGACCTTGGAATCCCTTCCCAAGAACAAATCAGATGTATACTGCAAGGTTTCTGTCCACAAGAAAGACCACAAATCCAATCCCCAAACACAGAATTCAGGTTAGTCTGGCCTATCAAAGCCATTTCCCATCTCTGATGGCTCTGACCAGGGGACCCGATTGTGGTCCTAGTTTGAGAGCCAAGCTTACATGGAGTGGGTCAGGTCGAAAGCCCTCTCTAGTCTTTCTCTGCAGACTCCAGACTCCAGTGATGCAACGAGTCCAGTCCTAGACATGATGTCCTCTCTGCCAAACAGGACAGTAAAATGGCCGCAGTGTTCAGGGAAAGTAAATTGTGGTTTCTGAGCCACAGTCAGGGCAATTTGTTTCCTGTTCAGAGGACGAAACTGAAGGGGAAAGGAACTTGTCTAAAGACAAAGATTCTGAGTGACCTGGACTTGCTTTTCTCCTTCAGTGCTGAATATGAAACCCAAATCTTCGAGCTCTCTCGGCAAGTCCTCTACCCCCGAGTTATATCTCCTGCCTGACCCAGATATGGATGACCACGACTATGAAGAAATTTGAGCACTTTGAGAAGAAATCATCTAGGTGCTGGGGAAGCCACACTCCAGTTGCACAGGGGATTGGGATACCAGCTAACTCCTGGAGGACCTAGGGTAAAGTCAAGGGACTTCGACTCCGATGAGCATGGGACTGACGCTATTCCTGCCTCTTTGGGTTGGCTTGGTCCCAGAAAGTTGCATGTGACACCCTCAGCCTTAGAGCCTTGGTGTCCAGAGAAGCCTTTCAGGTTCTGGACTCTCCTATGGCCATCAGTTGTCCCACTACTAGTCATAGAGAAGAATCAAAGGCCACCAACTTCAGTGTTGCCTGCCTGCCTCTCAGTAAAGAGAACTCAGTCCTCATTGTGTCACCCAGTGTAGGTCACCTTTGTCTGCTCTGCACTTGTGCAGTCCAGGCTCTGTGCCGGGGGGCAGACAGGATTCTCTTGTTGGTAGAACCCAGCTCATGATCAATACCCAGTAAATGGGCTCATGGGACTGGATGTGGGAATCTGCCTCTAAGAATAAAATCCTAGTTAGGACACTAGTTCTCCAAATCTGTTAGTGGAACTAAGAGAGCTAATCCACAAAGGTGGAGGGACTGGCTCAGAGGTTAAAAGGACTTGCTGCTCTTACAGAGAATCCAAGTTCAGTTCCCAGCACCTACATCAGGTGGTTCACAACTGCCTATAACTCCGGCAACAGGGGGTTCGGCATCTGCTTCTGGACTCTGAGCACTCTATTCCTGTGTGCAACCTAGCCCCCTCGACCCCCCACAATTAGACACAATTTAAACATTTAAAGTTGGGTTTGGTGGTGTATACCGTTAGAAGGTAGAAGCAGGTAGATATTTGTGAATTCCAGGTCAGCCTATCTACATACTTATTTATTAAACAAAACCAAGAAACTGTGGAGACCCAAAGTTGTGGAATTCTGGCAGGCCTTGGGTGGTAGTCTGACACTGTAAAAGAAAGCTGTTAGGTGACTGACTACCCAAGATCATCTTATGCTAAAGCCTCAGAATAAAAATGACACACGCTTCTGTATGAGTGAAATTTATTGTCTTGTCTGTGCACCAGACCCTTTAGAAACCACATCCAAACCTTGAACTCTTATAGAGAAACTGCTGCCTAATTTTTAGATTAGGCAACAGGCTTAGTGACTGATGGTCTCAGGAGGTAGACTAGATCAGTGGTTAAGGAGAGGGCTCCAGGGGCTGGAGAGATGGCTCAGCGGTTAAGACTGCTCTTCTGAAGGTCCTGAGTTCAAATCCCAGCAACTACCATGGTGGCTCACAACCATCCATAATGAGATCTGACACCCTCTTCTGGAGTGTCTGAAGACAGCTACAGTGTACTTACATATAATAAATAAATAAATAAATCTTTTTTGTTGTTGTTGTTTTGTTTTTTTGAGACAGGCTTTCTCTGTATAGCTCTGGCTGTCCTGGAACTCACTCTGTAGACCAGGCTGGCCTCGAACTCAGAAATCCACCTGCCTCTGCCTCCCAAGTGCTGGGATTAAAGGCGTGCACCACCACTGCCCGGCATAATAAATCTTTAAGAAAGAGAGAGAGAGAGAGAGAGAGAGAGATATCGAGATCCAGAGGCAACAGTCTGGATTTAGGCTCCCAGCCCGCCATGGACTAGCTGCTGATTTCAGTAATTTATCTCTCTTTAGGCTTTAGTTTCATGTCATCTAAACATTGATTTAAGGATTCAAAGATTAACTGAGATATTTACAAGGCATACCTGTACCTGGCACTCACTGCTAACCAAGGTCACACAGCTTTGTCTCCCTCCAGTCTCTGGTCTCCAAGCCTGTCATTTCCTCATGGAAGTCACTGTGTTAAAAACAAGCAAACAAGCAAAATCCCTGGTTCCCTGGAGGCTTAAACCGTGTTCAGAGCTGGAGATAAGAGGACAAATACAAACTTTGTCCATGCAACTTCCAAGGCGAAGCTATCCATCATGTTCTAGGAGATGTGGGAACTGCAAGCTGGTGAAGCCACAGAATCTAGCTGTAGGCCACCAGAGAAGACGGGGACAGATAAAACGATAACTTGAGTTTACAGCTGTTATGAGACTGGGTCCGATTTGAGTCAGATCCTAGACACTGTACCTGTGTGTGCGTCTGCTTCTCTCTGGGCTGCCTGGACCTGTCCTCCTCAGAACGGAGCTCTCCAGGTGATTCCTACAGGCTGTTGCCCAGCCCCAACTATGGGGACGTCATCCACCAGTTTCCACCCACCTCTCCCCAGAAGCCAGTGTTCCTTGTCCTGGAAGATCCAGGGACAGACCCTAGAGAGAAGCAATAAGCAAGATCTTGACGAACTTCCTTCCTGGCTCTGAATTACCAAAGGGTGAACCAATAGTCAAAGTGCCTCTGGTCTCCATTTCCACATACATTCAATCTTGGCATACAGTTGAATAAGCCTCAAAAGGAGGACAGAAAAGAGGGCTACCAGTTCCTATAAAATAGGATTTCTGGTCTGGAGAGATGGCTCAGTGGTTAAGTGATGGCTCTCTTGTAGGGGCCCACGTTCGGTTCCCAGCACCCCCCCAGCTGCTCACAGCTGCCATCGGTTCCTGGGACTCTCTCTTCTGGCCTCTGTGTTCTCTGCACAAACATGTACATACACATTAGGCAAAATGCTTGTACACATGAAAATAAAAAAGGACTTCTGAGTAGTCAAGTTGCTTCAGTGTAAAAGGGAACATTTTTTAGCTTGGAAGCAGTGGATAAAGCAGAGACCAGGGAGGTATCCACTGGGCAAAGTGCTTGCTGTATTAAGGATAATGACTGGAGTTGAGATCCAGTACCTACATAATAGCCAGGCCTTGTGATATATACCTGTAACCCTGACACTGGGAGATGGGAGCCAGAAGCAGGCAGATCTCAGGGGTTCACTGGGCAGCTGGTCAGACTGAAACAGCAAGTTCTAAGTTCAGTGAGTGGCCTTATCTCAACAATACGTTTGAGGGAGATACCTGTGTCAACCTCTGGCCATACGTTCCTGAATGGTTCCTCAACCAGTTGTGGTACCTCACACATATACACCACACACACACACACAAAATATGTTCAGCAACTGCAGATGATTTTTCCTATCAGAGTAATGGCAGTTACTTGGGGAACAATCAGAGGACTTCTCTCTGAGACAAGCTAGGTTGGTGGGAAGGATTACAACGGGGCTAGGGATGGCCCTTGAGCATCGTCTTCCAAGTGACGACGAATATACACCAGTGAGTTCCCTTGGGAACAGAAAGAATGTATCAGCATTTTCTCTTTTGTTTTGAGACAGAATCTCACTATGCAGCCTTGGTTGACTTGGAACTAGCTATGTAGACAGGCTTCAAACTCTATTGAGATCGGCTTACCTCTGCCTCCCTAGTGCTGGGATCAAATGTGTTTGTCACTACACCTGACTCATTTCTATTTTTGAATGTTTTATAATGATTGGTATATTATAAACTTCTGTAAAAATTGCTAAACGAAAAGGAAATAGGGTGTGTGTTTAAACATTTTACCAATGTGAAGTTTCTCCCAGGTACATTATCTGTTTTATTTTAGGTTTATGAAATCGACTGCATTGAAACAAAACAACAAAACCATCAATCCACACTAAATGCCAGTTCTTACTCTGGCCTTTGTAAAACGCTATTTTTCATGACACTCCATTTCCCACCTGCAGCCTTAATTTCCTGAGAGGAAGCTGAACACACTATCAGGTGACACTGGGTGGTTTCTAAGAGCATGGGTCATATTAGTATTACAACACAACGCTCAAACACAACCTCTTTCACTTAAGCAGGGCAGCTGTTCCAGGGGTTGGAGTGCACACGTTCCCGCCTGTGATCAGCCTCAGACTCCCACAGTGCTCATCAACCATGTGATCACTGAGAGGCATCAACTGACCAGGAGTCAGGGCAGCCCATTACTAACCTCCTGATACTAATCTCTCCTATTGCTGGTACCTAACTGAAAGTTTGGTGTCCAATAAAGGCATTTAACAACTTGTGCATGTGCAAGCAAATTCAGGTGCTAGGCCAGAAGCATTGGAACCTCTAGAACTGGAGTTACAGTTGTGAGCTTCCTGATGTGGGTGCTTAGAACTGAACTCCAGCCCCCTGGAAGAGCAGCAAGAGCTCTTAACCCCTAAGCCATCTCTCTAGGTCTCCCTGCTCCCTCTTTCTGGGGACAAGGCCTCACTATGTAATCCTGGTTGTCTAGAACCTGGTATGTAGACCACAATGGCCTCAGAACCGAGATCTACCTGCCTCTGCCTAAGTTGTGATTTGAATTTTATGGAAAGACTTCTGCACAACACCACAACTTTGCTTACCTGGTAACTAGAGGAAACTGGGAAACTGTGAAAGTACCCTGTCATACAACCTACACTGGAACAGGTTTTGTTTTTTCTCTCAGCCATTTCCGCTGTCTAAGAATAGATGCATAACTAATAACATAACTGCTCAGCTGAGCCTTACATCCTCAGAGGGAACTACTGTCTAACAAACGGCCAGATGTTTACCATCAGCAATCAGGGTAAGAGCTCATTAGAAGCAGGCAGTTCTTATTTGCATGTTCCACATCATGAACTCCACCCTCAAATTAGTTTCCATTCAAGACATCTACCTTTGACATCTGTGAGCATATTTCCCCTCCTTCAAGAACAGCCTTTGTGAAGTCTCACGGCAGACAGCCAACTCAGCTGCAAGATCACCATCAGCAGCCTTGTGGACGGCAGGCAAATGCTTCACTACTGTGAGCCTAACCCCAGCCCAAGATCTATTCACAAGCTTTGGTGGCAATGGCACACGCTATGCACAACTACAACCCTGATAAGCCTGATGACCAGGGTTGAATCCCTGGAATACACACGATAGAAGATGGCTCTGTACACTGTAAAAAGAGAACGCACTCGCCACCAAGCTGTTCTGACTTCCACACTCACACAACAAATGCTAAAAATAAAACATCTCAGAAGCTATTACAATTGACATGTTTTATCAAACATATGAACATTTATATTACAAACCACAGTAACATTTCTTCCTCTCTGCCCCAGGAGGCCTCCCCATCAGAACCTCATGCTCATTAAACCTCCTTTCAACTGCAGGCAAGACAAGGGGAAGGAAAGTGCAATTAGAAAGTAACACCGCAGACCAGCGTGTGACACAACCTGGCAGAAGGCAGGTTGTTCTTTGGCCCCCGGCCCTAGAATTGCTCATCCTCAACAGGAAGCCCTTCAGGAACAGAAGCCCCAGAGCTGCCGCAGTTCCGCCCTGCTCTCTAGGTGGTGTCTCTTTCAATCCGACCGTCCATCCTGGAGTCCTGACTGGCTTATCGGAATTTCTTTCAAGAAATCCCACCCCGGTTTACTTCCTTCTCAACTGTTTATCTCCTTTTCAACTTCTAAATAACAAGCAACAAAATGGAGAGTGATAAGTTCCAAAAAGACTTCAGAAGGCTGAGACCTTCTCCAGGAACTTCTGTCCTAGAAGTCTCTTGCCAAAGCCTGCAGAGCTGGGGACACCGGATGAAGACAGGTCCAGCTGGAGATATTTCAGGGACCCAATCAACTCCAGTTACTCTGCATCTGTAGATTTAAAGTGGTCATCATCCACAGTAGAATAAATGTGGCCCTCGTTGCACAGAAAATCCACTGCTTGCCTGAAAGGAAAAAAAAAAAGTGGGGGGATCCCCACATTAAAACCGGTGCCCTTTGAACATAGCTAAGTAAGCAAACTTATCACTTGTTTCTGTACTTCTTATCTTAGCTATGAATTATTCAGTCACTTTGTTCATGGAGGTGTCTTGCAGAAAAATGACAATACAACCTAAGGATTGAGATTATCCATGCAGAGCAGGACTACTAGGGCTGCCTTGGATCCCGGCCTCAAATTTCAAAATAAAACAGGGCTTCACTTAAAATGTCAAGTTGACATAAGAACCTGAAGCTACAGTCAGCTTGCACATGAGATGTACACTGGGTCTGAAGTACCCCTTCCCTGGATTCAGCCCCCCAATCACATCTCAGCCTGCAGTTATTAAATGGGTTTGTTTGTTCCAGACAGGGTCTCTATGTAGTCAGAGCTGTCCTGAAACTTGCTATGTAAACTAGGCTGGCCTTGAACTCAAGTATCATGAGTACTATCTACATATATATAGTTCATCTCAGTTCACTGCAATGGAATCAGAAGTCTGCTGCCTAAAATAGAATCCCATCAAAGGAGCGAGAGGACTGCCTGATGCCTTCAGATCTGCACAAATCAGCAAGTGGGGCAACAGTGCCACCTGTGAGTGCTTTTAAATTCTCTTCCTAGCTGCTCAACTTCTCCCTCAACAGGCTGCAGCTGACAACTTTCCTTGTGAGTCTCATGCAGACCAGGTTGGCTCTGAACTCCTGGTCCTCCTGCTTCTCTTCCAAGTGCTGAGATCACAGGTGAGACCCAGCAAACCCAGATCCAGCTTTCTCTTCTCCACTCACTCCTCACTATCCGAAGACTGTAGACAGATACAGAGGTACAAGTCTGGACCTCTAGACCACCACCAAGACTTACTTGATTGAGGGTACAGGCATATGCTGGAGCTGGCTCCTGAGATCCTGAAAGTTCAATCCTTCAGGCCTTGGGCAAGCCTTGATCAAATTCAGCACCTGACAGTTCAAATTAAAAAGACTTTAGCAACTACTCTGAGTCAGCTTGCTTATGTAAACTTCATAAGCAAAGAGGAGCTGGAAAGATAGCTCAGGAGGAGCACTTGCAGAGATCCTGGGTTTCCACCCTCTCTATCCTCCACTGGTATCAGGCATTGTGGACACACACACACACACACACACACACACACGCAGCAGGCAAGCACACACAAGTTAAAAGGGAGGGGGGTGTTGGTGTGAAGCAGGCTACAAGAGAACGTTCCATCATTTGGGAAGAAACAAAGTATCAAGCCTGCCTGCGCCCTGCATGGGTAAACAGACAGCCTACCTGGTTTTGGACCACAGTGAGGCCATTTGCTGGCATGAAGTTATTCCCACTGAAGTTTCCGGGTTCACCCATTCCTAGGTTGCTGATAGATGGTCTCCCCGCAGAGGCCTGAATTAAGAACAAGATCAGAACATTAGAAAAGCCACCACATCAACCTACTTCAAATAACTTACTAATGAACAGCAGGAAACAATTTAATAAGATTTCCTAGTAACTATTTATATAGGACAGCTATAACAATGAAATCTCATAAGGAAAGTAACCTCCTGAAGCATGTATTCCCTGCCCCGGAAAGGATGCTCTGGCACTGTGATTTCACGTGCAAGCTATAATAGTTTCCTTGGGACTTGCCCAAGCAAGCGTTTATTATTGTGAAACCCTGTTGGGAGAGAAAAGGGCACAGGTTTGTCCATGGGTACAATTCCCTGACAGAGGGCTTGCCTAGTATAGATAAGGTCCAGTTCCATTCAGAACACAAGAAAGGAGGTGTAGATGCTTCACCCCCTTTAGGTCATTGCTTTCTCTGCCTACCACTATCTGGATTATCTCAAATACTCCTATGAATTGCGTTCTACCAAATTCATCATGACCTCTTACGTCACTGGCTGCTAAAGTCTTTTGGTCTTCACAACACCTGACCCCAGACAATGCTGACCACTCCTCCCCTCCAGGCTTCTTCATAACACACCCTCTGGCTTCCCACTCACTCACACTGCACCTTTTCTTTGCACAGTGCCTGATGAACAGTACATCCTGTAAGTGTGGATGACAGGAGCGGACATATCCTGTGAGGTTTAACACAGTGAAACACAGAGGAGGAATTCTATCCCATTAGGAGATCGCCCAGTCAAACCTCCATTAAATGTCTGTTGTTGAGATGACATACAGGTTGGATGCAAAATGCTGTCTGGCTTTGAAATTTTTGATCAGCCATCTTGGTACTGGGTGAGAAACAACTCAAAATTCTGGGAGACATGAATGTTTCACTTAGACTAAGACAGTGGTAAAGCTCAGGGAGAAAATGTGCCGAGGACCTAAGTGGCGGCTGGGGTGCCTCAGCAGGTGGAGCTTTTGTTTTTTGAGACAAGGTTTCTCTGTGTAGCCCTGGCTGTCCTGGAACTCACTCTGTAGACCAGGCTGGCCTTGAACTCAGAAATCCACCTGCCTCTGCCTCCCAAGTAGCAGAGGGAGCTCTTTCACCTCTTCCTGACCTTGGATCCAGGTGGCACGGACCGCCTGAAACCCTACCTCCAGGGGATCCCTCACACACCACACAGACACGGAAATACAAACCTTAAGTTTGTTTTCTCAGAAAAGGGAGAAGTTGACTGCAGCGCCTCACCTGGTTGGTGGGTTTGCTGAGCATCAAGTGTGAATTGACCACTTCCAGAATGTGAGCCGTAAACTCATTCATATCTTCCAGAGGAATGATCTTGAAGGCGACCAAGCTCTTTTTGTTCTATTAAAGAGGAAAATATAAGTAAAAGACAAACATATTCAAGTGAGTTTCTGGACAAAACACTGGGCTTTTTCCTTGGTTCTATTTCTCACTATGGGGAAAATGCCTCATAGACTTAAAAATGTGTATGTGAATATGGGCACATGTACCACAACAAGCAAGGGAAGTCAACAGGATAGACTTGGTGTTGGTTCTCACTTCCCACCTCAAAACAGGCTGTCTTTCTACTATATACACCCAACCAGGTAGCCCCAAAGCTTCTAGAGATTCTCCTGTCTGTCGCCCAACTCCTCAGAGGTGCGTTAGAGGCTCTGGATAGCCACCTGGCTTTTACACAGCTCCTGAGGATTGGAACTCAATTAACTCAGATCCCTAACGTTTGCATGGCACGTGTTAGTTACCCAGTGGGCAATCTCTTAGCCCTACTTAATTTTTTTCTTTAGTGAGACAAGGTTTCACTATGTAGCCTTGGCTGTCCTGGAGCATACCATGTAGACCAGGCTGATCTAGAACTGATCTGCCTTTTTGAGATAGGGTCTTACTATGTAGCCCTGTCTGTTTGGAACTATGTAGACTAGGTTGGGCTCAAACTCAGACATTTATCTGCCTCTGTCTCCTGCAGATAAAGGAAAATGCCTATGTGCCACCACATATGGCTTTAATGTATATTTTAAGATAGAACCTAGATACTTCCTCTCAATGAAGAGAACAAAATATCTTCTCATTTAATATGAAGACTTGATTATTATGGATAATTACTCATTCTTCTAATGAAGATGTATATTTAAAAAATTTTATTTATTTATTTTTTTCCAGACAGAACTTGTATAGCCTGGCAGTCCTGAAATTTGCTTTATCCTACAATTCACTCTATAGACTAGGCTGGCCTTGAACTCAGATATCTGCCTGCTTCTGCCTCCCTCATGCTGGGATAAAGGAGGTGTACCACCACCACCACCTGTCATGAGACAGGTTCTCTTCTTGTTCACCAATGTGTGTCAAGCCAGCTTGCCTGTGAACTTCAGGGGCTGTGTCCACCTCCTTTACCTCCATAGGAGTGCTGAGGTTGCACATATGCACTATCAAGTCTGGTGAGCCTGGCCTTAACTTCAGTTACAAGGGTTCAGACTCAAGTCTTCATCTCCGCCATCCCCAGCTCTGAAGCTACCGTTTTATTTGACTTTACCTGAAAAGACCTGAGGTGGCCAGCAACTTTCACATATGTTTCTGGAGGAACCACAGTGTTCTCACCACTGGCATCCTGATGGAAAAATATAAACACACCACTGGTTTTTTATTTACTTTTAATTTTTTGATAGGGTCTCATGTAACACAGACTTATCTTCAAACAATACACAGTCAAGGATGACTTTGAACTTCTTCCTGTTTCTATCCACCAAGAACTGTAAATGTCACATACAACTTATTTGGTGCAGGAGACAGAACTGTCTGATATTTTATTACTGTTCCCCCCCCCCCAATCCCCTTTTAAGGTGTGAGAGAGACAAACAGGGAGGGAGGGAGGGAGGGAGGGAGGGAGGGAGAGACACACACACACACACACACACAGAGGGTCATCTAAATGCAATCCAGGTGTCTTGGAACTATGTAACTCAGAATGGTCTAGAACTTATAGCAAAATCCTTCGATTTAGCTTCCTGATTGCCAATATAATACACATGACCCAAGCACACCAGGCGGGTCAATAGCACTTAATCATTTTCCCCCTACATTTTGTGTGTGCCCCGCTAGGTGAGTGAATGGAAGTCAGAAGACATGTGCAAGCTGGTTTCCTATCACACAGATTAGCATTGAGTTTACCAGCTGAGCCATCTCATTAGTCCATGGTCAATACTTCTTTGTCCATTAATTTTATGGACAAATTTTATACGTTATGGGTATAGGAGTATGTCTGTGTATCAGCTGTGTTCTTGGTGCCGATGGAGGCCAGAAGAGGATGTCAAATCCACTAAAACTGGAGTTACAGATAGCTGTGAGCTGCCATGTGGATACTGGGAATTCTCCAGAAGAGCAACAACCAACGTTCTTAACTGCTGAGTCACTCCTCCATCCTGCCTGGGTACACATCTTTGTTTCCTTAATGTAAATTTGTAGGTCTTTCTCTTTTTTTGAAACAGGGGTGTGTGTGTGTAGGTGTGTGTGTGTGTGTAGAGCCCTGGGGGTGGTGTGGTGTGTGTGTGTGTGTGTGTGTGTGTAGAGCCCTGGGGGTGGGGTGGTGTGGTGTGTGTGTGTAGAGCCCTGGGGGTGGGGTGGGGTGGGGTGTGTGTGTGTGTGTGTGTGTGTGTGTGTATGTGTAGAGCCCTGGGGGTGGGGTGGTGTGTGTGTGTGTAGAGCCCTGGGGGTGGGGTGGTATGTGTGTGTGTGTGTAGAGCCCTGGGGGTGGTGTGGGGTGTGTGTGTGTGTGTGTGTGTGTAGAGCCCTGGGGGTGGTGTGGTGTGTGTGTGTGTGTAGAGCCCTGGGGGTGGTGTGGTGTGTGTGTGTGTGTGTGTGTGTGTGTGTGTGTAGAGCCCTGGGGGTGGTGTGGTGTGTGTGTGTGTAGAGCCCTGGGGGTGGTGTGGTGTGTGTGTGTGTAGAGCCCTGGGGGTGGTGTGGTGTGTGTGTGTGTGTAGAGCCCTGGGGGTGGTGTGGTGTGTGTGTGTGTAGAGCCCTGGGGGTGGTGTGGTGTGTGTGTGTGTGTGTGTGTGTAGAGCCCTGGGGGTGGGGTGGTGTGTGTGTGTGTGTGTAGAGCCCTGGGGGTCCTGGAACTCTCTCTGTAGATGAGCCTGAGCCTGGCCTTGAATCCAGAGGTCTACCCGCCTCTGCTTTCTGAGTGCTAGGATTAAAGGCATGCACCATCAAGCCCAGAAAGGTCAATGTTGTGCTGGGGAGATGGCTCAGTGGTTAAGAGCACTGACTGTTCTTCCCAGAAGTCCTGAGTTCAAATCCCAGTAACCACATCAACCACATGGTGGCTCACAACAATCTGTAATAGGATCTGACGCTCTCTTCTGGTGTGTCTGAAGACAGCTACAGTGTAATCATATATATCGAATAAATAAATGAAATCTTAAAAAAAAAAAGTTCAATGTTTCAATGTTTTTTTTAACTGATTTCAGTACATGGTGAGTTCTGGGACAACAAAGCAGAGTTTATACTTTTTTTTTAAAGATTTATTTATTGATTTTTTATGAGCACACTGTAACTGTCTTCAGATACACCAGAAGAGGGCATGAGATCCCATTAAAGATAGTTTTGAGTCACCATGTGGTTGCTGGGAATTGAACTCAGGACCAGTCAGTGCCCTTAACCACTGAGCCATCTTTCCAGGTTATACTATTACTATCAGGGTTGTACGGTAGCAATTCCTGTTTTTCTTTGTCCATTTCTCTAAGGTGAAGCTACTTGTTTTTACTTTGCAGAACTTTTTATTAAGATGATTGAATATGTCCGAGAATGCTTTACCTTCATTTAAACAGTATTTATTTATTCAAGACCTACTGTGTGATGGGTACCATTCTAGGTGCCGAGGACAGTAGTGACCAAGAGAAAAATCGTTCTTAGAGAACTTACTTTCTACTCTCTTCCATAGTATTTTAGGTGGTTTTAAATTTTTACGTGGTCAAGTTGATTAAGCTCTCACTTTATGGGTTACCTTATGAATTTTTATTCCAAGAAAAACCTGTAACAGGCTAAAACTGAAAGAGCTGAACATCCAAAGCCCCAAGCAGCCCCACCTTGATCCAAGAGAATCACTTACATCCGTGTCAACCCACTGGCGTACATCCATGGGCGCAGCGGTCATATCATCTATTTTGTAAACAATGTTGGTTGGAGCCTTCTCTGCATGTCTGATTATCCCCACAATAGTGACCTAGAGAAAGAAAATAAACACAGTCTGATTTTCCTGGAAATCATAGCAAAGTGCACATATATACACGAACAATTTATAAAACATTTTTTTTGAGTCTCACTTGTCTCATGGGCCTGACTCACCTCATACTTGTGATAATCCTCCTGCCTGCCTCCTGAGTGCCAAGATTATAGGTGTGAACTGCCATGCTCAGTCCAAAACTCACCTATTTTTATTTATCTGAATAGAATATATTCATTAAGGAAAACTAAGAAACAACTCCTGCCAAGTTAAGAGAGGCTCCAAGGGAAGAATACCTTCATATACTTTTTAAAAATACATTTTGTTTGGAGGTAGGGTTTCACTGCGCAGGCCTGGCTGTCCTGGAACTATGTAGATCAGGCTGGCCTTGAACTCAGAGGTCCACTTGCCCCTGCCTCTCCACTGGTCAGATTAAACATGTGAGCCACCACTGCCCAACTTTAAAAAATACTTTCCACAAAAATATTGTTATCTTACCATTGTGTGTATGTGTGCTACGATCCAGAGGTCAGAGGATATTTTAGGGAGCTAGTTCTGTTTCTGTTTTAAAGATTTACTAAATATGAGTACACTGTAGCTGTACAGATGGCTGTGAGCCAACACATGGTTGCTGGGAATTGAACTCAGGACCTCTGCTTGCTCAGGCCCAAAGATCTATTTATTATTATATGTAAGTACACTGTAGCTGTCTTTAGGACACACTGGAAGAGGGCGTCAGATCTCACTATGGATGGTTGTGAGCCACCATGTGGTTGCTGGGATTTGAACTCAGGACTTCAGAAGGGCAGTCAGTGCTCTAACCACTGAGCCATCTCTCCAGCCCCGCTAGTTCTTTTTCTAATGTAGAATGTGGAGACTGAACTCAGGTCATCAGGCCTGTGCCAAGGCCCAAGCACTTTTACCCATGGAGCACTTTACTGGCTATATACTTTTCTTTTTCTTTTTTAAGATTTATTTGTTATATGTAAGTACACTGTAGCTGTCTTCAGATACTCCAGAAGAGGGCGTCAGATCTTGTTACAGATGGTTGTGAGCCACCATGTGGTTGTTGGGATTTGAACATGGTGGCTGCTGGGATTTGAACCTAGGACCTTCAGAAGAGCAGTCAGTGCTTTTAACTGCTGAGCCACCTCTCCAGCCCGGCTATATACTTTTCAATTAAGCAAGTCTTACTCCTTTGTCTTTGCATATGAGTGAAGGGTATGCACAGATAAGCAGACAGATGCGCAATGCCCTGCAGAGGCTGAGGACACTGGCTGTCCAGGTCTAGCACTATTGGTTTTATTTCCTTGAGACAAGCGTCTCTCACTGAACCAGCAATCCCCAAGAATCCTCCTGTCTGAGTTTTGTGGTACAGGAACCAGGGGACTCTAGCCTGGCTTTGTTTATGGATCCGGATCTGATATTTGGTCCTCATGCTTGCACAGCCATCTTTCCAGCCCCTTATTATCTATTCCTAAACGGTCCTTCTACAAATCTTATATACCTGTGAAATCTCAACATCTCCAATTCTGAACACTTCATCAGTCAGAGTAGCAGAGAGCAGCTGAGATATGGTACAAGGCACAATATGCTGGGCCCGGACTCTCTGAAAAGAAAAAGTATGCACAGGGTCAACCCAAGAGAGTGACAATCATTCATTTAATGTTTCCACAATCCTGAAATTTCAAAACCAAATTCTTCTTGCTTCCAAAGAGACAGAAACCAAATTCTTCTTGCTTCCAAAGAGACAGAAAACAAGGCCAGAAAATTAATATTTGATTCATTTGTCTCTCACTCCTAAGTGCTAGGATTCAGTGTGTAATACTATACACGGCAAATGCCACACTTGAAATCAAGTCCACAACGATCTGATGCTAGACCTCCAGGTGAATAGATGTTTGTATCATACTGTGGGTTCACAAAGAAACAGACTCAGTCTGTTGTCAAACTAGAGTCAGGACAACAAAGGATAGCCTGCATTTAGAACAAACCTTTAAGAGCACATCCCAGGGCTGGGCAGTGGTGGCCCATGGCTTTAATCTCAGCACTTGGGAGGCAGAGGCAGGTGGAGCTCTGAGTTCAAGGCCAGCCTGGTCTACAGAGTGAGTTCCAGGAAAGCCAGGGCTACATACACACAAAAATACCTGTCTCAGAGAGGTGGGGGCAGAAAGAGCACATTCCGGACACAGCAAGAGCAACGTGTTCAGGACCCCACCGAAAAAACAGGGGTTTGTGAAAAGGCTTGAGAAATGACAAGCAGGAAAAGGACTCAGGAGACGCTCTAGGTTTCTTGATAAAAATGGAAGAAGTTAGAAGTATAGCTTCTTTTAGAAGATAGATATTCTAGCAACCAGATAGCACTCTCTGTAGAAAACCTGTTGAGAGTTTAGCCAAGCCGGTCATCTTTGGGCATCTTAAAAGGAAGGGTTAGATGGAGTGAGCAGAAGAGCATCTAGAGAAAACAGTCACCTCAAGCAGTCTACCAGCAACGTAACTTGTTTGTTTTTTAAGACAGGGTTTTCCCAGCTGGAGAGATGGCTCAGCAGTTAAGAGCACTGGCTGCTCTTCCAGAGGTCATGAGTTCAAATCCCAGCAACCACACGGTGGCTCACAACCATGTTTAATGGATTCTGGTGTGTCTGAAGACAGCTACAGAGAAATCTTAAAAAAGAAAGGGTGTTTCTGTGTAGTTCTCGGATGTAATCCAGGGGTCACCACAAATTCATGATCTACACATAGCAAGTTCCAGTCCACACACAAGTGGATTCGTAAAAACTTGTCTCAATAACAAAACAAATGAAACATCACAAAAAATAAGCCTTCAACTCAACATCATTTCTGCCTTAACACAAGTACTAATGTAGACAAAAGACCTCATCCTGACACATCACATAAGGAAACACCCTATTCGGGATCTCAGAAATGTTTACTGACAATTTCAAACATCAGAACCATACAGACTGGATGTTTCCCAGATTATCAGGGAAGCTGAGGCAGAAAGGCAGGAGAATCACTCCAACCCTATCAACTCACAGCCAGCCTGAGCACAGAGGTACACCCCATGGGAAAAAAAAAAGGTAAAGAACAGATTTAAAGAACAAATTAAAGACAAATATTCAGCAAGTCTTATTTAGAGACTGCTTGCTCCCCACCCCCACCCCGTTAGGATGAGCCTGGTGGCCAATACACCTTTAACCCCAGCCCTCGAGGCAGAGGCAAGTGGATCTCTGAGTTCCAGGCCAGCCAGAGCTACGTTGTGAGCCTGTCTCAAACAAACACCCCCAAAACACTTGGTCGTACAATATGTTCGATGCAAAAAAAACAGCCCAGCAGATGAAGGATTACAGTGCTCTTCCTGCCAGATACCAACAGGAAATAACCCCAAACCTGTCCTGAGCACAGTTGGACCCTTGTTCTTCAGGGATTTTAGTAGTCCCAGCGGTGGCCTGAGGAGAGCGACATTAAACTCTGCTAAAGCCTACTTTCGAGTGGTAGGGCCAGGAAAGTAGAGGCCGGGCCAACCACAGCACGCTTGCCAAACAATGAAAATAAAACAAACCTGTCACCCACTTGACCATACAAAAGACAAGGTAGGTAACAGACAGCTTCCGAGCCAGGTGGGGTGTGCCACCCTCCCCCAGGAAAACACGTTCCCTCCCGGACCAGTAAGGAACTTCGGGCCAGGACACAAATGAGAACGGAGGCGTCCGTCTACGTACCGATTTCTTCTCCGCCTGCGACGGTGTGGGCGACCCGAAGCCACCGGGGGACTGCGTGTAGCCGCCCGCTCCGCCATAGGTGGAGCTGCTGAAGCTTTCGAATCCGCCTGGTGGTGAACGGCAGTAGTGAGAGTCTGCGCTGCGCTCCCCAACTCTACACCTGGAAAACGCTGTCCCCACCGCCCCGGCCACGACCACCCCCGCTGCCACCCCTCAAATGCCGCCGATCCGGCCTCGGGCCTCTCGCTCCGTCCCTGCCCTCCCACGCGAGACTCGCCCACTCCCGACATCCTCGCGCGACTCTCCGCCGCCTCTCCCGCACGCCCGCCATTACTATTCCACATCCTGGTCGCAGTTCTCCTGAGAGAGAGGCCCAAGAAGCTCGGACACGGAAAACAAGAACCCTTCAGAACTATTTGGGGCTCCGGCGTGGCAGCGTTGTATCTACTTTGCACTGGCGCCACAAATGCCTTCCCGCGAAGGGCCAGCCAATCAGCGCCCAGGTCGCATCTAGCTTCAGCCAATCAGAACTCACGAATCACACTTTTTCCGGTATCAAGGACAAACTTAAGAAAAACGCACAGCCCCAAGAAGGAATGGAAGCCTGCGCGGCCATCTTTACTGAGGGCAAATTTCCGATAGGGCAGTATTCAAGAAAACAACCAATTAAAACAATACTTCAGGGGCCATCTTAAAGCACTCTTCACCGCCCTCATTCTCGTCAATTGTGCGACCGTACGTCACTTCCGCCGCTCGCTAGCCCCCTTTTCCCGCCAAACTGCCAGGTTTTTTTCAGGCGCTGTGGTGGAAGTCGCACTTTCTACGTTGGAGCTCACTTGTGATACGCCATTTGCACACCTCAGAAACTCAGTACTAGCCTCACAGGACCTCGTGGCATTATTTATTCTCTATAAGAAATTAAAATCGGGGCTGGAGAGATGGTTCAGCGGTTAAGAGCACTGACTGCTCTTCTAGTAGGTCCTGAGTTCAATTCCCAGCAACCACACGGTGGCTCACAACCATCTGTAATGGGATCCAATTCCCATTTCTGGTGTGTCTGAAGACAGCTACAGTGTACTCATACCTGAAATAAGTAAAATAAGTCTTTCTTTAAAAAAAAAATTAAAATCGCCAAGCATAGCGATTTAATTTCAGCACTCAGGCAGAAGCAGGAGGATCTCTGTGAGTTCGAGGCCAGACTGGTCTGCATAGCAAATTCCATGCTAGCAGGGGCTACATGATGAAACCCCGCCTCAAAAAAAATGAAAGAAAAGAAATGAATTTTTTCCTGTAGAGTCACAGGTGGTGATTGATCATTAAACCTGCAAGAAACCTCATGAAGGCCAGTTAGATGGCTCAGCAAGCCAGGCTATCTGAGGTCAATCCCCGAGACCTGCATGGTGGAAGTAGAGGCTCAACTGTTAATCCCACCGAAGGAGAGTAAAGATCGTTAGCATTTTTTTTTTGATCAAATTAAGCAAGCTTTAGTTTGTCAGAGATGGCTATCACCCTAACGCAGAGTTTGAGAAAATAGCATTGAATACAGAGGGTGAGGTTTACATTAGCTCCCAAAACTGCAAGAATATGGACTTTTACAAGAGTTATGCAGGAACTTGGCTGAACAGTATTATTTGACAGAACATCTATCAGAGTGAAATCGGTATAGGGTGTGGAACCTGTCAAAATTAAAAAAATTGAAGATCTGGTCAAATTATGTTTTACAGAAAACAGGAATGAAGTTATTTTCAGTGTATAATAAGATGGCTTCTGATCTTAAGATGGAGACAGGCTGGTTCATCACAACTCCTACAAGTTGTCCTCTACACACACAGAACACACTCGAGTACACATGTTCATACACACACACACAGACACAGGCATGTATCCAGGGTATAGATATACAAGTTCGTGTTTTCAAAGAAAAACAAAAAAACGCTAGCTGGGGGTGGCACACTCCAACACTTGGGAGGCAGGGGCATCTCTGTGAGTGGATCTCTGTGAGTTCGAGGCCAGCCTGGTCTACAGTGTGAGTTCTAAGATAGCCAGGGCTACACAGAGAAACCCTGTCTTGAAAAAAAAGGAAAACAAACAAAAGAAACCTATGGCCACAGTTAAAAAGATCCAAAGATGTCCTGCCGTCTCGCCCCCAGCTATGTCTCCCTCCCAGTCTAACCAGGGTTTGTTCTCTCCTGTGACTTCAAGTAGTCATTATGAGTCACACACCTTGGTCTAAAAGCTGATAGACAGATCTTTTTGTTCAGTTTTCGAAGAATTATGTGTCTCTGTGGGTATGTGCACATGAGTTTAGGTGCCTCCAAAGTCAGAGGAGGTTTTGGGGTTCCCTAGATGTGTTATAGGCAGTTTTATAGAGGAGATGGCTCAGTGGGTAAAAAGCACACGGGGGGGGGGGGGGCAAGCCTGCCGACCTGAGCTCTAAGCCCTGAACACACAAAAAGCCAGATGCAAGACACATCTGTAATCCCAGCTCTCTGTGGCAAGGAAGAAGCTCCTGAGCTCACTACCTTAGAGGCCTCAAGTACCAGCTCCTGAGAGTTGTCCTTTGTCTTCCACATTTGACAAAGGTCATTTCAAACCATTAAACGTGTGTAGGTATGTATAGGTGTGTGAGCATGAATGTATAGGTATAGTGTGTATATATGTGTGTGTAGGTCTAGGTGTGTGTGTATGTATATATATATATGTGTGTGTATGCATGTATGTATATGTTTGTGTGTAGGTATAGCGGCATGTGTGTATGTGTATATATGTGTGTATGTACATGTTTGTATGTATTTTGTGTACAAGTGTATATGTGTAGGTGTAGTGGTGTGTGTTTGTGTATATACATGTATATATATGTGTGCATGTATGCGTATATATGTGTGTATATGTATGTATGTGGTATGTATGTATGTATGTGGTTTATGTGTATATATGTGTGTATATGTGTATGTGTATTGTGGCTGTAGTTTAGTGGAAGATCACTTGTCTGGTATGGACAAGGTCATCCCCAGCCCCAGTAAGTTTTCTCAACCATAGCCATTCTCCAGCCTCTGCGCTCATCTTCTTGGGTAGCTGGAATTACAAACCTGTACTTCTGCCGTTTGCCCTGTAACCTTTCACACTGTGGACTCATTGAGGATAAGCCATCTTAGAAACCCCTGCTTAGAGAGGATATAGACAGATCTTGGTATAAGCTGAGCCTCCTAAATTTAACCATTGGCTAGTTATTTTCAGTGAGGCAGACCTACCCTGGCAACATTTGCTGAGGTTGGAGGCTCTTGAGTTTGAAGTCAGCTTACAGTATCCCCCAATAAAAAGAGGTTTGTTCTTTTGTTTTTTTTTCCCTTCAAGGACCATTTTATTATAATATGAGAGAAAAATTGTAATAAGGCAAACAAGTTAAAAATCTTAGCAACTTTAGAGAGGAGGGAGATGCCTTTTGAATTAGGATTTTTTTGGGTTTTTTTTTTGTTTTGTTTTGTTTTGTTCTGTTTTTTTCCGAGACAGGGTTTCTCTGCATAGTCCTGGCTGTCCTGGAACTCACTCTATAGACCAGGCTGGCCTCGAACTCAGAAACCTGCCTGCCTCTGCCTCCCAAGTACTGGGATTAAAGGCGTGCGCCACCACTGCCCAGCTTGAGTTAAGTTTTAAGAAAGGTTCAGCAATAAAGGTTGGTGAGCAGTTGGATGCGGACAAAGCCTTCAGAGAAAGAATGAGGATGTCCAGAGTATCAGAGCAAGTGGTCTCAGGGTTCTGGCCAGTAGCCAAAGAAGACAGAGTCAGGTGGAGATGGTCTACACTGTTGGTAGAGCACAAGGAGACAGGATTTTCTCAACTTTTGATTGAGCAAACATTTATGTCACATATATTGGGCCACCTGGGTATCCCAGGTGAGTCAAATCAATTTTCTACCTTCCAGGAAATCAAAGACAGAACAAAGTCCAGGCAGTGGTGGCGCACGCCTTTAATCCCAGCACTTGGGAGGCAGAGGCAGTTGGATCTCTTGAGTCCAAGGTCAGCCTGGTCTATATATTGAGTTTCCGTACAAGGTAGGACCTTGTCTCAAACAAACAAACATCACTTATTTTATGTACATGTTTGAATGCATTTGTAGGAGTGTTGTGCCTGCATGTATGACTGGTGCCCGTGGAGACCAGAAGAGAACATCAGATCCCCAGGGAGTGGGGTTACAGACAGTTATAAGCCATCTTGTGGATGCTAGGAGTTGAATCCAAATCCTCTGGAAGAGGATCCAATGCTCTTAGCTGTGGGGCCATCTCTGCATGCCCCCTAACAATTATTTTATGACCCTTTCACTTCTGTGTTCCTTTAGACCTTTAGTGTCTCCTCCCTATGACTCAAAAGGTTCAAGATCTTTAGAGCAGCATCCCAACTAGGAACATGGCCGTCATAATTTTATACGTAGCTGTATGAATCTGTCCAAAGCCCACGTCTCTCCCCAAACTGTAAGCTGTTAGTTATTGTTCCTCCTGCACCCTGCAGTGTCTGGCACGAAGAGGCTGCTTACTGGATATCTATCAAGTGAGTCAGTGAACCAAGTGTTTCATGGATGAGTGCAGAAGGGCGACTTGCCTGTGCTTTTCACCACCCAGGCTAGATATCAGCTCTTGTAGATTCAACCCTGGTGCCGACATGATTCATTATCTCTTCCTGGACCATGTTCTCTGTGGACTTGATCCCCAGATCCACCACAATTGCAGAGGCTCAGAAGCCACATGTGACCAAAGGTCACTTGCACCTGAGGGCTGCTTTCTCCCCACATCCTTGTGGACATCACCAGCAGGTGTTTTCTTTCTATGCATAGTTCAGGGTCTGGACTTGAGGGGATTTTGGGAAATATCTCTGGAGGGTACTTACCTCCTAGATGCTGCCCAGGCTATCTCTAAATTCATGCCCCAGACTCCCAGATGCTGGGATTAGCAGCATGGACCACCATATCTGACTCTTTTTTTTTTAAAGATTTAGTTATTTATTACATGTAAGTACATTGTAGCTGTCTTCAGACACTCCTGAAGAGGGTGTCAGATCTCATTATGGATGGTTGTGAACCACTGTGTGTTTGCTGGGATTTGAACTCAGGACCTTTGGAAGAGCAGTCAGTGCTCTTAACCACTGAGCCATCTCTCCATATCTGACTCTTTTGTCAGCTTTATCCCAACATGCCTTTTTCCTATAGTGTGATGGGGGATGGGGATTGCAGAAATTACAGTTGCTAAGAGTCGTACACATACTTGGGAGTCATTTTAAGAACCAGTGTTTAAAAAAAAGTAAAATGGCAGCAATAGCTTGGTCCTCAAAGGAAGGCTCTTACATAAGTTCCCTTCAGAATGAACTTTATTAATAAAGGGGCCTCATGTTTGTGATGCTTTGTGGTGGGACAGAGAGCACTAGAGAGACACAATAAAATATGTGGTGATCTAAGCATGGTGGGAGCTGAAGGAAGGACAGACATAGCCTGGAGAGAGAGAGAGAGAGAGAGAGAGAAAGAGAGAGAGAGAGACCATGAGAGAGAGAGAGAGCATGAGAGAAATGAAAGGGCAGCGGAGGTTGTTTGAAAGAACACTCTTCAGACAGAATTCCCTAAGAAAGTCTCAGGTTAGTCCCCAGAACAAAAGGAGGGTCTGGATTTTTGTAACCTTTCAGGGGTGTTGGGATGTTTCATGTCACATCATGTAGTTCAGCATAGCCCATGTGACAGGGAACATGAAAGAAGAGCTGTCCAGTCCCAGCACAGACTGCTTCCTAAGTCTCTGTCCCAAAGAGAGCCACATGGATTTGTGTCCTGATTCAGGCTATAGGATCAGGCCTAAAGGTACAGGCCAGTGTTCTAACAGAAGGCTGTTTTGTTCTTAAGAAAGTAAAATCCAGGACTGGTGAGATGGCTCAGCGGTTAAGAGCACACTGACTGACTGACTGCTCTTCCGAAGGTCCTGAGTTCAAGTCACAGAAACCACATGGTAATGAGATCTGTTACCCTCTTCTGGTGTGTCTAACATCAGCTACAGTGTACTTACATATAATAATAAATAAATCTTTGGACCAGAGCGAGAGGGGCCGGAGCTAGCAGAGGTTCTGAGTTCAATTCCCAGCAACCACATGATGGTTCACAACCATCTGTACAGCTACGGTATACTCATATACATAAAATAAATAAATTAAAAAGAAAAAACAAAGCAAGTCCAAACCACTTGGATTTTTTAAATCTACTTCCCTTTTCAGTCAACCATAGACGGAGCCAGCTAGCTGCAGCTCAGGAAACACCCTAACCTCTGAGGTAGCAGGTTCTGTCAAAGGACTGTGTCTGGGCAGAACTTCTACTCCTCTAGTTTCAGTCTGAGGCTCACCTGTGCCTGCTTGGGATGAGGGCATCCTGTTTTTATTCATATAAAAGCTTAGGGAAGGTGGGCTGGAGAGATGACTCAGAGGTTAACAGAATTTACAGCTTTTGCAGAGGGACCTAAGTTTAGTGTCCAGGACCCATGTTGGGCAACTCACAACCCCTGTAACTGCAGCTCCACCTGCCTTACACCTCTGGTCTTGGAGAACACTATATTGTTTTGTTTGGTTTTTGTTTTTCCCAACAGGGTTTCTCTGTGTGGCCCTGGCAGTGCTGTCCTGGAACTAAACTCAGAGATCCACCTGCCTCTGCTGGAGTTAAAGGTGTGTACGCTGCTACTATCTTTCTGGTGAGAGCACTTTTAAGAAACAAAATAAGGCCTACTCTATGTGCATATGATGTTTTATGGGTTAGTGGTGAGGGTGATGGGGCTTTGTGGGGGAAACTAATAAAAAAAGACCTGAAGTACCTTAAGAGAAGCCCCTGCACCTGACCAGAAGATGTGTGGATCTCTAGCAGAACCCCTGCACCCCCGACACACACACACACACACACACACACACACACACACACACACACACCAAGATGGGTTGAGGAGTAGCCGTCCACATTCATTACAGTTCCAGGCCTAGTGGTTGCTAACTCCCTGTCAGCCCTGGAGGTCGCAGCCCTTGACTCCTAGGTTCCTAGTCTTGTGTCCTGGCTTGCTTCGGACACCGTCCAGCACTTTGACTCCAAGGAAAGCCACACTGCTTTACTGAGACTAAGTCAATAGCACTTACTCTCTGAACTCCATTCTTTCTTTTCCCTGGCAGATAATTCAGATTTGGTAGTCATTTTGACACCTGCTTCCTCTGGGTGACTCAGGCATCTGAATGGGGACAGAACTTAACCCTGCTGGTATTCTACTCACAGGACAGAGTCTGAACCACTCCAAGGGTCAAAGGTTGTTTTTGCTCCTTCCCTCCCCTCCCCTTCCTCCTTTCACTTCCTCCTTCCTTCCCTCACTTCTATTTCCTTCCTTCCTTGTATGTATAATGCTAAGGCTGGTACCCAGGGCCTTGCACAACCTAGGCAAGCAATCTGAGCTACATTCCTTGCCATCTACCTTGCTTTGTTTTGACAGGGTCTCCTATAGCCCAGGCTGACTTCAAACTCTCTATGAGATCGTCCTTGAACTCCCCAAGGGATTGTTGGTTCATCTAGCCAAGTCCATCCTCCTGCTGGAACCTCATTGGCATCATATACCCATTTATTTGTTTGTTTATTATGTTGTTTGAGGCAGGGTTTCTCTGTGTAGCCCTGGTTGTCCTGGAACTCACTCTGTAGACAATTACTGGCTTCTAACTAAGAGATCCACCTGCTTCTGTCTCCTGAGTGCTGGGATTAAATGTGTGCACCACCACCTCCTGGCAGAACTCACTCTTACGATAAAGGTCTCAAGTACTTTGCTCTAGTGGGGGCTTTTACAATGGAGTTTTGATGCAGCCACCCCTGAAACTTTGTTATGAGAATTGTCAGCAGGGCAGTGGTGGTGCATGCCTTTAATCCTAGCACTTGGGAGGCAGAGGCAGGCAGATTTCTGAGTTTGAGGTCAGCCTGGTCTACAGAGTGAGTTCCAGGACAGCCAGGGCTACACAGAGAAACCCTGTCTCAAAAAAATACCAAAAAAAAAGGGGGGGGGGAGAGAATTGTCATGTGGAGGGGTTTTTTTCCTACCGAAGTTTTACCATGTTTAACTGTGTAAGAAAATCAAATCATGAGATCAGACCCTCTAGTAGCTTCGATGCAGCCTCACTGAGCAAATCTGACTATGCTGAGTTTTCCTTCTCACCTCTTCAAGATTTGGCTCTCTGCCACAGTAACACCTTCAGATATCCCACAACACATGAGCCCCTTGACCATAGGCTTCTGAGCTTCCAGGAATGGGAACCAATACATTTCTGTTCTTTACAACTATCCAGTCTCAGGTCTTCTGTTATAGTAACAGAAAACAGGCCAAGACAACTTCTGTTGCTCAGACACCTTGCCCTTGTCTACCAGTATTCATCTTTCTGAGATGCACATTGGACTGTCTTTTTTTTCTTTTCTTTTTAAAGATTTATTTAGGCTGGGTGTGGTGGTACACAGGAGGCAATCCCAGCACTCAGGAGGCAAAGGCAGGCAGATCTCTGAGAGTTCCAGGCTAGTCTAGGCTATGGATCGAATTCTAGGACAGGCACTGCTGCTACAGAAGAAACCCTGTCTTAAAAAAAAGAAAGAAAAAAGAAGAAAAGAAAAAATTATATCTGTTTTATGTATATGAGTATTTCCCTTCACATATATACATAAATATATGTACATACATACATACATACATATGTCCTGCATGTGTGCACTGTGTGTGATTAGTTGATTGGCACCTTCAGAGGCCAGAAGAGGGCACTGGATACCCTGGAACTGGAGTTAAGGACCACCTTTACCTTCTATGTAGTTGATGGAAGCCAAACCTGGGTCCTCTGCAAGAACCCCAAGTGCTCTTAACTGCTGAGCCATCTCTCCAGCCCCAATTTTGCCTCTGATCCTTTTTCTGGCTCCTCAAAGCTCCCAGCTCAAACATCTAAGCACAGCCTCACTCCTGCCTGCTTCAGAGCCTCAGACGCCCCATCATGACTCCCCATCATGACTCCCCATCATGACTCCCTAGCAACACTATTCCCTCTCCACTCTTCCTCCTGCCTCACTAACACTCCCCTCCCGCCCCCCCCCCCAACCTGTTTTCTCCTTTGTTCATCAAGTTCTCGCTGTTTAGGTGTGGGAGTATGGTGGTGAAATAGACAGTTTGCCTTGTTTGAGTGAGGATCTGGGTTTCATCCCCCTGCAAACAACAGGAGCAACAAAACAAAAAGAACAAAAATAAAGAAATAAGCCACAAAAAGACAAAACCCAAAACATTTCTAATAGCTGGGGAAAAAAAAAATCAAAACAAAGGAATTAAGTTTACGTCATCTCCTCCCAGAAACCTCTCATCACCTTCCTCAGACTGAGTCATGTCTCTCCTCTGTGTTCTCAGGTTAGGTAACTTGCTAAGAAGTGATTCAGCCCTCAGTCTCTCAAGACATGTTCAGCTAGACAACACCATCTTAACTCCCTGTTGCCCAGTTTCTAGTAGTCCTCAGCTTCTGGCATGATCAGCGAAGAACTCTATGTTTGCTGTTTGTTTGTCTATTTGTTTGTAATAAAGTCTCAGGTAGCCCTGACTGGCCCCAAAGTCTCAAAGTAGCTCAGGATAGCCTTGAACTCCTAATCCTCCTGTCTCCTCCTCAAAAGTGCTGGGACCATCCTTGAGGACTACCACATCTGGTTTAAATTTAGGTATTTAAATTTTAGGTATTCACATAGCTCCAACTAGCTTTTCAGTCTCTTTGGTTGCCACAGGCAGCTAATTCATTCATCCGTGTTGCTATGTTGCTTTTCTGCAAGGAGAAGACAATGTGTGCTTGCTGCATTTTCTGCTAACTGAACTGAAATGCCTTCAATTCGACTAGAAAATTTTAAAGCATACCTCTAAGAACGTATCATTTTGCTCCTAGTACTTCCGTATTTCTCTCGAAAAGTCGGGGGCTCTAGCACAGCATCTTGCAACACAGATGCGGTTTCCACAGAGACCTGCAAGGTACGGAGACCTGCGTCCCTCCTCCAATCAAGCGCACGCCCTGCTGGGCAAGGGAGGAAAAGCAAGAGCAGCCATCCGCCACGGATAGCTTGGAACATTGGAGCAGCCAAACAAGTTTTGCTCAGACACGTGGCTGGACACAAGTTGGTAGGAGCCTACGGTGCAGACGAACCTGGAGGAGCTTCAGCCGCCGTGGGGTGATCCTGAGAATGACGCCGTTCGCGTGGCTGATATTCCTGACCTCCTGGGAAGTCGCAGGGGCTGAACTAGGTAGGGCTGCGGGGAAAACCTGTTTGATCTTTGTTTCCTACTAGGAACTGGGGTTGGGGTCTGGGTTGCCGGGAACCGCTCAGAGAACGCAGCTGAAAATGTAAAATATCTTAGAGGTTAAAGTGCGGAGACTTAGCAAGACTGTATAGTGTAGCTCAGTTGGTAGACAGAGTTCAAGGGCAGCCTAGGATACAGGAAACATTGTTCCAGAAGCAAAACCAAACTAAAAAGGCTCCTGGTGCCAGGGGATTTTAGGTGGGAGTTGCAGTCTGCCAGGGGCAGGACACAGACTTTGCCAGAGGGGCAGAGTTGGTAAGGATCTAGTATATGAAAGCCAGCTACTGAGAGGAAGCAGGTGGCCGGGAAGATTCCGGAGCTCAATCAGGGCACTGATTGAAGGCTCAGGTGTAGCTGTGTGACACAATGATTGTTCAAATGAGTGGGTACCATCTCTGGGACTCCAGCAAAGAAACATACAAAACATTGCCACCGAGACTGACAAACGGAGGTCCAGTTCCCCAAACCCCAAAGTGTGGTGGAAGGAGAAAAATCTAT
The DNA here is from genome assembly GCA_036184795.1 of Tokudaia tokunoshimensis. Taxonomy (NCBI): domain Eukaryota; kingdom Metazoa; phylum Chordata; class Mammalia; order Rodentia; family Muridae; genus Tokudaia; species Tokudaia tokunoshimensis. The sequence goes on along the minus strand of BTHU01000005.1, from coordinate 116,000,195 downwards.
TTCTGCACATTGTCTTCTGTGGTGGCTGTCCACCCAATAGGGATATGTAAAACAAAACAAAACCTCAAAAAAAACCTAAAAACAAAAGCATTAGTTAAAAGCCCATCTCTGTACCCTGGGTGAGTGTAGGAACCAGGAAGAAAGAAAGAAAGAAAGAAAGAAAGAAAGAAAGAAAGAAAGAAAAGCAAGCAAGCAAGCAGAAAAAAAATTCAAGACTTCAAGGAAGAAATATTCTCTCAGCTGGAACAATAATCCAGGTTTTGTTTTGTTTTTAAAGGCATAGTATTCCAAGGTGACCTTGAAGGCTTTTGGGGGGGGGGGGCGGAGACATGGTCTATCTGTAGCCTTGGCTAGCCTAGAGATTGCTGGGTAGATCAGTCTGGCTTTGTACTCAGAGATCCATCGGCTTCTGTCTCTCAAGTGTTGGGATTGAAGGTGTGCACCTCCACACTAGTCAAAAGTTACACTTGATTTTTGAATTCCAATTCAGAAAAAGGAGGTAGGTGTAATCCGGAAGATCTGCAAGACACTACTGAAGAAAAATCATTGATTTTACATGTGTGAGTGTCTGGCCTGCATGTATGCACACATGTGTGCCCGCTGCCCGTTGGAGGCCAGAAGAGGCCATCAAATGCTTTGGGACTGGAGTTAAAGACAGTTGTGGGTGCTGGGGAATTGAACCTGGGTCCTCTGTGAAAGCAGCCAGTGCTCTTAACCACTGAGCTATCTCTCTAACCCCTGTACACATGATTTTTTTTTTTACATAATATCTTCACAACTTAGCTCGTGAAGTATTTTTATCTCTATTTTACCCAGAAAAGCTGAACTTGAGAGAGTAACCAGCCCAGGGTTACACAGCAGGTGAGTCTGAAACTGAACCAGGCTGTCCGGCTGTGTATAATATGGTACTTTGCAGGAGTAGCCCACTAAGGAAGACCAGGGGTACTTAGCAGTTGCTGAGCCTTTTCAGTGACCCTAGACTGGGCATTAGGTTCTTGGAAAACCATCTCTTTAAAACTTATTTGAAAATGAAAAAACAAAAGTCTTGATTTAAAAAATGTGTGTGTGTGTGTGTATTATAGGCCTACACACACACTCATACTGTGTGGAGGTCAGAGGAGAACTTGGATAAGTTAGCTGTCTCCTTCCACCTCATGGGTCACAGGGATCAAACTCAGGTCGTCAGGCTTGGTGGCAGTTCCCTCACTGCTAGGCCATTTGACTGTACAGATTATTCAATTTCGTAAAGTTCCTTGTGTTGCCCAGGCTTGCCTCCCTGTGTTGCCCAGGCTTGCCTCCCTGTGTTGCCCTGGCTTACCTTGAACCTCTGAGCTCAGGTGGCCCTAACACCTTGAGTACCTCCTTAGTAGGACCACCAGCACAGGCCACCATAGCAGGCTTCACCACACCTGGGTATTCCCAGGAGACTGGGTGCTGTGACCACCATATTTGTTTCACGGAAGCTTGTAGGACGTAACGCCTGTCTGAGACTCCATAGCCATGGTGACCTTTGCTTATTTGCTGAACTGAACGCCCTTCCATGCTTTCCCTGGAACCGTGGACTGATTTCTTTTTTAAGACTCTCTTTTCTATTTTCTTCAAATTTTCTGGCATGCACACATGTATAACTTTAAAACAGAAAGTAGATTTAAAAAAGAATTCCAGGAGCTGGAAAGATAGCTGAGCAGTTAAGAGCATGTGTTTGTTTGCCCTTGCAGAGGACCACAGTTCCATTCCCAGCTCCCGTGTTGGGAGGCTCACAATCGCCTGTAACTCCAGCCTCAGGATCCCACACCTCTGGCCCCCACAAGCACTTACACTCACAAGTGAACAAATACTCTCACATACACATAATTAAAAATAACAAAAAAGCTGGGCAGTGGTGGTGCACGCCTTTAATCCCAGCACTTGGGAGGCAGAGGCAGGCAGGTTTCTGAGTTCAAGGCCAGCCTGGTCTACAGAGTGAGTTCCAGGACAGCCACCAGGGCTATAAAGAGAAACCCTGTCTCGAAAAACCAAACCAAACAAAACAAAAACCCAAAAAAACTATAAGAAAAAAAAAAATCAGGATCCCATTGCACTTGCAAGCAGCCTCAGGATCTCCCTGATGTACAGGTACCTGCCGAGTTACCGGTCAGACAGCAGCCAGCTCCACGATGTGTGCAGCTGTGTGGTCTACCATCCTTACCCAAGAGTTGGGGTGCGGTACCATCGTGCAGCTCCTTGTCCCCCCATGCAGCCCGAGTAATACACCACCTGTTCCCCTGCATCAGGTAATGCAGAGAAGGACAAGTCCCACCAGTGTGGGTCAGCAACATTGGGAATGTCCCGAAGGCTGCATCTTGAGTACTGGCAGGGAGTGGGGGGTGGGTAGGGGTTGGGGGGTGGGAGGGGATGGGGGTGGGGGAGGGGAGTGGCAGCACCTTCCTCACCTGTAAAAGGGATGGGTACACCCAACTGGGAGCTGTTTGGGGGGTGGTTATAGAGTTAGCACAGGAGCAGAAAATGTTAGTATTAGCAGAGGACCCTCAAATATCTCATTTGTTTGTTTTGGTTTCTCTGTGTAGCCCTGGCTGTCCTGGAACTCACTCTGTAGACCAGGCTGGCTTCAAATTCACAGAAATCCACCTGCCTCTGTCTCCCGAGTGCTGAGATTAAAAGCATGCGCCACCACTGCCCGGTTTACCTCAAGTCTTAGTTTATAGAGAAGGAATTACATCTGAGGTACTTAAAAATGTATTACATTTATTGTGTGTGTGTGTGTGTGTGTATGCACTTAAGCTTGTGTCAGGGTGCACACGTAGAAGTCAAAAGACAACTTACAAATCTCTCCGTCTACCATGTACAACCCTAGGATCGAACGCAGGTCAGGATTGGCAGCAGGTGTCTGTGTACATGCTGGGCCATCTGGTCTGCCCATGGTGTCCTTTAGATCATTGCTGAGTGTCAACAGCAAAGGACTGAAGTCGGAGCAAGGGCACTTTGTGGTGTGGGTTACACATGGTGACAGACAGATCATGGAATCAGAGGAGCTGGAATTGCGGAGGAACCTTGTGCAATGTTATCATCTTACACTGTGGAGAACAGGCCTAAGAGGGAAGAGAGTGGAGGGGAAGGGAGGGAAGGCCCATTTCCAGAGTCAGAGCGGGAGGTAAAATGGTAAGGGGCTGGTGAGGTGGCTCAGTGGTTAAGAGCACTTGATGCTCCTGCAGAAGACCTAGGTTCAGTTCCTCGTACTCACATGGCGTCTCACAATCAGTGGTAACTCCAGTTCCAGTTCAGTTGCTGTCTTTTGGTCTTGACAGGTTCCTGCATGCATGTGGTTCTGATGGAGTATGTAAACACACTCATACACATGGAAGAATAAAGAAACATGTTAGAACTGTGTTAGGGAGGCCATGCTCGTGCATGGGGAAGTGCTAGAAAAGCCTAAGGGGAGCCAGCAAGATGGCTGAGGGTAAATTCGCTTACTGTCAACCCGAACTGAGTCTGGGCCCCACTCCGTGAAAGCAGATATCCAATTTCTGCAAGTTGTCCTGTGGTCTCTACACACACACACACACACACACACACACACACACACACACACGTGTGTGTGTGTAAATAAGGGGCAGGTTAAATGACCCTGGGTAAAAAGGTCTTTGTCTCTGATCCTGAGGACCAGGGTTCAATCCCTGGGATCCACATGGTGGAAGGAGATTCTTGAAAGTTATCCTTTGACTACCACCCATGTACTGTGGTACACATACATGCACACACATGTACAAACACAAACACTGATATACAAAATAAACAAGTAATGCAATTAAAATAATTTGATAGAAGAATTAAGGGATTAAACTGGGTTTGCCTTTTGTAATTCCAACACTTGGGGACTCAGGCAGACAGGACCAAGATGGTGATGATAGCCGGGTGTGGTAGCACAGGCCTTTAGTCTCAGAACTCAGGATGCAAAGGCAGGTGGATCTCTGAGTTTGAGGCCAGCTTGGTTTACAGAGTGAGTTCCAGGATAGTCAGGGCTACATAGTGAGACCCTGTCTCAAAAATAAACAAACAATAAATCTATCCCATATTATTTATGACTTCAATTAATTTTTAAATATTGTTTTTGAAGTAAAATTTTAGTTTTGATAGAGTAGTTTCCATTTTCTCTTTTAGCTCATAGATATTTTACTAGGCCCTGGGCTCTGGGTCTATGATCAGTAATGGACAAAGGAGCCTGGAGCACTCTGGGTCGATAGGGGAAGGACCAGGAGCTGAGCTGAACTGAGCCAAACTTTCTTTCTCTTCTTTTTCTTTTTCTTTTTCTTTTTCTCTTTCTTTCTCTCTCTCTCTCTCTCTCTCTCTCTCTCTCTCTCTCTCTCTCTCTCTCTCTCTCTCTCTCTCTCTCTCTTTTCTTTTTCTTTTTTCTTTTTTGGTTTTTCAAGACAGGGTTTCTCAGTGTAGCCCTGGCTGTCCTGGAACTCACTCTGTAGACCAGGCTGGCCTTGAACTCAGAAATCCGTCTGCCTCTGCCTCCCAAGTACTGGGATTAAATCTTTTTTTTTCCTGTTTATTTGTTTCCAAGACAGGGTTTTTCTGTATAGCCCTGACTGTCCTGGAATTCACTCTGCAGACCAGGCTGGCTTTGAACTAACAGAGATCTGCCTACCTCTGCCTCCCAATTGCAGAGATTAAAGGTGTGAGCCATCACTTTGCAACTCCTTTTCTGTTTTTTAAAGACTTATTTTTCTTTGTTTTTTTTAAAGATGTATTTATTTATTTTATGTATATGAGTACACTGTTGCTGTCTTCAGACATTCCAGAAGAGGGCATCAGATCCCATTGCAGATGTTTGTGAGCCACCATGTGGTTGCTGGGATTTGAACTCATGACCTCTGGAAGAGCAGTCAGTGTTCTTAACCGCTGAGCCATCTCTCCAGCCCCCTATTTTTCTTTTAAATAATTATACTTACTCACTTGTTTATATGCATGTGCACACATATGTGCCATTGCATGTCTGTGGGTGTCAGAGGACCATTTTGGGGATTTGGTTCTTTCCTTCCACCATGTGGGTCCTGGAGATCGGTTTCCAGGTCTTCAGGCTTGGTGGCAAGTACCTCACCTGCTCTGTCTAACTGGTCTAACCTTTCAGAATGAACAAGAGATGGCCTGTTGGGTCTGTAGGCCCAACCAGAATAAGACAAAAATCAATCTTTCTGTTGTCCTCTTTCAAATATGCCTCATTACCTGCAGAGGACAGTCCCAAGGAGACACGCTGGGTGGGCAGGACGTGTCCTTTCTGCAGTGAGAGGAAGACTTTCAGACCCCCTCAAAGACTGAATGCAAAGTAACTGACTCTTCCCCACTTGCTTGCACACTTATCCCACCCCACCAGACGCCATCTTCACATGCCTCTGAGCTGTTCACAGAGACAGACCAGAGTAAAGCCGCCCTTATCCATGCAGCAAGAGAACAATAAAGCTAGAATTCCTACCTACTGAGGTTTGTGCCCTCAGCTCATCACTGAACTCGATACCCAGTTTACTTCTATCCATAATAATTAACTATCAGTGAGCAATAATGACTCATAAATAGTAGCTGAGCTTGGTTTATCTCTGGTTGGTTTGTTTGAGACAGGGCCTTGGACTGTTGCTAGCTAGCCTGGAAATCAGTGTGTATAATAGCCTGTGTGGTCTTCTTAAGTCTCCTGAGTGCTAGGATTACAGACGTTTGCCACTGTAATAGCTGCTTTCCTTTTTAATAGCACAAGTGAATAGTTTGTTCCTATTCAAATAGTCTAAGTCTGGAGCCGGGCAGTGGTGTTGCACGCCTTTAATCCCAGCACTTGGGAGGCAGAGGCAGGAGGATTTCTGAGTTCGAGGCCAGCCTGGTCTACAAAGTGAGTTCCAGGCCAGCCAGGGCTACACAGAGAAACCCTGTCTCGAAAAACCAAAAAAAAAAAAAAAAGAACAAATAGTCTAAGTCTGTATAAAGCATTTGAATTCTAACAAGATCCAAGGCCCGAGGCCTCTACACTTTTTTTTTTGTTTTTTGTTTTTTGTTTTTCGAGACAGGGTTTCTCTGTGTAGCCCTGGCTGGCCTGGAACTCTCTCTGTAGACCAGGCTGGCCTCGAACTCAGAAATCCTCCTGCCTCTGCCTCCCAAGTGCTGGGATTAAAGGCGTGCGCCACCATCGCCCGGCTACACTTATTTTTTAAGATTTAATTAATTACGTGTGTGCTGATATAAGTGTGAGTGCAAGTGTGTGGAGGCCCAAAGCATCAGGTGTCGTCTTCTGTCACTCTCTGTCTATTCTTTTGAGGCAGGGTCTCTCCTTCAAGATGGGGCTTGTGTTTTTTTCACAAGCCCCAGACATCCTCCTGTCTCTACTCCTGACAAAGCTGGAGTTATACTAGTAGGATGTCCAGCTTGTTATACAGGTACTAGATCTAATCATTGAATGATCTCTTTAGCCCTAGGATGGCCTTGAACTCCTGCTCTTCCTGGCTCTGCCTCCCAAGGTCTGGGCTTAAGAGGTAGGCGTGGCTATGGTTCCCCCTCCCCCCACTTTCTTATGGCTAATGTATCTTTTTCTTTTAATTTTTTTCCTTTTTTTTTTTTTTTAATTTTTTTCAAGACAGGGTTTTTCTGTGTAGCCCTGGCTGTCCTGGAACTCACTCTGTAAACCAGGCGAGGCTGGCCTTGAACTCAAAAATCTGCCTGCCTCTGCCTTCCAAGTACAAGGATTAAAGGCATGTGCCACCACTGCATGAGTACACCATAGCTGTCTTCAGGCACACCAGAAGAGGGCATCGGATCTCATTACAGATGATTGTGAGCCACCATGTGGGTGCTGGGAATTGAACACAGGACAGGTAGTGCTCTTAACCACTGACCCATCTCTCCAGCCCCCTGATTAATACATCTTAAGAGCCTGCTTCCTGGGATTAAGGTTAACTGTCACAATAGCCCCATATGCTGCCTCAGAGTCAGAGAGGTTAACTTTGAACCCTTATCTCTCAAATCAGCATAAGAATCCTTACTTCTGGGAGGTAATTCTGGCATTCTGGAGGCAGAGGCAGGCAGATCTCTGAGTTCAAGGCCAGCCTGGGCTACAATTCCGGGACAGCCAGGGCTCCATAGGAAAGTCCTGTCTTAAAACCCCACCCACCCTTTAACCCCCTCAAAAAAAAATCTTTACTTTAGCTGCTTAGCGGCGGCACACACCTTTTGCACTGCTTAGCGGTGGCACACACCTTTTGCACTGCTTAGCGGCGGCATACACCTTTGCACTGCTTAGCGGCGGCACACACCTTTTGCACTGCTTAGTGGCGGCACACACCTTTTGTACCAGCTACTTGGAGGGCTGAATGGGGGGGGATCACCTGGACCTTTGCCATCTGTCTGAGCACCATAATATGATTTTTCTCAAAACAAGGCAGTGGGGAGAGGGCTAGGAGTATGGTTCAGTAGTAGAGCACGCAGGAGGCCCTGAGTTTGATTTACATCAACACTCGTACACACACACACACACACACACACACACACACACACACTCATACACACACCCCACTCAGAAGTGCTGGGTCTCTGGGTGTACTTTCATTTTCGTTACTGACAACTGGCCTGACCTCACCACTAGCCAGGACTTTCTGGAATGAAGAAATGTTCACTGTGGCTGACATCAGAGAGACCAAGTGGTTGGTGCTTGTGGTTAACTGAAAAAGATCATCCTTGAGGCAGGGCAGTAGTCTCTGCCCGGGTCCTCCAAGGACACCAGACACAGCTTGGTATCATCTTGCTGCATTAGACTGCCCAGCTTGGCCTAAAACATGGCCACAGGCATGAGCTGGCAGATGCCCAGGCACTCGGAAGGTTCACTAGCCCTTCCGAGTCACCATCCATCCACCTGTTGACTAGAATGGGGTACTTAATGGCTTAGGGTTTTGCTCCTGTAGGAATTATTTCAAATATACTAGGGGTTGAAATCTGTGTGGAAAGGTTAAATCCCCTCCCATTATAAACAAAAATTTCATTTGGGTAAAAAAATCAAAATGTAGTCTCATATGGTCAACTGAGACACCCGTCTAAGACAGTTGGGTAGTGGGCTCACCAGACAGATGCCATCTCCTTAGAGAATCTGAGCCCCATGAACGGGACCACTGGCCACATGAGCTCAGGCCTGTTGACCTCTGGACTTTGCTTCCGTATCAGGAAAGTGGACACAGTAATCCAAACTTTCCAGGGCTGTGGGCTGGGCAGCTGTAAAGGACTTGGGAGGGATAACAATTTGCTTAATCAGACATTCATACCTTAGTGTAAGCAAGTTTTAGGTCCTTTCCCAAGTCAGGCATAGGTCAGGAAAGTCAGGCAAGGGCAACAGCGCCTTTTCCTGTCTCCCTCTCAAGCTCTTAAGAGGACCTGGGAGGGGCGTTCAGGAACCCGGGAGCCAGGGTCTGCTTTGCTTCCACAGTCCTGTGCTGGTCCCAGCCTCAGGCTCTGCTTCCTGTGGGGAAGGATGCAGGCTGTTTGTCCTGAGTTTGAGGAAATGGAGGAGGAAGTTTCATAGGCAGTGGGTGGTGAGGTAATCCCCAGGGCTTCTCCCTAAGTCAGCCCAGAACACAGGATCGAGGGCAGAGGCTGGACCTACTTTCAATATGTAGTCATGGAGAGCTGGGCGTGGTGGTTAGCACCAGTAGTCCTAGCACTTGGGAGACTGACGCCGGAGGATCTTGGGTTCAAAGCCAGCTCTGTCTCCAGAGAGAGAGAGAGAGAGAGAGAGAGAGAGAGACTGGTTACATAGCCCCATGCTCCACCTTGCCCGCTTCTGTCTCTGTGTGACACCAGATTCCCTTGGTTTGCAACAAGCATGCCTCCCACAGCGCATGCCAACATCCGATCGTGGTGAGCACACCCGTGGGCGGGGCACCATCCCACCAGACAGTCCATCCTCCTCTGCTCTGATCCCCTCTCATTTCCACACATACTCCCCAGGGTTTCAAGGTGTCCCAACTCACTTTCGGGCAAGCCTTCTCCCTCAGGTCAGGTTCTGGTGGATTTTTGTTTGTTTGTCTGTTTCTCATATCTCACAGAGGTCTGCAGGGTCTGGATCTGGCCATAGGCTTGCCGAGTGATTGAGCCATCCAGCTCCTAGGTGAACCCAGAGTCTTAGTGGTTAAACCTATGCCCTTTTCTCACCCTAACTGCAAACACCCTAACTGCACAGCACCTTGAGGGCCACGTGGCCCCATCCCTCATGCAGCTGCTGTGGGCACAGGGCCAACGGGCAATGGTGAGAACCTCGACAAAGTCACCAGCTGCGGACCGAGCTGGTCTGTAGAGCTTTTTCTTGAAAGCTGGTGTCCAGAGGAGCCTGCGTTGATCTCAGGACGTCTTCCTCATCCAGTATTGAGGGAGGTTCTCTTTTCCCACAGCGAGATTCTGGCACATCTCCGACCTGCATCTGGACCCCAACTACACCGTATCCAAAGACCCCCTCCAGGTGTGCCCGTCAGCCGGCTCCCAGCCTGTGCTAAATGCTGGCCCCTGGGGTGACTACCTCTGCGATTCTCCTTGGGCCCTTATCAACTCGTCCTTCTATGCCATGAAGGAGATTGAACCAAAGCCAGACTTCATTCTCTGGACAGGGTAAGAACAGCCGTCCTTCACACGCGAGCCGGGCCCCCTCCCTCCTCTGCCTCTTTGGACCCTCCTCTCAGGTAAACATCCAGGGTTGAGAGAACTTGGCCAATCAGCCTGTCACTTGCTCAGTCCTGGGGTAGACACTGGGGAGCTGAGGTGGCAGAGACAGGGGCTGACCCTCAAAGGGCTTTCAGGCTTCCAGAGGATCCAGGTGAGCCCTGGGACCATAACTTTCCAGCCAGCAGAGAGCCACCTGTGGGGGTGTGGGAATTGCCCAAGACACCTGACCCGCATGGCAGGATGGGAAAGGACTTCCTATAGGAAGTGGTGATCAGGTGTGAGGACAGGTGTGAGGACAGGTGTGAGGACAGATGTGAGGACAGGTGTGAGGACAGGTGTGAGGACAGATGTGAGGACAGGTGTAAGGACCAGATGCGAGGACAGGTGTGAGGACAGGTGTGAGGACAGATGTGAGGACAGGTGTGAGGACCAGATGTGAGGACAGGTGTGAGGACAGGTGTGAGGACAGGTGTGAGGACAGGTGTGAGGACCAGATGTGAGGACAGGTGTGAGGACAGGTGTGAGGACCAGATGTGAGGACAGGTGTGAGGACCAGATGTGAGGACAGGTGTGAGGACAGGTGTGAGGACCAGATGCGAGGACAGGTGTGAGGACAGGTGTGAGGACCAGATGTGAGGACAGGTGTGAGGACCAGATGCGAGGACAGGTGTGAGGACCAGATGTGAGGACAGGTGTGAGGACCAGATGTGAGGACAGGTGTGAGGACAGGTGTGAGGACCAGATGTGAGGACAGGACAGGTGTGAGGAGTTCCAGGTGCTCCCTCTGCCCATCTCAGTGGATGATTCTAGGAGCTGGGATAAAACCCATGATGTTTTGATTGTCTCTCACTATGATATGGGAGTGACCACATCCTGGACACTGTGCAGGAGGAGAGGAAAGGCTAACCTCCTTAAGGAATATGGCAATGTGTCAGGAGGACCTGGTCAATCCTCGGTTTCTTTGTTTTGGTGGCAGGTGCTGGGGGTGGGGTGCTGTTTCAAGACAGGGTCTTTTTATATAGCCCTGGCTTTCCTGGAACTCTCTTTGTAGACCAGGCTGGCCTTGAACTCAGAGATCTGCCTGCTTCTGCCTCCGGAGTGCTGGAACTAAAGTCATGTGTCACCAGTGCCTAGCCAGTCCTCATTTTTGTGGGCCCAGTAATCAATAGACTCCTTCGAGGGGTCTCACTTGGGGGGAAGGGCTCTGATACCTCTGAGGAAGGGCCCTTAAAAACTGTGTAACACTGTGAAATACAGACTCTGGGAGAGACACTGGAAAACCTGAGATCCTTCCCCGGGTGCAGCACTTTTCTAGAAGTCTCTAGGAGCTTGCAGAGCTGAATGACACTGGACGAGATGACTTCTAGGGTTCTTTATAGCTCTTTTGTTATAAAGACATCTCCCAGAGAGCTGCAGTTTCTTGGAAGATAGTATGTAGAAATCAGATGTTTTATTTTTATTTAGCGTGTGACTCTCTGGTTAGGTATCCGTTATTACAGATGAGCCAATAGCAGATCTGACAGGCTAACAAACTACCCAGGGCTTCATGGCTGGCATTGAAATGGCAGAACGTGGGTTTTAATTCTGTCCTGCCTGGCTGAACGGTAACTTGTCTCTCCTGGTCATATAGACATGCAGGGTCATATCTAAGGCTTTCTCCTCACACTCTGCTGTCTTTCTCCTGCACCTGTCCCAACCGTCTCACTGATGTTTTACAGGGATGATACACCGCACGTCCCCAATGAGAGGCTGGGGGAGGCAGCTGTGTTGGCGATTGTGGAACGCCTGACCAACCTCATGAAGGAGGTCTTTCCAGGTAGGACTCACTGATTGCCAGTTTTCCCCTCCCTGGGGGGAGGGGGTGAGCCTGGCATGGGGTACAGCAGCGATAGGAGAGCTGGAGACGACAATGGCCGCCTCCAGGTTTCAAATGCTTGACAGCAACTGTTTCTTACTTTTCACACAGTCGCCCCAGTTCACTGGCCCATGGAGATACTAAAGAGTTGCCTGACATTGCTGTGTCTAATGCCAGACTTACGTCTCACCATGTGTACAGTTACACACAGGTGTCCCCGGGCAAGGCTCACTCAGGCTGACACAGGGCCTTGGGTCCTGCCCTGACACTAGTGTTGGTGTCTGCTGTCCTCACGCCACCCAGCTGCCAGGCATCTGGGAGATGTGGCCTGCCGGCCAGAGTGCTGCTACTCAGTGCTTCCTAAGTGTTTCAAGCAAGGCAGAGTGGGCAGGGAATGGGAGTGTGTGAGCCACCCTAAGGGACATAACGGGGAAAAGAGGGTCTGTGTGCTCCAGCTATTGGCTCTTGAAGATGGTTTTAAACAGGACATGCAAACCACAAGGTCCTGGGGGGCTGAATCAGGCCCACAGGCTGCCAACTGGGAACCCGAGATAGTGGCCTATCAGTGTCCACCCCATCTCCCTCTGTTTCTTCTAAAGGTCACAGTCATGGGCCCCCCGGGACCCACATACAGAATCATGATGCTAAAAATAATCAACAGCTATGTGCTAAGCACCAGGAACTGCTCTAAGAATTTGGCAGACTTTAGCGCATCCATTGTCATGACAACGGCAGACAGAAGCTGTTATAGTTTTCCTAAAGAGGAATGTACGTGAGTCTTGGCATCAAGTCAACTGGTCAAGGTTATGTGGAAGCCTGTGGGGCTCTGTGCTCCCATCTGAGCACTGCTCTCGTTCCCATGGTTTCCTCCCTTGACAGAAAGCAACGTCTGCAATGACGCCTGGATCTGTCGAGCTTATCTGTCTCAGCCCGGCATGTTCCACAAAGATAGGGCTTGTTCACCTTCCAGCAAAGGCCGCTACTTAGGATCCAAATGGGCTATTGGCCCACTCCCAGCTATAGGTATCATTACCCACAGTGCAGTTAGGGAATGCTGGCTCAGGAGTTCCTTTCTAGTGATGAATTCAGACTCATACTCAACCCCGAGCCTCTTTCCTCTGGTCCACACAGCACTTCCAGAATAAATATTACCAAGGCCAGGTAGATTGCTAGATGCTACCTGTCACACAGGCATGAAGATCTGAGTCTGTTCAGATTTCTTACAAAGGCATTAAAGTTAGGGTCAGCGGCACACATCAGTAACATCAGCACTGGGGAACAGAGACTGATAGATTTTTATTTTTTATTTTTTTAAGATTTATTTATTATATATAAGTACACTGTAGCTGTCTTCAGATACCAGAAAAGGGCATCAGATCCCATTACAGATGGTTGTGAGCCACCATGTGGTTGCTGGGATTTGAACTCAGGACCTCTAGAAGAGCAGTCAGTGCTCTTAACCACTGAGCCAGCCCCAGACAGATAGATTTTGAGGGCTTGCTGGCTAGTTAGTCTAGCCAAGATGACAGTGAGAAGAGTAAAAAAATAAAGTAGAGAAGTGTCTGGGGAAGGCATCCACTGTCCTCATTAGGCCTCCATCTACATGGGCAAGTGTACTATACACACATGTGCAGGCACACACACACACACACACCAACAACCAAAATCAGAGAACACATCACTAGCCATGACTTGGCATGTGTGTGGACATTACAGATTTTATAAAGTCTATGTCACATCTATTAAAACTGCTAATGTTGAAGATGTGGCTGTGATAATGTTGGCTGTGATATGGCCCCAAGAAAAAGTACGACAGTTAAAGCATGACACGGGGCTTACTCACAGCCACGGTGGGAAGACACAGCTCTTTGGAGAGATGGTAAAATGAGACCATAGTGGAAGATATGTGAGAGAATTAAAGCACTGGCCAGGCGGGGCAGTTCTCATTCTGCAGATGTAAACGGTAGTACAGAGATGTCAAAGGAGTCATTCAAAACGAGCAAGAGAACCTGGAACGCAGCTCCGTGGTAGAGGGCCCGTCTGCCGTGCACAGGCCCTGGGGTGGTAGAGGGCCCGTCTGCCGTGCACAGGCCCTGGGGTGGTAGAGGGCCCGTCTGCTGTGCACAGGCCCTGGGTTGGAGAGGGAACGCCGACCTGGGGAGCTTTGCTTCTCTGGTTTGGATGCACCTGTATTTCCTACCTTCACTTGGCACATTGGTCTTGCCTCTCTAGTGTAGCAGAGAGGTCGAGAATGTAGGTGGACAACGCAAGACCAGAAGGGCAGCAGCCATCAGCTAGGTGAGCCCATTTAGCAACCATTTTCTGCCTGTGCAAATGGGGAAATGGAGACACCTGCCCCGTGGCTTTGTTCTGAGGATGAGATAAGCTAGTTTATTCATTCATTCAACAAACAGATTCTTACTGAGCTAACAGTATTCTTGCTGAATAGAGCAGGTCAGGCCTTCACGCAGCCTTTGCTTATGTGGAACCTGGCCCGCATAGCGTGGACAGTGTAACCAACTCTTCCTTTTCCCATCAGCACTTGGGTTGCCAGGGATTCATGATTCCTCTCAGATGGGTCCCCCTCCTTATCCTGAGGTATTGGAGCTGAACCTAAGGATTCTTGCTTGCTATGTGAAGCAGGCGCTCTACCAAGAGCTATAGCCCTAGCCCATTTTGAGACCACGTTATACTAAGTTCAATAGGTTGGCCTTGAACTCATCTGTAGTCCAGGCAGGACTTGAGTTTGAGTCCTCTAACTTCAGCCTCTTGTGTAGCTGGAATAATAATAACAACAACAACAACAACAATAATAATAATTTAATTATTAAATAACAATTAAGAATTATTTAATAATAAATTATTATTATTGTTGGTTTTTCGAGACAGGGTTTCTCTGTGTAGCCCTGGCTGTCCTGGAACTCACTTTGTAGACCAAGCTGTCCTTGAACTCAGAAATCCGCCTGCCTCTGCCTCCCAAGTGCTGGGATTAAAGGCGTGCGCCACTACTGCCTGGCTTTTTCTTTTTTTAATAGTAAAATAAAGTATTTTTTTATTATTGGTTTTTTTGAGACAGACTTTCTTTGTGTAGCCCTGATTGACCTAGAACTAGCTTTGTAGACCAGGCTAGCCTCCACTTCACAGAGACCTCCCTGCCTCTGCCTCCCAAGTACTGGGATATAAACCAAGGTGTGCATCACCCTGCTTAGTTTTGTCTAAGACTTTTTATTGTGGTTGTTCGTTGTTCAGTATTTATTGGGCACCTACAGCATACCAGACACAGAGCCTGAATAAAAGCAGCAATGAGTCTGAGGTGCTGTAGCAGATCTATAATTCTAGTGCTCAGTAGGAGGAGTTCAAGGCCAGCCTGGGCTTCACAGTGAGACCCATGTCTCAGAGAAAAAAAAAACCCAATAAACATAACCCACCACACTCACAGCATAAAAAGCAAGCATGAGGCGTCTCTAAGGAGGCCGTCTTCTGGGCTCCCCTACCCCTCTTAGTCCCATCCACCTGACAGAGGGATCCTCCCGCCCCCTCTCCTCCCTCCCTTGGTTACCCCTCCCACAGCGCACAGGCCTCACATACCTAATTATTTCTTTCTATTGCTTCCGGGTCTGAAAGCCTCGCTCTCGGCTTCACGCTGACCTGTGGCAGGTGTGCAATAGAATATTTGTTGACTCACCTGAATGAGGGGAAATCCTAAGGCCTCTTGAGGTGAGCCAGACCTCCCAGAAGCAAGATGATCTGTCAGTAATGAGAACGAAAGTGGCCTGTCACTGTAAGGAATTGCTTCTCCCCCTTATCATCCGAGGGGCCGCCCTTTGAAATGGTCAGGTATTCCCTGCTAGGGTAGGGTTGGGAAATGGGATCCGGCAGCTCCCAACTCTTCCTTCCCCATCCTAAGCGATACCATCCCAGCCAGATGTTAGCTGATGTGGTTTTCTGCCTATCTCTGCTTTCCTCCTCATCTGTGTTATCTCTCTTCCCCTCTGGCTTTGAGGGCCAGTGAGTGCTGGGATGGCTGGGTGCTTTGGCATATTTCCTTAATGTTTTTCTTCTTTTTCTTTCAGATACTAAAGTCTATGCTGCTCTGGGAAATCATGACTTCCACCCTAAGAACCAGTTCCCAGCACAGAGCAACAGCATCTACAATCAGGTGGCAGAACTCTGGAGACCCTGGCTTAGCAACGAGTCCTACACTCTCTTTAAAAGAGGTATCGATGACGCTTGGTGCCCTGTGGAAGCGTTCTGTATGTCAGGCAGGGTTTGATCGCATTTCACCTTCACAGCAAGCCCTCAAATAAGTACAGAATTTATTCCCATTTTACAGAAGAAGACAATGAGACAGAGGTCACCCGGCTTGGCAACGGATTTGGGAACAGAATTTAGGACGGCTTCCAAAGCCCTTGTACTTAACCAGAGCTGTAAAGGTGATCCTAAACCAGCGGGTGCCAGGCACGATCCGCAGTGGATCCACGATCCACGAACCTACTGGACCCTCCTAGCAACCCTAGGACAGCTCTGGGATCAAGTTGACTTGAACCTGGGCAACTCCTGACCTTGTAGTCTGGCCACTGGGCTCTTTCTCCGGCAGAGCTATTCTGTTCCTACAAACTCAGGTGTTGCCGGTCTTTGCTACTTTGTGTGTTCTTTTCCTCACCGTTTATCTCCCAGTTTTACCCTCTAACACTAGATTGGAGAAAAACAAGGATAGAGGGGAAAGAGGAATTAAGAAAACCCCTTAATCTAATTTCCTTTCTTTTGTTTTATCTTTGATCATGGCTACTAGCAAAACTAAACAAACCTCCCTAAATGACCAACAACCACCGACCCCTTCCCTCTCCGGCGGAGCTGGAATTTCTGTACCCTCTGAAAAGTTCCCAGCATTCCAAACATCACACAATGGCAGGAATTATCCGCAGCTGGCAAAACCATGCTTCTGTTAGCGCATGAGGCAAATCCTAGCTGCTGTGGCCAGTCCGAAGCAGCCCCATATCCATATACCTGGGATTAAGATGAAGGCACATTCTTACAATATTTCTGTGTTGTTGTTTTATTGTTGTTTGTTTGTTTGTTTCTTATTCTATATAGGGACTCTCTGTATAGTGTTTGCTGTCCTGAACTTACTCCATTGACCACGCTGGGCTTGAACTTACAGAGATCCGCTTGCCTCTGCCTCCTGAGTGCTAGGATTAAAGGCATGTGCCACCACTGCCTAGCTATTTCTATTTTTTTAAAGAAACCAAAATTCCAGAATTCTCACTACAAGTAGGGTGTTTAGCAGTAAATTCCAGAATTCTCACTACAAGTAGGGTGTTTAGCAGTGTCTCTGACCTCTGTCTGCTAGATGCCAGTAGCATCTTTAGTGTGACCACCAAATGTGTCCCTGAACATTGACAGATGTTTCTTGGGGGCCACATTGCTCAATTGAGAATGACTGGTGTAGAGACATAGCCAGCCCAACATTTCCCTGACTACTGTCTTCCCGGACCCTGGTCTCCTGTTGCTGGGACTCCTTGTTGGTCAGACCATAGCCCAATGGGCACAGGAGCCCGTACATTGATTTAGTTTAAACAGGTCAGCTCCTGGGGCAGAGTTCTGGATGGAAGAGAGTCAGCAGTGGATAGAGACCACACTTCATTGTTAGTCCATTATCCAGACGAGAAATACTGAGCAGAGAGGTGAAGCAACTTTCCCAAGATGCACAGCTATATGAATGGTAGAGTCAGGATTAGAACTTGGCTCCAGAACCTTTGTTCTTATCCCTAGATGCCTCCCCTGTGGGAGGGGAGGGTGCCAGGGAAAGAGGTCAGAATGTGAGGTACAGGGTGGCTGAGGTACCCCCACTTCAAGCTGTTCCCAACTATGACCTCCTAGGTGCCTTCTATTCTGAGAAGTTGCCGGGTCCCAGCAGGACAGGGCGAGTTGTGGTCCTCAACACCAATCTCTACTACAGCAGCAACGAGCAGACCGCTGGCATGGCCGACCCTGGCCAGCAGTTCCAGTGGCTGGGAGATGTCCTGAGCAATGCATCTCGGGATGGAGAGATGGTAAGCATTCCTGCTTCTTCCTGCACACCTGGGTTACTTCCTGCTAGAAGACTTCCACCAGGCACAGACTTACTGGGGACACTCACACCCCTGAGGGTCCTGCTGCAACCTAGCCCCAGGAGCGGCTTCTTCTGATCACAGCCACCCTGTGAGTTGAGGCCCTGAAGCACACTGCATGTCTTAGGGCCTCAAGGGGCTGTGATGGATGGTCTCATCCCACAGTAAGCAAAAGCCTAGAACCCCAGTCTCCTGGCTCCAAGTTCCGATGTCTTCCTGTCGTTACCACACCCATAGCAGTAGTGTGCACTGTGTACCCAAGATGGTACCTGGATGTTAGATGTGTCCATCTTGTCTGCTAGGCCAGCAGCTACTTAAGGACTGGTACAGTGGCTCCTGTGTGGTCCGTGCTTTACCTGGCAAACCCCAGGAGGACTTTGTGGCTGGTGCTGGTGAGCGTTTATCATGCCAACAGCAGGCACGTGGTGCGTTAGATGGGTCCCCCTCTTTTAATGTGGTAGCAAGCCCCACCAGGTGGAAACTCTTCCAAACGAGAAACTTGAAACTCAGAGAGATGGTGTCCTAGCTGAAGTTAGAGGCCAAAGCTCATTCATGCCCGTTATTTTTTAATATAAGCTATTGGGCTGGAGAGATGGCTCAGTGATTAAGAGCACTGGATGCTCTACCAGAGGTCCTGAGTTCAAGTCCCAGCAACTACATGGTGACTGACAACCATCTGTAATGGGATCAGATGACCTCTTTGGCACACAGGTGCTGGGATTGAAGGTGTATGTCACTACCCCTGGCTAAGCACATGCTCTTAATTCTGCCCCCATTCGACATTTTGCAGTGGTGGCCAAGTGCCCAGCTGATTTGGGGGATATAAAACACAAATGCCCATGTCCACGTAGTGCTCCCACACAGCCATGGAGGATCAGCCCCAGCTCTGGGAAGAGAGGAGCACTCTTTGAAGGATCAGGAAGAGTTTGTGAAAGATGTGCTCTGGGGCTCCATTCAGAGGGAGGACGGTGAGCATCTCTGATCCCAGTACCTCTTTCCTGCAGGTGTACATTATTGGCCATGTGCCCCCAGGTTTCTTTGAGAAGACACAGAACAGGGCCTGGTTCCGAGAGAGCTTCAATGAGGAGTATCTGAAGGTGATCCAGAAGCACCACCACGTCATAGCTGGACAGTTCTTTGGACACCACCATACCGACAGCTTCCGAATGTTCTATGACAGCACAGGTACTCCGTCCTGAGGGAACTGGCCACCTGCCAGCCTCTTCTTCCCTTACCGTTTTTCAGCCTACTGTCTTTCTCCCCTAAAGGTGCCCCCATAAGTGTCATGTTCCTCACGCCTGGGGTCACCCCGTGGAAGACCACATTACCTGGAGTGGTCGATGGGGCCAACAATCCAGGGATCCGCATTTTCGAATATGATCGAGCCACACTCAACTTGAAGGTTAGGAGTCTGGGTCTGCTGGGTTGGGAGAATCTAAGCCTATCACCACCTTTCCTAGCCTTCAGCTAACCCAACTGCTACTGACCACTGAGCCTTGGAAGATGTCTTAGTTGGGATTTCATTGCTGTGAAGAGACACCCTGATCAAGGCAACTCTTATAAAGGACAACATTTAGTTGGTGCTGGTTTGCAGTTTCAGAAGTGTAGTCCACTTATTATCATGGTGGGAAGCATGGCGGCATCCAGGCAGACATGGTGCTGGAGAAAGAGCTGAGAGTTCTACAGCTTGATTGGAAGGCGCAGGAGACTCTCTTCTGCACTGGGCAGAGCTTGGGCACTATGAGACCTCAAAGCCCGCCTACACAGTGACACACTTCCTCCAACAAGGTCACACCTATTCCAACAAGGCCACAGCTCCTAATAGTGCCACTTTCCATTTTCTGGATTACTATGACTGTCTGGTCTGCCTGCTGCCATATCCGGAAGGGATTCATCTTCCTAAAACATTGACTTCCTTTTGCCTCTCTGTGGCTCACAAACCTTAAAGATCTCCCGAGTGCCCTCCAAGATAACATTGTCTCTCCTGAGGCTGGTATGGTCCGAGTTCCAGCCCATTGCCCCTCTCCATTCACCAACTAGTACCCAGACCATAACCCTGTGAACACTTCTTCACCTTCTAGGATGTGCTGGGATTGTTGAAATGGCAAAAGAGATACTATTTCATTCATTCATTCATTCATTCATTCAACAGAATGTACTAAGCACAGGCCACATGCCAGGCTCTGTTCAAAGCTTAGGAGATGCAGAACCTAACAACAAAATAACCACTCTCCTGTGCCAAAATCCCTACAGGAGGAAGGCAGTAAATAAATACATAAAATTTAACCTGGGCGGCAGGGAAGGCAGGGTGGTAGCTGAGCCTGTGGGCAGAGGACTGTAATACCAGGCACTTGGGAGGCTGAGGCATGGGACTGAAATTTAAAATCAGCCTGGACCACATAGTGAGTTCAAGATCAGACAGGAACTTAGCAAGAAGACCCTGTCTCAAGCTGGGCAGTGGTGGCTCACGCCTTTAATCCCAGCACTTGGGAGGCAGAGGCAGGCAGGCTACACAGAGAAACCATGTCTCGAAAAACCAAAAAAAAAAAAAGAAAGAAACTGTGGTTTAGGTTTGGAAGGCCTGTCTGGCCCCAGGAAAATAATGAAAGTGATAGTTAATTTTGATATATTACTCATCTGTGTTGAGTCTTCCCCTACCCATCATCCCCAGCAGGGCACTGTGGCTCATAGCTGCAATCCCAGCACTCAGGAGACTGAGGCAGAAAGGATGTATCAGGGTGGAGAGATGGCTTAGCAGTAAAAGAACCAGTAAAGACCTGATTCAGTTCCTGGCACCCACATGGCAGCTCACACCTGCCTGTAACTCTAGTTCCAGGGGATCAGACACCTCACACAGACATACGTGCAGGCAAAACACCAATGCACATTAAATAAATAATCATTAAAAGCTAAAAAAAAAAAAAGATGGGACTGGGGAGATGGCTCAGTGGTTAAGAACACTGACTCTTCTTCTAGAGGTCCTGAGTTCAATTCCCAGCACCCACAGGCTAAGGTGCTTCCCAGAAGCCTGGCCCCAGCCACCACCCTCTGGCGGCAGGCGTCCTTACTTCCAGACCTTGGTCACCGCGGTCTGCTCTTTGCCCAGCAGACAAGGTGATTTTGTGACACTGTGAATCAGAACAGTCTGCACTTCTGTCCCCAGCTCTTCAGATCCAGACCTTGACCTGGCCTCATGCCTTCCACCCTCCCCTTGTGCTCTTTGGGGTCCCCTGCTCTCTATGCTCTTCCCCTGGAACACCAAGGCACTTCCCACCCCCGAGCATCGGACTTGCTCTTCCCTCTACCTTCCCTACAAACCCGGCTGCTCACTCGGTTTCACACAGAACTCAAGTGCCTCCTTACTTAGGACAGTCCCTTGTCCCATCTACTTAACACTTCTTACACACTCCAAAATCATCAGCACTTTCCTCCCTCCCTCCTTATCTTCCTCTCCTTCCCTCCCTCTTTCCCTCCTTCCCTCCCTGTTCTGTCTTCAGTTGTAAATCACCCCTCCACAATGCTAAGCAATCACTTTGCTGCCGAAGGGCAGCCTCAACTCCCCCCCCCCATAAACCCCCCCCCCCCCCCCCCCCGCTTCTGAGACAGGGTCTTCTTTCTTTAATGCTGACATAACCTGTGCCTCTAATCCAGGACATGGTGACTTACTTCTTGAACCTGAGACAGGCGAATGTACTAGAGACCCCACTGTGGGAGCAGGAATACCGCCTGACAGAGGCCTACCAGGTGCCGGATGCCAGCCCCAGCTCCATGCACACAGCACTGACCCGCATTGCCAGTGAGCCCGACATCCTGCAACGTTATTACATCTATAACTCGGTCAGCTACAACCATTTCACCTGTGAGGACATCTGCCGCCTGGAGCATGTTTGTGCCATACAACAGGTGGCTTTCAGCACTTATGCTACCTGCTTGCATGGTCTTGGTGCCAAGCTGGTGCCTGGTTTCCTGCTCATACTGACTCTGCTGCCAAGCCTGCACATACTGGAGGTGCTATGACTGTAGGCACTGCCAGCCCACCCTCTTGGTCATCTTTCTCCCGGTAGACTTGGGCAACATTACCCGATGGAGAGATGAACTTGAATTTTGCCATCAGTCTTCTGTCTCTGGAGAGTAAAGTGGGATGGGGCATTTGGATTTACCAGAGACGGTGCTAAGAAGCACATTTCTTCCAAGTTTCACGTTTTATCCACAAAACTTGTTTGCGGTACATGTCTTGGTGCAATAGTCCCTTTAATACAAACATATCAAACCACCATGATCATCACAGTAAAGTGAGCCGGCAGGAAGATGGGCCCTGGAGATTCTGTGCTTTTGATATAGTCCCTGCTCAAGGTCTGAACTGGGAACCCACGTGGTCTGCAAAACCCCTTGGTACTTTTATTTTTGTTTTTGTTTTTTTTTCGAGACAGGGTTTCTCTGTGTAGCCCTGGCTGTCCTGGAACTCACTCTGTAGACCAGGCTGGCCTTGAACTCAGAAATCCTCCTGCCTCTGCCTCCCAAGTGCTGGGATTAAAGGCATGTGCCACCACTGCCCGCCCTTGATACTTTTAAATAAAAGACTTTTCTGTTTTGGTTTCGCAACAGTGCAACCGTCAGGGATCACAGCTGCAGCCCTGGCTCTAGTCTCGGCCACTCTTGTCCAAACCAGTTGAAGCCGGGCTCCGGACAGGGCGGGCTGGGGGCGGGGCCTGGGCGGTGGGACCAGCTTGGGGGCGGGGTCGCGGGCTCGCTCCTCCCCGGACGGGCCGAGATGGGGAAGTTCCGCCCAGCAGCCCAGCCTCCCGGAGGACTGCCTCGCCCCTTTCCTGCCCGACTAGCGGGGCTGGAGGGCAGATTCGCGGTTGTGAGGTTTCTCGGAGGATCATGCCTCTGTCCATGCACCCCCATGTGATCATAGACATGGCCGTAGGCCTGGTGAGTACCTTGTCTTTCCTGATGGACCTGGTCGCCGACGTGTGGGCCATCGTCCAGTACGTGCTCGTTGGCCGTTACCTGTGGGCCGCGCTGGTACTGATATTGCTGGGCCAATCCTCGGTGCTGCTGCAGCTCTTCAGCTGGCTCTGGCTGACAGCTGACCCCGCCGAGCTGCACCAGTCGCAGCCCTCGCGTCGTTTCCTGGCTCTGCTGCACCTGCTGCAGCTCGGCTACCTGTACAGGTAGGTGAGTGCCCGGCCCGTTGAGAAAAGTGGGTTGACAGCCGTCAGAGCCAGTTCAGTCTTCCCCTGGGCGTAGGTGAAAACAGGTCCAGGAAAAGAGGACGGGAGCATCAGGGGCTTGGAGTCAGAGATCCCCTTACCTTTCTTTTTCATTTCTGTCTTTTTCTGCGAACATTTGCTTCCCCGTCGAGGACTGAAGAGGGTCCTGCTTGACTCATCCGAGTCCCTGGAGCCAGTAAAGACTGGATACAGACTGGTTCTGGAAAATGTGTGGATTGTGTGCTTTTCTGAACTGGGTAGGACTCAGGTTCAGTCTAAAGTGAGAACTGTGAGAAAGTCCTTGGCACAGTGCTGCCCTGAGAACCGAACATTTCCTTTTTCCTTTCCTTTCCTTTCCTTTCCTTTCCTTTCCTTTCCTTTCCTTTCCTTTCCTTTCTGTTCCTCTCCTTTCCTTTCTTCTTTCCTTTTTCCTTTTTCCTCTTTCTTTCCTTTCCTCCTCTTTCTTCTTCCTCCTCTTCCTCTTCCCCCCCCCCTCTCTTTTTCTCTGTCTCCCCGTGAATAGGCCCTTGGCTTGTTAGATGGGAGAAAAAAACGAAATCAATGGGTCAGAATCATGTGATGAAGGCATCATGATGTGGGCTGGGCTGGGGTGGTTGGATCCAGATTCTGTTGTGGAAGTCTCAGATCTAGGCGAAGCTGTATACAGTCTCCAGCTGTGGGGAGGGACCTTTGGAAGGTTTGCCTTTTGCCTGAACAGTTGTATCTTCGTGAGTACGGCTCAGATGACTGTGAAGGATAGGTATTACAGGCCCCAAGAGAAGAAGGTGCTGGATCCCTTGGAGTTACAGGTGAGACACCTCATGTGATGCTGGGAGCCAAACTCCGGTCCTTTGCAAGAGCAGTGGATATGATTAACAGCCTCTCCTGTTTGCTTCTTAATTCCATCTCCCATCTCTAAAATGGGGCTCTTGTGAGTAGGTAGGACAGGGTTGTGATGAACTTGGAATCATACCTGACCAGCAAGAGTAGAAGTTGAATTTCCCCCACTTTACGGACAAGGAAACAAGTTCCATGAGGCTAGTTAGGTGGCTGGCTCCAGGTTCCGTAGCTTTTAAGTGACAAGCTAGGATTGAAGTCTGCCTCCATGCACTCAGTGGTAGGAGTTGGAAGGCTTCACAGAACGGTGACCTGGCCCACCTGTGTGTTCTGCTTAGGTGCCTGCACGGAGTGCATCAGGGGCTGTCCATGTGCTACCAGGAGGTACCATCTGAGTGTGACCTGGCCTATGCAGACTTCCTCTCCTTGGACATCAGCATGCTGCGGCTTTTTGAGAATTTCTTGGAGGCGACACCACAGCTCACACTGGTGCTGGCTATTGTGTTGCAGAGCGGCCAGGCGGAATACTATCAGTGTGAGTGCTGCACCCCCCCCAGACCCCAGACCCCCGGCGGCCCCCCCCCCAGTCCCTGTTGCTGTCTCTGGCCCTTCTCTCCTCAGTGGGTGTTCTCACTCTTAGACACAGGGAAAAAAAGGGGGAGGGAGACTGAGCATCAGGCGGTTGGTCTGGATTCAAATGGAAAGTCACTTTCAAGCCGCATGAGCTTAGAAGAGTGACTCAAACCATCATTTGGTTCTCATCTGAGCACTGGGTGGAGTAAGTGCCTATCTTATGGAGTAATGAGAAGATGAAATGTGGGGACTCACATGCATATCAAGCCCAGGGTCCTGTTTGAATGTTTATATGTACATGTTTGTGTGCGTTTGCAAGTACATGTGTGTATGTGCAGAAACCAGAGGCCAGTGTCAGGACTATCTCTCCATTGCTCTCCATCTCTTTAGTTTTATTTTATTTAGGAGGAATCTTCTTGTTAAAGATTTATTTATTTATTTTATGTATGTGAGTACACTGTAGCTGTCTTCAGACACACCAGAAGAGAGCATCAGATCCCATTACAGAGGGTTGTGAGCCACCATGTGGGTGCTGGGAATTGAACTCAGGGCCTCTGGAAGAGCAGTCAGTGCTCTTAACCGCTGAGCCGTCTCTCCAGCACATCTTATCTTATTTTTGAGTCAGGCTCCCTTTATGTAGACCAGGCTGGCCTTGAGCTCCTAGAAATCCTCCTGCTCCTGCCTCCTCAGTACTGCACTTTTTTTTTTTATTATTATTTTGAGGGTAATAAAGTACGTAGGTTACCTGGCACATTATAGGCTTGTCAGGTAATGGACATTTTGTTGAGCATTGCCTGAACCTGCACAGGTTAGGGGTTGACCTAACTGACAGCCATGATGAAGACAACAGATACATGAAAAAGGTGGAATTGGCCGGGCCTTGGGTTCTGCAGCCACTTAGCACATTTGGAGGCTTCTGTCGCACTCCATCTCAGGTTGTGTTATGGGAGGTGGAGATGCAGTTGACAGTTTTACTGGTTTTAGCTAAAGGACAGCTGTTTCTAAACATCCATACTCAGACCCGGGGTCTCTGCCATCCCCATGGGTGGGTCTGGGGTCATGGGGTCCTTGACATGGCTGTGCACATATCAATAACACACATCCGCTCAGGACTTCATTTGATCCCCACAGAGTACTTTCACAGAGTATATACTCAAGTTTGTTCTTTGTCACTGTACTGGGGACACAGCTGTGAACAAGATAGACAGAGCCTCCACCCAGCCAATAGCCTTAAAGCAAATAGTTACACTAGGTGACCGAGTGACCAGAAGAGGCAGGTCCAGGGCCCCATAAACCCTTCGAGGAATCTGGACAGCGAGAAGCCTTGCGAGATACTTCCTCAAGGCCACGGGCCCAGCCTGAGACTAAGCAATGGCCTGCCTCCCGCCTCGTTGAGAGCCCAGGGTACCCCTTTCTGTTGCCCATCGCTTCATTCCTCAAGGTCCTCTGCAGTGGCTCTCCAGGGAGCCCATCTTGTCATCACTTGCAGTGGGACTTGGGAGAACTCCTCATGTTACATGAGAAGAGAGAGGTGTGCAGAAAGGTGACTGCTCCTTTTTAGCACTTGCTGGGCTTGACATTTGTTCGAGATTAGAACAGGTGGAGACGGTCTACACTGTTGGTAGAGCATGAGGAGACAGGGTTTTCTCTACTTTTGATTGGGTAAATATTTATGTACCATGTTTTGGGCCACCTGGAGAATAAGCAGGTAAACAGAATAAGTTTTCTACCCTCCAGGAACTCAAGGGTAGAATAAAGGCCAGGCCTTCATGGTGCGGGCTTTGAATCCCAGCACTTGGGAGGCAGAAGCAGGCAAATCTCTGATTTCTAGGCCAGCCTGGTCTACAGAGTGAGTTTCAGGACAGCTAGGACTACACAGAGAAACCTTGTGTCAGGGATGGGGATGGTGGCAGTGGTGGATGGGTGGGGATGAGGGTGAGGGTGTGTGGGAATCACCAAATCAAAAGAGCATGTAATTGTGTTAGTGGGGTAGGTGGGTTTTTACAGGGGCCTCTGAGGGTAGAGTGGAATCTAGGTGGGTAGCCCCAGAATTTATTCGGGCTGGGGTTTGTAGGGTGAGGAGTTGTCAGGTAGTTAAGAGATGGGGATAGCTAGAGATTTGATACCAGGCCACAAGTGGGCTCTGAGGATACAGTATGTTGTCAGTAAACTCCTGCTGAGTGGATAAGTTAGAGGAGGTGAGGGGAGACACTTTTTAAGGTATGCCCAGGTTATTCTTCTTGGAGGCGCAGGAGATCTAGGCAATGCAGAGTTGGGACAGGAATCCTATCATAAACTCCTAGATCTTGGAAAGTCAGGATAATGGGCTGGGGTGGGCTGGCCATCACTCCCAGTCCTGAGGAGAGCTGGAATTGGAGGCCTGTTACTACGTTCTGAGACATGTCTACTTTCTGATGTGGAGAAAGCGGGACTAGAGCTGCCAGGTGCTCAGAGCCTAAGAACTTGGGCTTCTCCGGGAAAGGTTACAGAACCTGGAAGAGGCTTACGGCACAGCTAAGGCACAGTCGAGTCTTCATGTCACATACCCTCTCATACTTAAGAATGTCACTGGCACAGCATTTGAAAGCGAGCACTGTTTCCCTCCCCAACTGTCTATTGAGCAAGTTGGGGCTTCTGAAACCTGCTTCTGGGTTTTTTTTTTTTTTCTAGACAGGGTTTCTCTGTGTAGCCCTGGCTATCCTCGAACTCAGAGATCCGCCTGCCTCTACCTCTCAAGTGCTGGGATTACAGGCATGTGCCACCACTGCCCGGTTGCTTCTGGGTTTCTATGAGGGTTCCTGTGAGTTTGGGGGTTGACAGGCAGGTTGCACCCAGGCTGACTTCTTTCTTGTTCTTGGTAGGGTTTGGCATCAGCTCATCCTTCCTGGGCATCTCGTGGGCACTGCTGGACTACCATCGGTCCTTGCGTACCTGTCTTCCCTCCAAGCCGCGCCTGGGCTGGAGCTCCTCTGCTGTCTACTTCCTGTGGAACCTGCTGCTTTTGGTGCCCCGAGTCTGTGCCATCGCCTTGTTCTCAGCTGTCTTCCCCTACTACGTGGCCCTGCATTTCCTCAGCCTGTGGCTAGTACTATTGTTCTGGGTCTGGCTTCAAGGCACAAAGTTTATGCCTGACTCCAACAGTGAGTGGCTATACCGGATGACAGTGGCACTCATCCTTTATTTCTCCTGGTTCAATGTGTCTGAGGGCCACACTCGAGGCCGGGCCATCATCCACCTGTTTTTCATCTTCAGTGACAGTGTTCTGCTGGTCACCACTTCCTGGGTGACACACGGCACCTGGCTGCCCAGTGGGGACTCATTGCCGATGTGGGTGTCTATAGGAGGAGCCTGCTTCTTCCTGGGACTGGCTTTGCGTATGATCTACTACCTCTGGCTACACCCTAGCTGCAGCTGGGAACCTGACCTCGTGGATGGAACCCTAAGACTCCTTCCTCCCAAAGGTCCTCCTAAGCTGATTTCTAACAGGCGCGCCACTCAGTTAGCAAAGAACTTCTTTGCCAAGGCCAAAGCTCAGGCTGTCCTGACACAAGAGGTACAGCTGAACGGAGTCCTCTGAGCCAGGGTCTGATTCAACCAGTGAGGAAGATGAGGAGAGTGGGGCCTTGCAAGGGACAAGGGACCAATCATGTGTAAGCTATTTTTTCTTCTTCAACCGATAGAACTGCTGTAGACAAATCCTGAGTTGTTTGCCGTTCTCACCTCTCAGGTGATTGGTGGTGTCCAGGTTCCTGGTTCCCTAGCCCACTCTTGACGACACAGATTCTGGGAGATGTTCTCAAGAACTCTTCCCTAACCCATCCCATCCATTCACTTCAACCAGCAGATGCTGAAGGCACTTTATGTTCTGGGAGCATCATCCTGACTTCTGAACTGGCTGCCACCCTAGCTTCTTTCCCTGTCCACCTGGACGAATTCTGGGTAGACTCCTAAACAGCCGAGGTCAGAGGTGCTCCTCCAGTGTCCTGATGCCTGGACTCTTAGGCTACGTTTACACCAAGTGCCTTATGGACCTGTGGTCTAGGCTATGTGATGCCCATTGAGTATTTTCCATCTCCTACCTCAATCTATGTGAAAGAAGAACATGTGTGCATGTGTTTAACAGTATTAAAATCTCATGAGATTCTCCAAACCAGTATGTACCATTAAGTGCAATCTATCACCCTCTACAGACACGTAGCAGGCAGGGGCCTGGAACCCCTTAAAACTGACACAGACCTGTGCCATACAGATGTGGGTCATCTTAGGTTTGACTTAATTTTGCTTCCCAAGACGCAGGAGCTAGTGAGTCAAAGTGGGTTGCTCATTTGACTGGCAGAACTCATGGGTAGACACTAGTGCATTTTCTTAGCCACTCCATACTGAGCCTAAAGAGGACATAGCATCTTTAGGATGGGGAGGCAGGTTTGAGGGGCTGGGGGGGGGAAGGTAAAGTACTGGGAGCCCTTTTTGGGTAAGAGGTGCGGTGGCTTCTGGGATCTGATTGATGGTTCTGTGGAGATGGGATGTTCTACTCTGGGAGGTTTGTGGTCTGGTGGAACAGGGAACAGGAGAAAGGTACTAGGGGCAGAAGAAAGGTTCTAGGTCCCAGTGCTGGGATCCAAGGTAGTTCTACTAGTCATTCATTTATTTGTATGGAGGTGAAATAAACTGTGACCAAAACAAGCACCATCATGCCAAGTGCTGAAAGAAAAACAGATGGAGAGGTGAGAGGGAGAATGTATGTTGTGGGTGGAGTTGCAGCTTTATAAAGAACCATTAGGGAAGACTCCTCTGAGAAACTATGGCATTGACGGTGAGCTACCTCAGCAGAGACTGCAGCCTGGAGCCCCTGAGCGGTAAGCAGAGGCAAAGTCGTGTGGTATGTTGGAGAAGGAATCTGCAAATGTCGATCCCTGTGGGGACTGTGGGGTGCTCTTGGCCCACAGCTAAGGAGGCTGCAGAGATGCAGGTGGGGGCCTGGGTGAGGCTCTGGGAGAAGGTGCTCCTTATACTAAAAATGTATGGTCAGGCAGACTATGGACAGAAAGGACCTAGTGATTTCCCGACCAGTGAAAGGAGCCAAAGTGGTTGTTGATATTAAAAGGGTATGAAAAATAATTACCGCCTCTGTCTTCATTATCTCATGAAAACAACAACAACAACAACCAGATGTAATGACATTAGAAGGCTTCATTCTAGAAGCAGATTCCTCTAGAGGTACACACCTGAAACCACTGTTATTCTCATTTATAAAAAGGGTCAGATCTATAGAGGGCTGGGCCAGTGTGACACACCTACCAGTCTGCGCAAGGACATCAGGAGTTCAGACTCCTCAGTGACAACATCAGAGGCCAGCTTGGACTACATGAGACCCTGTCTCAAACAAAACTAAAATTATATAACAAAACACAACATGTGTTTAGAATTTTAGTTTTGGCTGACCTTTCATTTGAAGTCCAGATGAAGTTGTCAAATGATGGTAACATGTATTTAATTAAATCCAAACCCTTATATACTACCTAAAACACATAGCCATATACTAACCTGAAATACACTCACACATACTTTGTGTTTATGACACAGGGCTTAGCCCATGCTGTCTTGAACATTACACAGCTGAGGCTGAACTCCTGATCCCCTGCCTCCATCTATCAAGTACTGGGATTAAACACACACACACACACACACACATATACATCAGGGCTGGCTGGGGCTATGACTCAGTTATGAGCACTCCCAGCTCCTGTGGAGGACTGAGGCTTGGTCTCCAGTACCCATCCTGGGTAGCTCACAGCTGCCTAGCTCTGGGTCCAGGAAACCCAACATCCTCCTTTGGCTTTTGCGCATGCATATTTAGACACACTAACACATAACTTTTTAAATTAAAAAAAGAAACACGTTACGGCATTGTTCTTGTTTTTTGACACACAATCTGGCCTATGTGAGATGGCCCTGAACACATCCTTCTCTGGCCTCAGCTTCAGGACTACCATGCAAAGTTCTTAAAGTTTAGAGAATTTAAAACCAGGTTAGTGACATGACCTGTAGTTAGAAAATGTCCTTGAAGATTCCCAGTAAAACACATGTATGTTTGTTTTTGGTCATTTGAAACAAGGCTCCACACTAGCTTAGGCTAGCCCAATCTCTTGACAATTCTGCCTCAGCTTCTGAAGATGACAAACACCATACTTGACCAAGAACTTTGAAATGTGAAGAAACCAGTTTTAGAAAAATAAACCTTACAATTTACCTGTCACTGAAGGTTTGCTGGAGAAACGTTCTTTTGGGAGATGGTGTTTGCTGTTAGGGTTTGTTGGGGATTGGTTCCAGTGCTCCCAGAATCACAAGGGATGGAAGAGGCGGGACTTTAAGATTGCACAGGCAAGGAATTGAGGGAGGGAGGAGAATCACCAGGACTTGGAAGCCGAGGGATTTCACTCCCCAAATTGGGTCTGGGGTAGCGGAGATAAAATGTTGATTTAGCAAGTCGATTCAGGTAAGTTGGAGGGGAGAATGAGTGCTAGCCACATGGAGGATTAGAAATGCCCAGCCACTGAGCTAGTCGAGGCATATCAAAATTAGATGGTGTGTGTCTCTCATTCACGAATCCAGAGAGCTCTAGGACGAATGTAGTGAACACTTGCCAGCCGGGAGCCAAAGGGGTCTAACCTACAGGGTTTAGAAGCCAGCCAACTCCAGGACCTGTGCTTGTAACTGAGGAAGGGCACAGACGACAGCTAACAGTCTACTTCAGCTGCACCGTGGTCCAAAAGATCACCAACCAGAGACTGAGACATCCTTCTAAATTCCAGAGAAAATTCACCTTGTGGTCCGACAAAGCTAACCTTTGAAAACTAGAAAATTCTAATTTCCTTCATTGGAACAAAAGGCAAAAATGTTCCTTAGCTCCTTTGTTAAGCTAGTGGGGGCCAATCAGACCAAATGTGGAGGAATGAAAAAAAAAAAAAAAACTGGGTGATGTGACATGAAATCAGGCCAGATCAAAGGTTTCACATGAGTTCATTAAGTTTTATTGGGTTTGCAGCTTAATGCTCAGCACAGACTGACTTGACAGCTCATGAAATCTATTCCATTTCTATACCTTAAAAAGCAGTGTATTTTAGAAACAATTCAAACAAACATTTCTCTTGCAAACTTTACAACTTTTTATTTTCCAACATAGACCAAAGGATCACTTTTTGTATGTGTGAAATGAATGACTCAGTTACTTAAAGGGTGACATCTTAATGAATCCCTGATTAGAACCCTGCATGGCCTGGCAAATGGACTAACTATATTTAGAAAAGACAATGGAGAAAACTGTATAGAAAATAAAAACTTTATTTTTTCAAGTTTATAAGATAGTTCCCATTACATAACATTATGGTCAAGGACTCTATAGCCACAAATGCCCGCGGTCACATAAATATACATATCCAACCCAACTGATGCCTTTTCCAGCTAAAGAGGCATCTGGAGTCCAGAGGGAGAGTGGTGATCCAAGTAGAAATGGCCCTTAACTGGGATGGTTCTGCTCAGTGAGAGGAGGCAGCCGGGGAGCCATGCTCACTAGAATTGACTCAGGGTAGAGGGAGGGCGAGTGGCCCAGGGATGAGCTGGGGCACAAGCAGAGTTTTCCCTCTTGTGGTTAAGGTATTTGGGAAGCTCAGATTCCAACTTGGCGGCTACAATGAATGTGTCCGGGTAGTTCCAGCTGCATGACCAGGTGGGCAGCGAGGAACACAAGCTGACTCAAGAAGGGCCTCAGCTACAACCGGGCAAGCGTGAGAACAAGGCCCAAGCTCAGCACTTGGAGACTCGTCTGTCCTCTTCCAGGACAGCACCGAGCTTTGTCTGGTGCTCCTGTCGGTTGTGTGACTCCCATTCAAAGCAGTGTCTGCAGAAGCGCCATGTACTTGCAGCTGCAGTTTGGGTGAACGAAAACAAGCCGTGCCAAGTCTCTTGGGACACTAGCTCTGACACCCAGCTAGCAGAGAAGAGAACACCCCAAATCAAAAGCCCAAATAGGCACCTAAAATGTGGAGCAGGTATCCACTCTCGCGGACATCACCAGCTGCCCCAGGGGTACTGGACAGGGTGATGCTAAGGCACAGTCACTTTTACATTCGAAAGTCAAGTCACCTTGTATCCCAGGACATTCCTGCAATTCCACAGACACTCCTAGAACTAGCTGTCACCATGAGATGTCCAGACTAATTTTCCAGAACACAGGATCCAGCAGGGAAAGAAATTCACCAGCCAATTTCTTCAAGGTGTTCCTTCAGTAAGGACTGCCTCCTGATGAGGAAAGGCCCCAGTTTCCTTCAGGTCTAACTTCCAATAGCTTTTAATATTAAAAGAAATTTTATTTTATCTTATGAGTATTTTCTTACATGTATGTAAGTGCTTGGGGCCTGAAGAGGCCAGAAGAGGGCAACAGCAAGAGGTCATGAAGAGCCTTGGGGTGCCTCTGCACAGGCTGCAGTGCCATTACCACACCAAGCCGTCTTTCTATTAAAAGCAGCTCTTAATGCTGGGTGCTCATTTCCCCTCCTAGGCCTTGTGGGAGAGTCAGCACAAAGGGCAGCAGTCCCAATGCGCCCCTGCTCCCTGGCTGTCCCCAAAGGGCAGCCGCTGCTGGAGCAGCATCCACTCAGCTCAGAATACCTCCCTGCCTCTCCAGTCAGGGCAAGAGGGATGGGATTCCCTGTTAGTAAGAATGAAGAGTCTCCCCTGAAGTGTTTGTGGTGGTACCTGTGCAGAGGGGTATGTCACCACTTGGCAGTCTGGTATGCCTGAGGCATGGCACCAATAGGTGGCATTATCCAGGACAAGAAACTACACTGTTAATGAGGGAAGGGTTTGAGACTTGAAAGAAAAACCCATCCTGGAGTTTTCTATGTTGGACCACAAAGCAAGGCTGGCCAGGACTGGGAGAGTGGTGCGGTGCTAACTGCAGCCTAAGGAAGGTCTGGCTTAGACTCTAGCTCCACCCTGTACTTCAAAACAAAGCCAAACGAGTGGCCAAGACACCAACCTCGCCTCCTGTCTGAGCCCCTTCCTCAATTGCTGGTTTCAGAAGTACTCAGAAGTGTCCAACAGTTCTGAAGATGGCGTGTCAGCCTTTCTGTCGTTATCTGGTAATCTAGCATGAAGAGGAATTTTGCCTTTGGGCTATGGTATCTCTGGGGACAGTGACTGTAGCTAGGGGTTGGTCAAGGTCCCCCTGAAGACCAAGGCTGCACATTTCCTCAACTCTAGGGAAGTTTAACCCAATTAAACAGGCATTGGTCCTGAAGGAATAGTGCCTTAAAAAACAAAACAAAAAACCCAAACAAAAACTAAAATAAAACCAAAACACAGCTGGGTTTGAGGGCTGGCGCTGAGGCCTGGCACTGAGGCCCAGTTCCCCTCCTAACTGTCTAGGGGCAGGGGGCAGGGGAAGGCTTGAGAGGTACTCTTGCACTGAGCTCAGGACTGTATTTTCAAGCACTTAAGTCAAGAAAGTCTTCTGGCCTGGTTTCCCACTTCAGCATGGAATCGGAGCAGTGGGATATTTCGTGGGAAACTGGGTTTTGATTCTCGCTCTCTGCTCTCCACTCCTAGGCACAGATCTGTGTAAATACAAGGTGGGATCACTGCATGTAAGTGAAGGTGAAGGAAGCAGCTAGAGCCTGCTCTTGGCCTTTCTGACTTGAAATGAGTGGGTAGTGGGTAGGGGCTGGCCAGAGCTGCATGGAGACGGGTGGCTGTGAGGACAGGGAGTGTGAGCCCAGCATCTGACGACTGAGCCGACCAGACAGGAAGCATTTGCTGGGAACAGGTACTGATCTGCAGGAACATGAGGTGAAATCTTACCTCAGGAACCAAGGATGAAATCTAAGAGGTCAGAGCCCCTTCTCTCCAATCTGGAGGCTGAGCTTCCTGGGACAGAGCTTCTGAATTACAAGCTAAAGGCTTAGGTTTATTGTCTGTGGGAAGGAGTTCCCAAGGTTGTGCCATTTGGTTACAGATGAAGGACTGCCAAAGAGACCGAGGCTTACAAGATGGGAGAAGCCAAAGTCTAAAGTAAGTGACCAGGGCCCTCTAGATGGCAAGGAGCCTCCCTAGAGAGCAGAGCACTGGAGCCTCTATCCTGTCCAGAAGAGGTCCCGTCACGGAGGTATTTTAGATATTTCCATTACTACTGTCACGGAAACTTTACACACTGCTTTCTTCATAGAAAAGTGGGGGAGGCTGCTTTAGAGGCCAGACCCTCAGCTGTAAAAATAACATACCTATCCACTGGGAGAGACGTTCTATAGCTAAGAGAACAGAAGACGATCTCAAGGGGACATTTTCCATGCACACGATCAGGAGCAGCCCGAGTCTGTCCACGCGGCAAGAGTACAACTGTGCCGGCATCGGCTTTTCTGGTTCTTCCTCTTTCAAACGAAATAGAAAATTAAAGCACAGTATCTGCAGCCGGCCTGCAGCTCTATCCAGCCACCTCCTGCTGTACAGTGGACATGGGCTGCAGCTCACTCAGTATAACTGCAGTTGTTGGTTCTGATTGTGTTCTCGCCAGCATTCCATGGAGAGAGAAAGAGCAGAAGAGAAGGGGAGGGGCGCTGAGACATGGAGACAGACAGGAGAGAAGGGGCTCAGAGGGTTCTGGCTTCTGGCTCCTGTTGGAGGTAAAAAGAAGCTCACAAGGAAGGAAGGTTCCACGTTCCAGGTCTTAGAGGAAGTCAAGCTCTAAAGCCTGGTGCAGGGACACCAGATCTCCATGGTTTGTGATCCTCCAGAAGGGCATGTTGTGCTGGAAGAGAAGAAGGCTAGTTAGTTAGCTTCTGGGATTCAACTTACACCCCTCCCCCACGGACATCCTGAGGCTCTTGGTAACCCTCTATCCTTGCCCACCTCACAGGACTGAAGGATCAGGTCATGTGTCATAACTCTGTACAACATGGGACACTATACTGATGTGAGGGATTTTTAGGTTTCAATGGTACCTGTACTTTTATGAGCTACCTGTCTCAACTTTTACGTCTTCAGCATCAAATGAAATGGATCAGATAAAAAATTAGTATTTCTGAATATGGTGGTGAATACCTGTGATTCCAGCATCTGGGAAGCTGAGGCAGGAGGATTATAAGATTGAGGCCAGGCAGAGCAACAGGAGATCCTGTTACAATCAATGGGCTGGAAAAGAAGCTGATACTAAGGTAAGTCTCACTACCTTACAGATAGTCAATTTCCTGTCAGCCTTAGCTCTAGTAGGCTCAAATCCTACCTATGCCCCAGATGTAGGTTGTGCAGATGGTATGCCATCAGATTTGTGCCAGGAATACCACGAACAGTGCTGGAAGGGACTTGAGTGCTGGACTCCACGTTCGGTGACGTGGAAGCCAACTGGTCTCACCGACTCTGTCCCCTGTGCAGCTGTGGCAGACCAGGGCATGAATGGAAGGAAGGAAGGACACTGACAGCTTGACTGACCCCATGGGCAGGCCACTTGGGATTAGTCCCCTCGTCCTTGGGGCACACTCTGGCAAGGATTACTTTTCTTTCATAAAGGCTGGCAGAAAGGTTCCTGAAGAAAGTAGGTTAAGTTGCATAAAGCACTTAGATTTTTGGGGGAGGGGGAGTGCTCAAGACAGGATTTCTCTGAGTAGCCCTGGCTGTCTTTGAACTCACAGAGATCCGCCTGCACTCAGACATTTTTAATGAATACATTTTGTTTTTATCCTCAGTGCTGAGGATTTGGCTACAGGGCCTCTCACACACTCTGGGCTCCTGGAGAATCTACTCTCTAGCAGACTCCAGACATTAGCTTAGGGGTGAACTCGGCTGAAGCTCAAGCTCTTCTTTCTTATCTCCAATCCTTCTCCAGGTTGAGGAGCCACTGATGTTTTCCCCAAGGGGAGGCTAAGCAGTATAGGAGAACCAAAGCTTCAGTGGCTAACACGGAACAGCAAACCTCTCGAATTGTTCCAATAAGTGACAAATGAAAATTTATGAAATAATGATGCCAACTGTGTCCATCATACAGTTCACTAGTAGCTGCTGTGGTTTCTATGATCTAGGTGAAGAAAATCAGTCACAGCTGGTAAGCCATGGGACTAAATCTAAAAATAAAGCAATAAAGGCGAAGGAGAGAACTTCATATACCTACGCGACAGATGAGCAAACGAGAATCAGGTAAACAGACTTCCTGCGCTAACAGTGCATTTCACCTCACTTTGAAGAGACAGACCTTTTTATGCAGATGAAGCCAATCAAAGCTCCCGGGCTCAATTTCTCCTTTTTACCCAAGTAGACAGGACTGTGGTACATATAACCACGCTTGGCTTAATCTACCTGAGGTTAGGTTCCTTAGCCTAAACTCATCTACAGTTTCTGTATGAGGGAAGGGTGACTGAGGCTGGGCCTGCACAGTGATGGGAGGACTATGTGAGCAAACCTTCAGGTCTTTGAAAAGCAACAATGATTGTTTGACAATACTGTTTTGTTCTTCCTTCCCTCTCTCTCTTTTTTTTTAATTTATTTATTTATTATGTATACAGTGTTCTGCCTGCATGTGTGCCTGCAACCCAGCACCAGATCTCATTATAGATGGCTGTGAGCTCCCATGTGCTTGCTGGGAATTGAACTCAGGACTTTTGGAAGAGCAGCCAGTGCTCTTAACCACTGAGCCATCTCTCCAGCCCTCTTCCTTCTCTCTTTCCCTCCCAACCTTTAAGAACAGAGCCAGCACCTGGAAAGGTCAGAATAGTTTGCCTCTCTGCAGTTAGTCTGCTCCCCTCAGATGAAGACAAGGCCCACGTCAGGATTCATGAGGGCCCAAACTTGCTGGGATGACCTTGAGTTTCTGATCCCCTGCCTCCACTCCTAGGTACTGGAATCCCAGATGTGTAGCATTAGGTATAGTTTTATGTGGTGCTGGGCCCTGAACCCAGGGCTTCCTATGCATGTGTGGTGGTTTGTATATGCTGGTCCCAGGGAGTGGCACTATTAGGTGTGGCCTTGTTGGAGGAAGTGTGTCACTGTGGGGATGGGCTTGGAGATCTTCCTCCTAGATGCCTGAGGATGCCCAGTTTGTTCCTGGCTTCCTTTGTATAAAGATGTAGAACCCTCAGCTCCTCTGCACCATGCCTGCCTAGATGCTGCCATGCTTCTGCCTTGATGACAATGAACTGAACCTCTGAACCTGTAAGCCAGCCCCAATTCAATGTTGTCTTTATAAGAGTTGCCTTGGCCATGGTGTCTGTTCACAGCTGTAAAACCCTGACTAAGACAGCATGTAAGCAAGCATTATCCACTATATCCCAAGGCCTGGTTCTAAGATTCTTGAAAGGCAGGGAGAAAAGGACAGAGGAAATCTAAAAAATTACAAGAAAACTCAATTTGGGGAACAATAATATTTTTTTCTTTAAAGAAAAGTGAGGAAGGACAATACATACCACTGATGTATACAAGTTGTAAACATTTTCTCAGTTTCCCATTTTCTCCCCATACCCCTTAACAGGGTCTCATGTAGAATTCACTATGTACTTAAGGATACCCTTTCAACTTCTAATACTCCTGTCTCTACTTCACAAGTGCTGTGATTATAGGCATGCCCCATCCTGGTTTATATAGTGCTGAGGATTGAACTTGGGGGGATCTTGCATTCTAGACAGCACCCTATGAAGTAAGCTACACCCTCAGACTTCACTTCCTCCCTTCCTCATAGCCCTGCCCACCCCTCAAGTAGGTCATCCCTCCTACTGCCTCCCTCTAGAGTATAGGGAGTACAGATGGGTATCACTGTACCTGGCTCTCCCGTGTAGTTTTTCTAACTGCTTCACGTACAACCACATAACTGAATTTTTTCCTTCCCAGTTACCTGCTTGGCTGCAATTTCTTCGTCTCTTCCATCTCCAATCACTACATATGTGACCTTTTTTCCAAATCTCGAAACAATTCTCTCAAAGCAGCTCTCCTTACCTACAGAGAAACAAAACAAAACAAATCAAACAAACAAACAAAAAAACCCAATTCCTATTAGGACAGTCTTCTCTGCCTTTTTTTTTAAAAATGTATATGAGTATACCATTTGCCATCCAACATACTAGAAGAGAGCACCAGATCCCATTACAGATGGTTATGAGCACCATTGTGTTTGCTGGGAATTGAGCTCAGGACCTCTGGAAGAATAGTCGGTGCTCTTAACTGCTGAGCCATCTCTCCAGCCCTTCTCTACCTTTTCTAATACCAAAGAAAAGGACTGTTGCTCTGTTCATCTGCCTGAGCTTGGACAGGATAAGTGACACCATGTGCCGACTACTCAGGAGTTAGGGGCAGGAGCACAAGGAATGTGAGTGTGCCATTACCAAAACAACTCACTTCAATCTTCACATCAAGAGTATGGTTCCCACAATCTTAGCATGAAGGAGACAATGAGCCTAGGCTGAATGAGCGGTGGGAAGGCTCTTGTGTGTGTTTCATACTCTGCAGCTTTCAAAGCACCCATCTCCTTCTTCATCTAACTCTTCCTCATGTTACAGATAAAGGTCCACCACAGGTTTAGTGATGTACCTCAGATCCCAAGCCAGCCAGTAGCTAGATTTGGCTTATGTCTCTATACTCTAAATCCAGGCTGTAGTCTGGATATATGGCAAATACTCTCTCTTTTTAAAGCTTTGTAATACTCTTTTATTATTCAGTTTGTTCTGGGAGAATCTCATCTGTATATAATAATGTGTTCTGGTTACTCCTACCCCACTGTCATGACTTTCTGTGTCACCGGATTTTAACCGGGGCCATCCATGCGACCAAGAGCTTTGAGCTGTCCGTTGGATGCTATTTGCAATTCAGATGTTGTTTAGCTGACCTTGTAAACTGAATGACATAAAATGATGATTATTATTGGTGGTACTTGGAATCAAACCAGAGTCATGTTCTCATCAGAGAAGCATCCTGCTACTAGACCACATTAAAGGATTAATGAGAGTTTTTTTTTTGTTTTTTGTTTTTTTTTTTTGAGACAGGGTTTCTCTGTGTAGCCTTGACTATCCTGGAACTCACTCTGTAGACCAGGCTGGCCTGGATCTGCTTGCTTCTACCTCCCAAGCACATGGGGATTCAAGGTGTGCACCGCTGCCTGGCTCACCATAGACAGTTCTAAGCATCATTTTGTGGTACCAAAGTTCAAACCTAACCTGGAGTCAACACCTAAAACATAAGCAGAGTACTGCTATGGGAAAGATACTTTGTTGAATAAATAAAAGGAAATTATAGCCCTTGCTTTTTGGGTGGCAGTTGGAGGGATAATGGCAAGGTTTTACAGTGTCGCCCAGGCCTTCCTTGGCCTGAAATCCTGTGCCTTAGCTGTCGTGTGCTGGCCTAGGCATGTGCCGTGAGCCACTTCCGCTCTTCCTTGACTGCTCATAAGTTATTGTTTCTTCTCAGTTAAACAAGGTCTAACTTTGCTTCCTTTACCCTGTTCCATTAACCTCATTTTTTATTCCTGCCAGATCCAGTGATGGAAGACCCTCCCTCCACACACTTGCCTCCATCTGTAGGAAAGCGATCCTAAAACACACCAGATCAGGCCAGCAAGACGGCACAGCGAATAAAGATGCCTCCTGCCAAGCCTGATGACTCCAGTTCAATCCCCAGTACCCATACGTTGGAAAGGGAGCAGACTGATAGACTGACATCCACATGTGTGCCTTGGCTGCTCGCCTGCATGAGCACATACACACATAGAAATTAAATATTCTAAAGTGCTTCATTCAAAAAAAAAAAAAAAGGCAGTACTAGCATACACTTTTAATCCCAGCACTCAGGGTGGCCAGGACTAAACCAACCCCAAAAAGAAAACAACAACAAAAAACCCAACACAAAAACCAAACCAAAACCAACAAAAAACAGTAACACAAATGTATTAATCTAGGAACTAAGGGAACTGATAAAAATCCTATTGCTCCATACTGTGTGGTGTACCCGAACAACTGTGAATCTGATACCCTAATCAAGCGGCACCGCAGTGGTGTGCTGGTGCAGACACGGTCCACTCTGGGCTCTCTGAGCACATGCTGCTTTCCATGCTACGTTTCCCCAGCAGTCCTGCCTGCCTTCCTCTCAGCGGTCAGTTGTTAGGCTGAATTTGGTTTAACTATTAGATAATTCAACTAAATAATTAAACTAATACTTCTATTGTGTGTGTCTGTGTGTACATATACAGATAGATGTGTGACCATGCACATGGAAGCCTGAGGTAAACCTCAGCTGTCATTCCTCAGGAGCTATCTATATCCACACCTAGTTCTATGAGACAGGGGCCCTCACTAGGGGCAGAGGCTCACTGCCTAGTCAGACTGGTTGGCCAGTAAGCACCAAGGATCACCCTGTCTCTGCCTCCCCAGTGCTGGGATCACAAGTGTCTGTCATTGTACCTTGTTCTATAAGGGTGCTGGGGAACAAATTCAGGTTCTCAGGTTTGTGTGGCAAATATTGACCAACTAAACTTTCAACCAGCTCCCGAAACGTTTTTTTCCCCCTTTTCTCTTGTTTTAGGATGCTGGTGATCAAACCCAGGGATGAACGCTAGGTAAGCATTCCGACAAATAGCTATTACCCAGACCTGAATTTGTTCTCAAAATTAATATTTTAGGTTAGCATGATGGCATTTTCATACATGGTATTAAGAGTTACGTTTAATTATGTGTACATGTATACATACGTACTCACATCAGTAGGTTCATGTGTGCAGGTGACTGCAGAGGTCAGAGGAGCTGAACTCAGGAAGCACTGCTGAGCCATCAAACCCCAGTCCCTCCCCCCGTGCGGGCTCCTTTTGTCTTCCCAACAGCCCCTCTCCACTCTCTTGAGATTTCTTCCTTTTGCTCACAGGCCTTTTTCTAAAAGCTCTTCTCCCTGACCCCAACTTAAACCAAGATTTCATGTATGAGAGAAAGTATGTGGTGTATCTTTCTTCTTTTCGTTTAGAGACTTGGTCTCTCAACATAGCCCTGGATGTCCTGGAACTGACTTTGACCGAGACTGGC
This sequence comes from Tokudaia tokunoshimensis, assembly GCA_036184795.1. NCBI lineage: Eukaryota > Metazoa > Chordata > Mammalia > Rodentia > Muridae > Tokudaia > Tokudaia tokunoshimensis. Next base: position 115,958,884 of record BTHU01000005.1, on the reverse strand, counting down.
CTGCTTTTGCCTCTTGAGTATGTCTTTTTGAATCTGGCTTATATAATCATTTCCAGTTACAAATGTAGTATTTCATTTTTCTATATGCCTAGTCCTGAATACTTATGTTCAAAGTGTTAAAGAGTTCACACTCTTTAATTCCATGATAGCCTCTTTAAAGTCAGGATCTGCTTATGATAAACAAAAAATTAGTTCAGATTTCAGACATTTTCCTAAGACCAAGCAAAAGGACCATTTTGTGTTCAGAAATAAGGATGAGGAAATCCCCATTGTCCTGCCATGTTCTGATCAAGGCCTCTGTGTGCCTCCTCCACACGCTGGGGGACAAGAAAGCTTCTCAGCTCCAAGGGAAGGAGGAGAGATGCGCACAAAGAGCCAATTCTAACAGACTCTTCATTTACACTCCAGAACACTCAGGAGTGAGATCTAACAGACTCTTCATTTACACTCCAGAACACTCAGGTGTGAGATCTAACAGACTCTTCATTTACACTCCAGAACACTCAGGTGTGAGTTCTAACAGACTCTTCATTTACACTCCAGAACACTCAGGAGTGAGATCTAACAGACTCTTCATTTACACTCCAGAACACTCAGGAGTGAGATCTAACAGACTCTTCATTTACACTCCAGAACACTCAGGTATGAGATCTAACAGACTCTTCATTTACACTCCAGAACATTCAGGTGTGAGTTCTAACAGACTCTGCATTTACACTCCAGAACACTCAGGTGTGAGTTCTTCTGCTCTGGGGGATGTGGCCAACCAAGTCTTTGCAGAATACTAATCCTTGGAGTTTCCTCCAGGAAAAATACTTCTGATATCTGGTGTGGAGCAATTGCTTGTAACCAAGAACTTGAAAGGCTAAGACAGAAGGATCACTGGGAGTTGGAAGCAACCTAAGCTAGAGACCTAGACTCAAAAACCCAAAACAAACCAAGGCTGCAAGCCACCTCTGGTGTATTCAGAAATGATCCTGAGTATTCAATGTCCAAGGATACTGAGTGACTACGTAGAATTCAACTGTAGCTGGGCATGGTGGCACATGCTTTCCTCCTGGCTCTTGGGAAGCTAAGGATGATCACAACTTCCAGATAATCCAGATAATTGAGGCCAACCTGCTACATGAGACGCTGTCTCAAAAAATATATAAAAAGAAAAGCCATAATTTTGAAACCACTTCAGAGAACCTGGAGAAAAGCCTCCTTGCTCTCATTTCACAGTTCTGTCAAGGAAAACTCAGGCGCTTCCTGTGGTTTCCACTCAGCACGTCACACTACAGCTTCCACCACTAGCTCTGGATGAGTTATGACTGAGGAAAATAACCGAATAAGCTCCCTTCATTTCCAGAGAAAATAAAGCCATTCCACTAGTTTGATTAGCCTGTGTGCGTTGGGCTAATCACTACAGGAAATACAGCTCTTCGGTGTGGGAGGCTCTTACGAAAGGTTCCCTGCGTCTGAAAGCAGAAGCAGAGGAGGCAAACACATGAAGGGAGATGTTTCCTCAGTGCTTGCAGCCCTTAGCAGTGGAATGCTTACCCTACGGGGGAACGAGAACACAACTCCCACTACTAACTCAGTTTTCTCAAAATTTATTTTTGGGGTGGGGAGGTTCGAGACAGGGTTTCTCTGTGTAGCCCTGTTTGTCCTGGAGCTGTGTAGACCAGGCTGGCCTTGAACTCCCAAGTGTTGGGATTAAGGGCATGCATCAATCACTACTGTCCCACAGTTTTCTTGATTCTTAACACTTCGTGGTTGCTTTAAATATTTTATCTTATTTAAAATTTTTAAAAAAGATTTATTTATTACATATAAGTACACTGTAGCTGTCTTCAGACACACCAGAAGAGGGCATCAGATCCCATTATAGATGGTTGTGAGCCACCATGTGGTTGCTGGGATTTGAACTCAGGACCTCTGGAAGAGTAGTCAGTGCTCTTAACTACTGAGTCATCTCTCCAGCCCCATTTAAAGTTTTTAAAAATTAAATTTATTCGTTTTAATGTGTGTTTTGCCTACATATATGTATGTGTACCATGTATGTATTTACTGCCCTCAGGCCAGAAGAGGGCATCAAATTTCTCAGAATAGGAGTTAGGAGTGAGCCAACATGTAGGTGTTGGGAACTAAACTCAGGCCTCCTGCAAGAACAAGTGCTCTTAACTGCTGAGACATCTCTCCACAAGAGACACAAGGTTTTCATTTATCTTGTGTGGGTCTTGGGGACTAAGCCCAGGCCATCAGAGTTGGTGGTAGATACTAACTGAGCCAGCTTGCTGGCCTCAATAACAGACTTTTAAGGTAAAAAATGATGCTGCTGATGCCATAGTCGAGAGGAACATATCTACCTAACTTATTAGTTCTTATATCTTAAGCAAACAGTGTAAGTGCGAAGTCTCAACCATCTCATCAGAAGACTGCTGGATGGGAAACACATTTGTAGTGGGTAGCACAAGTACCGGCAATAACCCCAGTGAAAATTTCCCCGAGAGGCCACGGGACAGTAACACCATACCGATTTTGGTAGCACTGTAGATGTTTTCAATAGGAAATATTTCTCCTAGTCCATACAGGAGAACCTTGGCCAGGGCTGGAACCAACTGGGTGGTAGTAATCAGGACATTCACACAGTTCTTTCTAAAAGGAAATAAGAAGGAAAGGGACTTGTGAAACTGAAGCAACCCATGAGGACGGATTCAAACAGGTCAGCTCTTCAGGATCTCACTTAAAAGGAAGTCTCAAAGAGCTGGACACTACTGTTCGATATCAATATTAAGCTACTGTTCAATGCCAATATTGTTTCTTTTCTTTTCCTCTTTTCTTCCCTCCCTCCCTTCTTTTTCCAGGGAGGGTTTCTCTGTGTAGTCATGGCTGTCCTGGAACTCAGAGATCCTCCTGCCTCAGCTTCCTTAGTGATAGGATTAAAGTCATGTTTTACGACATCCAGCTCAATGACTGAGCTTATTCAGATTTTATTTTCTATATTAACGGGCAGAAGGTCTAGTGACATGGCTTATACACATATGCAGGTGTTAGGAACTGAACCTGGGTCTTCTGTAACTACTGAGCCATCTCTCTACCTTGGCCACAGTTTTTCACTGCAGTCTGTTGGCTACTATCACAGTCTTCTTGTTATGGATACCACATTTTAGAAAACAGGTACACAGTGGGGAGCTTTCATCTGCTATTTTATTTAATGGAAATGCTCTGTTCTTCACATAACCATTCAGGATCTGGAAGACACAGTAAGTCCCTAGGTCCTTACTCCTCCATGGATTTCTATCCTCAGTGTGAGTTGTTTGTTACCAAGTTATAGACATGAGGGAGGGAGGGAGGGAGGGAGGGAGGGAGGGAACAACACGGCACTGGAACTGCTCTAGCTGCATTTACTTTTCAGTCTAGGGTTTAAAATCACATCTATTCATTGTGCACGTTGAATTTGTATTAATCGAGCTTGGCAGCAAGCACCTGCTGAGCCCTTGCTAGCCCCTTAGTTCTCTTCTCTTCTTTCTTTTAAAGATTTGTTTATTTACGTATATGAGTACATTGTGGCTGTCTTCAGACACACCAGAAGAGGGCATTGAATCCCATTATAGATGGTTGTGAGCCACCATGTGGTTGCTGGGAATTGAACCAGGGTCCTCTGGAAGAGCAGTCAGTGCTCTTAACAGCTGAGCCATCTCTCCAGCCGCCCCCTTAGTCTTCTTAACGCATTCATTGTTTCTCCTCATTTTCTTTTTGAGACAGTCTCATAAAACTCAGACTGCCCTCAAATTCACTATATAGCTGAGGACGGCCTTAAACTGACTGCTGATCCTCCTGCCTCTATTTCTCTGACTTGGGATTAGAGGTGTGCACCACTATGCCTGGCTCTAGACCCCTTTTCATTTAAATCCTGTCCCCCCCCTCCCCCCTGTGGTCTCTATGTAGTCCTGGGTGTTCTGGAGCTTGCTCTGTAGACTGGGCTGGCCTCAAACTCATGAGATCTGCCGTCTGCCTCCACTGCCACCACTGAGACTCATTCTTGTAATCTCTGTTCCTAATCCCCATTTTAGGGGATGGCCTAGCCTGTTCAAAGATTAAAAAACATGGTGAGAAGATGAGATATAAAGACCATTTCCATACCGAGACTGGATAAGAAGCAAGGACTTGAGCGCAGTTCCTAACCAGGAGTCCGTCAGCACCTCGATCTCTGCTCTGAGTCTCTGTAGTGCTTCCTTCCTCTGGGGGCTGAGGAGGCCTTTCAGAAAAGCAGACCCACTTGTTATCTGACAACATGAACTTGCTATGATGGCCAATTTGATCATTGGCTTGATGGGATTTAGGATCACCATGGAAACAAACCTCTGGTCATGTCTGTCAAGGATCAGCAAAATTAGATTACGGAAGTGAGAAGACCACCCTAAATGTAGGTGGCACCATTCCATGGGCTGGGGTCCTGGACTGAATAAAAAGGAGAAAGCAAGCTGAGCACCAGTACTCTTCCATTTTGTTTACCGACTGTGGACTCAATGTGACCAGCACCTCCAGCTCCTGCCACTCTATCTTGACTACAGTAATGGACTGTGAACCAAAACAAGCTTTTTCTTCCTTAAGCTGCTTTTGTCAGGTGCTGTGCTGGAGACAAGTAACCAATGTACTTGCTATAAGAAGAAGTAACTTCTCCAAGCCTGAGTGTATGCATTCCCATGTTTTAGAAAACTTTGAGAGTGGTGCTACTCAGAAGTGATTCTTCAGCAAAATGCCTGTTTTCCTATGGGCATACCATAACCAGGGTAGCTGATGTAATTAGGTTCTATACAAGCTCCTTCTTTATTACCAATGGGTGTTACCTACAGACCGATGGAACACACTTGAATAGCACTACTCTACAACACAACACCAAGAACCATGCAGGGACAAATGACTGTTAGAACAGTTCTTATCTCTAAAGACAAAGAACAAAGGGGGGTTGCCTAGGAGTCCACAGAGAGTGGGAATGCCCAGGGTTGGGGATCCTTTCCCAGCTGCCATTCCCCAGGGACAGCACTGTACTTCTGCCCGCATGGGAACGTTTCAGTCAGGATTCCAGAGTGAAGGACCAACCCCTGTAATATATTTACTTCTGAAGCAATTCCAGCGGCAGCAGACTCATGCTCTAGGAGTCTAGATTGATTCTGCATAAAACATAATGGGTCTCATGTGGGAGCCCACTGGCAGACACTCTGAGTATATTCAAAGAGCAAGTGTAACTCAGAATTTTCTGTAGCAAAGGTTAAATAAGTTCTACATTCTACTCACACTACAAAAACATATAGGGAAGTATCTTCTTTTCTATTTGTTTTTTGAGGCAGTCTTAGAATGTAACCTTGGATAGCTTAGAACTCACTATGTACACCAGGCTTGCCTCAGTTCCCCTAGTGCTGGCATTAAAGGTGTGTGCCACATGCTTAGCTGGTATCACTTTCTGTATGTTCTCTCACAGGCTCTGGAGACTCACAGTGTGGTGTATCATTTTCTCTGCGACATTAGGTTCAGTTGATACATAGGAAAGGATCAGGGACCTAGGCTTAGGGGAGAAGGATCGGAAAAAAAGGAATTAGATTCCTGAGACCTGGAAGCCAATGATTTTTATCTGGTTTTAGATGATTGTCACAGGAATAACCCAACTGAACCTCAAAGCCCTGTCTGTGCTTTCAGCCACACTGTGCATGACATCACTACTGTCATGTGCTGTCTACACAAGCCCCAGACTTCATTCAGCACTCTGTATACAGTCCTTTTGAGGATGATGGCTCATAGTTTTAAATATTTTCCCATAAGAGCACATCACTAGTAAAGAAACTGTTAGATTGGAAAGGGCACTGACTGAAAGTCGGGGAATGTGGCACCTTATTACCTTGCTATGTGACCGTGTATGCTATTCCTGCCCACATGATGGATGTTAATTTCTCAACTGCCAAATGAGATATTTAAAGAAGACTCCTAATGTCTCTCTCATTTTGAACAACTTATGACCTATTAGTTCTGAATAACAACAGAATTTCAGGCATACTAACACCTACAATGCTTTTGGGCAGATTATCTCACATGGACACTGCCACTATAATCCCAGGCCTACCTCCCAGCCAGTGTAGCATCTGGGTCTATTTGACTTGCCATGATGGGTATAGACAGCTGCTCTTCAAAATATGGCAGTCTATTAACTAGTACCAACAGTGGTTGTGACTCAAAACTAGTAACAACACTGTACCATTTGATATATATTGAGTCGGGTATGGGGGGGGGCGGTATGCCTAGAATCCCAGTACTTGGGAGCAAGTTCAAGGATGGTTCTGGGCTACCTAACAAGACTGTTTCAACAACTAGCCAGCCAGCCAGCCAGCCAGCCAGCCAGCCAGCCAACCAAATAAACAAACAACAAAATAACAGATCAAAACCATAATCCCAAAAGCTAACGTTGTTCTCAGGTGAAGGGACTACTAATACAAGGTAGAGTCCAGCTGGAAGCAGTAGGCAGTGTGCTTTAATGTGATATTAGGAATCAAGCTGCCCTCTCATCCTCCTCCCTCTTTCTCTCCCCAGGCAATGAGGTGACTAGCTTCTCCCTGCCGTGATGTTTTGGTATACCACAAGCCAATGATCACATGATAAATAAGTCTTTCCTCCTGTTAAACTGATTATTTTAGGTATTTATCACAGCGATAAAGGTGATTAATACAGCACATTTTCTTTAAAATGGTACTTGTCTAAAGGAAATACCTTTTTAAGTGATGTTAAAAAGAGTTAGGAATGTAGAGCGTCTATTGAAATCATCATTCTAATGGCATCAATGGTGCAGAGCCTCAACTATTAATTTTTAAAAATTTTAAGTCTATTTTTTTTTTTTTTTTTTGGTTTTTCGAGACAGGGTTTCTCTGTGTAGCCCTGGCTGTCCTGGAACTCACTTTGTAGACCAGGCTGGCCTCGAACTCAGAAATCCTCCTGCCTCTGCCTCCCAAGTGCTGGGATTAAAGGCGTGCGCCACCACCGCCCGGCTTTAAGTCTATTTTTATTTTATGCATATGTTTTATTTGTATGTATGTATGTATGTATGTATATAGTATGCATGTCTGATGTTCACAGAGCTCTGAAGGCATCAGATACATTCAAACTAGAGTTATAGATGATTGAAAGCTACTGCATGGGTGCTAAGAACTTAACCTAAGTCCTCTGCCAGAGCAGGCAGCACTTTTAACTGCTGAGCCATTTTCTAGCCCTTCATGTCGCATTCTTACTGCCACCAACCAACGGTGCAGAGCCTCGCCAAATGTCTTCCATTCTAATGGCCATGGGTGGTGCAAATTCTCCAAAGGGTTTCAATTAGATCTCTTATTTTTTTTTGTTGTTGTTTTGTTTTGTTTTTCAAGACAGGGTTTCTCTGTGTAGCCCTGGCTGGCCTCGAACTCAGAAATCCACCTGCCTCTGCCTCCCAAGTGCTGGGATTAAAGGCATGAGCCACCACTGCCTGGCTATTTTTTTTTAAAAACGTGGAATTAACATGGCATAAATGCCTAGAAAGTTGCAAGGCAGATCTAGGGCACTCTGGGAAAGGAGCACAGGAAAGCATCAAGGATCAGGTTCAGAATGGTTGGCTACACTTACCACCCACGTTGCTTTTGTGTTTGTCATAGATCTCCCTCACTTTTCGGTAGCGAAAGGCCAGTTTCCTCATCCAGTCCACACCTCCTTGAACGCCCACAGACGAACCGTGGCTACCACCGCCTCCTGAACCACTGAAACCATCTGTTGAGAAACTGTAGTTGCTGAAAGAAAGAGGATAATGAAAGTTAAATTCCATACCCACAGGCTTGAGTGTAAATGTAACCTGAGATTCTGTGGCCTGTTCTTGGTATCTAATAAACAAAGCTAATGCTTTAACAATCTTCTCACTAGTATTTGCTACTTTTTGTTTTCTTTTGGTTTTGAGAAAATGCTTTATGTAGGCCAGGCTAGTTTCAACTTCGCTATGTAGCTGAGGCTGGACTTGCACCTCTAATCCACCTGTCTCCACCCCTAAGTGCTGGAACAACAAGTGTGCACCATCATGTATGTCCAGCCTTTCCTTATCTTCCCAGGATGAACTGATGGTGACCTCTGAGAGGAAAAGGGGAAATAACATAAGCACTTGTGCCCCACAGAGGCTCACTTGGGATAACAGAATACTATATAGTTTAAAAAGAAAAAAAAAAGCAGACTACCCAATTAATACAACTATATAAATATGACTATGGCTATAAAAAAAGAAATCTAGAGCTGGCCATGGCAGCACACATGCCCCTATAATTCCAGTATTTAGAAAACTGAAGCTAGAGGATCATGAGTGTAAGGTCAAATGGGCTACGTAACAAGTTCCAGGACAGGCTGGGACAGACTCTTTTTCAAAAGAACCAAACATGTCAAAATAGGGTTCAATACATTAAGTGTAAGATTCTATACTAAATAAAGCAGCCAAAAAGTTGGACGGTGGCAGCACATGCTTTTAATCCCATCACTCAGGAGGCACAGGCAGGTGGATCTCTTGAGTTGGGGGCAAACCTGGTCTACAGAGAGAATTCCAGGACTGAGGATTGAGTTTCAGGAAGTTACCCAGAGAAACTCTGTCTTGGAGACAAAAGAAAACAACTCAAACAAACAAACAAACATGAAAAGCTGCTAAGACATAAAATAGGAAATCTAGTCAGTCACATATATAAGAGAAAACAAACACATATATAAGCCGACAGGCCACCAGATGCTCGACAGGAGGCTTTCTAACAGGGCAGAGTCTTGACCCTGAAAGGTGTAACCACGTGGAGTGGCTGCTGCTCTGCAGGGAGGGGTTCCTTGGTTCTAACAAGGACGGTGTGTTCAGCTCTGTTACACGTTTAAAAAATTATACATGTTTTTTGTCCTAGCACACAGAGCTGAGTTTGAGGTCAGCCTAGTCTACATATTGAGTTCCAGGACAATCAGGGCTACACAAAGAAACCCTGTCTCAAAAAACAAACAAACAAACAAACAAAAGCCCCAAACAAACAAAACAACAAACAAATAAAAACTTAGAGATGAAATGCTTAATTCTAGGGAGTCACAGGAAGTAATATTTATCTATGGGGTATACCTATAAAACATTAACATTAACATGAAAAGATAGGGCCGTCTTTTCCCCTAAAGTCTTTAAATGTTTGGGCACTTTTTTAAAAAAAAAAAGATTGATTGATTGATTGATTGTATATGAGTGCTCTATCTGCATGAACATCTACATGCCAGAAGAAGGCATCAGTGCTCACTCTAGATGGGTATAAGCATCATGTGGGTGCTGGAAGTTGAACTCAGGACCTCTGGAAGAGCAGCCAGTGCTCTTAACCACTGAGCCATCTCTCCAGCACCTATGTATGAGAATTTTTATTCAAGGTCACTGGGCCAAGGCCATTGAAACGGCTCAGTGAGTAAATGTGCTTTGCCACACAAGACTAGTGACCTGAGTTAAATTCCTGGATACCAAGTAAAGGTAGAGGGAAAGAACTGACTTCACAAACTTGTTCTCTGACCTCCACACATACACATATGCACAAGTGTACGTGTACACACACACACACACACACACCTACCTATATTGTTTAAAAAGATCAACAAGCCAGAAGAAGTAGTAGCCAAAAGAGGAATGAGGAGACTGAGCTGACAATGAGACTGCCTTGGTGCAGTCTTCACTGAAATCCAACAGTCAAGACAATAGTTTGTAGGGATACACCTGACACCATCAAACCTTCTCTGGGCAAAATTGCTGATGCTTATGTGCAACTAGAACTACCCGGCCTAGCAGCATGCTTTCTCCCAGCAGGCAATCTATATAACGTGAAGCCAGTAGGAGAGTCCCCCTTCACTCCGAGATGCTGCTTCCTCACCCAGCGTTGTTATCTGGTAATTCTCGAGTCTTTGGTTAAATGCTAGACCTCTGAGGCCTCCACAACTGTGCCACCTGCTCCCTTTACAGATCAGTACCACATCATTTCCTCCTCTGCTTCTCATCATTTTTCTATCACTGCCTCACTAAGCTCTATGTCATGGTTAGTTACATTGGTCTCTGTCTCTTCTAATAGGAGACTATGAGCACTGTAATCGTTCTCTTCCTCTGAATGCAGTGTTCTGCACATCCTGTGTGTACTGATGTTCAAGGATCACTGTGTTTACCACACCTCAAATCCTGGCCATTGTCATCAGAAGCCACATCTTCCACATGCACCTGGTCACACTCCTGTTAAAAGACAAAATGCACATGTTCATTCCAGGGAACAGAGGTGCTATCACTACCATGACATCATATAAAAAGACCTACCTGTTCTGGAATTTGTTCTGGGTACCAGGCTGGTCTTGAGCTCAGAGATCTGCTTGCCTCTGCCTCTCAAGAGCTGGGATTAAAGGCATGTGTCACCATAGCCCAACTTGTTTACAATTAACTTTTGACTTGTTTACAATTAATTTTTGAAGATGAAACAATGTTGGGAAAGTATGATATCAAAATTGGGAATAGGGGACTGGAGAGATGGCTCAGCAGTTAAGAGCAGTGGCTGCTCTTTTAGAAGTCCTGAGTTCAATTCCTAGCAACTACATGGTGTGTTACAACCATCTATAATGAGGCCTGATGCCTTTTTCTGGCAAGCAGAGAGAGCATATTAAGTATACAAATCTTAGTTAAAAAACCAAAACCAAACCAAACCAAACCAAACCAAACCAAACCAAATCAAACCAAACCAAAACACCCCAATCAGAATAGTTGGAAGAGAAATGCACACCTAAATTTTAAGCATAAAGCACAGGTCATCTAAGTCAATGCTTACATCTAGATCATGTTCTCAGGATCATACTACTGGTGAGTGGTAGAAAGAGGAGCCCAGATGCACCAACTGCCTAACTGGCTGCTGTCTTCCCTAACACCACTAGGGCATCTACACCAGAATCCTCTGGAGAAGGTTTTTAAAATTCATATTCTTGGGTCCATGCCAGACCTACTTGAACTTCTGGAATTGAAGTCCTAGACTCTCCAATTTTAAGACACTCCCCAGGGGATTCTTATGCCCCCTAAAGTTGAGAACTACTGACCTGGGGGTGGGGGTGGGGGTGGGGCAGGAACATTCAGGTCAAATTCTTCCAAAACTTTCAGTCCTGAATTCGGACTATGTCTAGAAAATCATTACAAATACAATTTGGGAATAATTATCAACACACAATAGGTTCTCAACTAATGTTTACTGATTAAAAACTATGCTGTTTCACCTTGTCAACAAGTGTAGTTGAGGGAAGACTAAAGCTTTGTAGAGCTGGAGTTTACCACAGTGATCTGGTTTGCTGGCGAACGGTGTTAAAAGACAACTGGCCTTACCTTGTGTTTGTAAATGTTCTTTTACTTTACTTTAAAACTGCTGCTTTTAAGAAAACATCTATACAGCACACGGTACAAGAGTGTAAAGCCATGAAGTGGTAACACCTGCTCCCCCTCAGCCTCTGTCCTGTTTCCCAACAGCCCTCTCTTCTGGCCAGAACCACCTATTACTAGTTTCTTGAACAGGGATGCCCACTCAAGCCCAGGTTGGGAGCATGTTGCACCCAGCCTGAGACTCCCATTCTGAACTTTGCACAGCCCCAGTCCTGTGATCTATTTACCATGTTTACCCCATGGGAAAACTCAAAAGGCAATGCCCAGAGTTCTTCAGCATGTATTCTCAGTTTGTTCTATTTTCATAAAAGAGTTGAGTACATAAAGCTTCACTTACACATGTACAGAAATACAATGAGAGCCAGGAGTGCTATTGTGTGCTTGTAATGTCAGCACTTAGGTAGCTGAGGCAGGAGTTAAAAGCCACCCTGCGTTATGCAGACTAAAACCTTGTCTCAAAAACTTCCAGACCTTCAATCCAAAACCAACCAACCAAAACCCAAAACAGAACAAAAAATACTTAAAAGTTTCTACAAGAAAATACAGAAGAATATCTTGCCATTTGAAGATAGGCAAATAAACTTTAAAACAGGAGTCAGAAAATTTTTAATATAGAAGAAAAATATAATAGTTCATATAGATTCAGGGTTATCTGTGTCATATAATGACTTTTGACAAATTACACTGAAAAAATAGTCAATGAAAGTGGAGAAAACCCATCTGATAGCAGTAAGATTAGTCATCTATCAATTAGAGACCATGAAGGTGTCATTCATATATATGTATATGTATTATGTATATATGCACACATACACATACATACATGCTGGGCATAGGGACTGAAAGACAGCTCAGTAGTCAAGTGTACTGGGTGTTCTTCCAGAGGAGCTGGCTCATTTCCAGCACTCACGGCATTTGTACCTCAAGTACCAAGGGGATCTAATATCCTCTTTTGGCCCTCCATGGGCACTGCACCCATGTGAGCTTGGACAAACCTGAACAGAAAACACCCACACACACTTAAAAGAAAAACCAAAAAAGCAGCAGCATCAGGACACAACAACGCACACACCTCTGATCCCAGAACTGAGGAGGCAGAGGCAGGTGGATCTTTCTGAGTTCAAGGTCTTTACTCCCCAGCTGTGTAAACCCTGGCATGGTGGCACACTACTGACTCTAGCACATGGGGCAGAGGCAAGTTCAAGGTTGCATTTAGCCTTCTGCGCTACATGAGACGCTGTCTCAAAACAAAATGAAACAGAACATCCCACCTCCAACTCTGCTAAAAACAAAAAAAAAATAACTAAGTATAAACCAGAACTCCCAAGATCTGGAGATTCAACTGTGACACTGTTCTTCCTGGAGTTAGAAGCCTGTGGTGATCCTGTTAACAGAACCCCTTCCCCCTTCATCCCTGTTTTACCTAATCTCTTATCAGGCACTAACAACACCTTACAGAATAAAACGCCTCACAGAGCAGAAAAACAACTTAAACCACTTACCTCTAAGTCATTGAAAAATAGATGTGTATCGGCCACTTCAAAAATCATTTCTTCCATTGTTAAACCTGAGCCAATTACTACTGTTGGGTCCTGGAATGAAAAAAAAAAAAGTGAGAACAGGTGCTTGATGCGGATCACAGCACTGGTTCTAACGTTCAATGTTTTCAAACTACTTTGAGTCTAGTCCAACACAACAGGACTTCAAATCTTATTGAGGCAATTTCACTCACATTTATAAGAACCTGGGCTTACAAAATACAGAGGTTATGGGTAGTTATTAATAAAAATGTCAAAGCCAAGGAGTGGTGGCACATGCCTTTAATCCCAGCGCTCAGGAGACGAATGCAGGTGGATCTGAGTTTTGAGGCTAGCCTGGTCTACGAAGCCAGTACTACACCAAGAAATCCTGTCTTGACAAAACAAAAGAACCCTTGCTAATGTAACATGCACAGTCCCTTTCCCGCTTCTGTGACACAGGGAATAGCAGATACCCAACAGTCCACCAGGAAGGAAAGAGGGCCAGAGTCAAAGTATGTGCAGGGCAACCATTACAGGCTGCTTTAAAGGGAAGTATCAGCCTTCGCTTATTTAGCGAGTATTTAGCTGTCTTGGGAATGCAATTTTGGAGCTTCTGTCAGCTGCTCAGCACTCACCGAAGACTTTCCTGGCAATCCTAGAAAACCATGAATAGCAAGACAGCAAACAGTTATTTTTATAGTTTATTTCTAGAAATAAAAATGATCCTGGAGATAATCTATGGCAAAACACAGTTCTGCAGTCAGGAGGCTGAGGCAGGAGTTCAAGAACAGTGAGATCCTGTCTCAAGACAAAGAAATACACAGAACTAATAACAACTCATTCTTCTGCTAAAAGTATGTTTACACTGAAGATTCAACACATTGAATTTTGTCTGACACGACTGGGTATTTAAAAGGCACGTCTATTTTAGAACTAGGGGCAGTGGCTCACACCTGTAATTCCAGCATTTGGGAAGCTTATAGGCAGGAGGATAATTGAGATTTAGAGGCCAGTCTGTGCTACAGAATGAGACCTCATCTCAAAACAAAATACGACATAACAGAGTCATGTGATGATCTATTTTAGAAATATTATCTATAAGATTAATGTATTTATCCCTCACTCATTTTTGGCTAAATGAAATTCTTAGAAATATCTTTAGTAATTTAAGGCTTAACAAGTTAGTTTTTGGAATATATAATCAGGAAATTTCATTCAATTTTGAGTCTTTTTTTCTACGCTTTAATCCTTGTGTAGTACATTAAAAAGTACACTTATTTACTTGGGGTGTGTGTGTGCACACACATACACAGTCAGAGGACAACTTGTGAGGAGTCAGCTCATCACGTCCACTGTGGGTACTGAGGATTGAACTCAGATCATTAGGCTTGACAGCAAGCACTTTTACCTGGTAAGTCATCTCATCAACCTGAAACGAATTCTTGAATAACTTGAGAGACAGTACTGCTCCTAGATCAGGTTCTAGTATTAGCATCAAAGCTACCTAGGTATACAGTCTGCCAGACACAAGCCACATAGTCAAGTTTTATACCTAAGAAGTTCCAAGTCCACCCAGTAGAACTAGGGACATAGCTCAGTGGTACAACACTTGCCTAGCATTTGTGAGGCTCTGGGTTTGATCCCAATACTTTGTTTTGTTTTGTTTCGAATGTTTATGTATATGGTGTTTTACCTTCATGTTATGTCTTTGTAATATATGCATACAATGTCAGCAGAGGCCACAAAAGAGTGTTGAATCCTCTGGAATTGGAGTTACAGATGGTTGTAAGCTGCCATGTAGGCACTGGGAACCAAACCAAAGTCCTTTGTAAGAGCTATAAGTGCTCTTAATTATATGCCATCTCTTGAGCCCTAATCCCTAATACTGTCAACTATATATATGCAAAAAGTCAATAGGGCAAGAGAGGCAGCAGAGAAAATGGATGTTCAGGGGAGAGACAGTTACAACATAAGACTCCAGTTACCTTTCCATACTTCTGAGCATAGGATCCAGTAAGAAGGGAATGAAATATGATGATGGTTTCATCCAAGTCCCAGAGAAATACCCGCTGAGGGGGGAAGACAAAAAAATGAGTTATCTGTCAATCACAGTGGAATGAGAAAACAAAAACAAAAACAGAAACAAGGAAAACTAAAGTTAAAAAAAAATCTACAAATATGTGAAAA
This sequence comes from Tokudaia tokunoshimensis, assembly GCA_036184795.1. NCBI lineage: Eukaryota > Metazoa > Chordata > Mammalia > Rodentia > Muridae > Tokudaia > Tokudaia tokunoshimensis. The sequence continues at coordinate 115,943,740 of BTHU01000005.1, read as the reverse complement.
TGTAATAACACAATTTTAGAGAATCAATGATTATAAAATTAGAAAATATCTGAGACGAATGAAAACAAGTATAGCATATTACAGCTTATGAGAGAAATGCTGAAGGGAAACTCTAACTATAAATGCATACATTAAAAAAGGAATGGCACAGGGACATGACTTTATTCTAGCAGTTGGGAAGCAGAGGCAGGGAATCTCTGTGGTTTTGATGCTATGTAAGTTTAGAGAATTCCAGACCAGACAGGGCTATCCAATAAGATCCTGTCAAAAAGAAAAAGAGAGGAGAAGGAGAAGGAGAAGGAGAAGAGAGAAGAGGTCAGAAAGCAAGCAAGCAAACAAGCAAGCAGCTGGCATGGGCGTATGCCTGCAATCCCCAAACTGGGGAAACAGAGACAGAGATCACTAGTTGCCGAGGCTAGCCTCAGCAAGAGCTCATAATAAGAGAAGAGGGAAAAAGAAGCCTCAAGCATCAGAACAGAGCTTACATTCTACAGGCCTGAGGCTCTGGGTTCAAGCCCCAGTGCAAGAAGAAAAATCTCAAACCATAGCCGTATTATACATCCAAGGACTATTTAGACGTGGCAGGCAAACTAAAGCTAAAGGTAGGGAAAGGGAAGAAGTAAGAGATAAAGTAGAAAAAACCAAGAGAACAGAATAGAGAAAAGACAATGAAAGCAGTGGGTTTGAAAATTTCAACAGAAAATTTCACTTGGTAACATTTACCAAGACCAACAAAGGAAAGACAGAGACTCAAATGACTAATGCAGGTGGGGACAGAGCTGCCGACCTCACAGGTGTAAATGGACCCTCACAGGGACTCATCAACAGTTGTATGCCAACAAAATCAATAACCAAGTGGAATAGTCTAATCTTAAGAAACAGACAACACAACCTAAACTGGCTAGAGAAAAAGCAGAAAATGTGGTAAAACCTGCCACCAGTAAGGAGACGGATCCAGTAATTTAAAATGTCCCTAAAAGAAAAGCCTGAGATCCAGTTATGTCACTGATGAATTAGAGCAGACATTTAAGATTAACATAACTCTTCCTCCGTGTTTCCAAAAGCACACTAAAAAGGAACACTTTCTAACTCATGCGTGAAGCCAGCATCTCTAAGAGCAGGCCATGAAGCAGAAAAGACTAGAGCGGCATGGAAGATGACAGCCATCATGAAAAACAGCGCACAAATCTCAACCAAGCCAAATCCCCAACACAGAAAAATAATGGTGGTTCTCTCCATATATAAAATTAATCAGGAATTATATAATATATAATATTTAATAATTATTTTTAAGAGAGGGAAAACACATGATAATCTCACAGATAAAATGCATCTGACAAGAAAAGTCCAGTACCCTTTCACACTGTGTGTGTGTGTGTGTGTGTGTGTGTGTGTGTGTGTGTTGGGAGTAGAAGATAATGTGTTCAATATATTACTTAAAAAAACTGATGTTTTAATGAAATGAGTGATCTGAAAAAAAATTAAAAATCAATCCCATCAAAAATAATGCTCAGGGGTCTGGAGAGATGGCTCAGCTGTTAAGAGCACGTTTCCAAAGGTTCTGAGTTTAATTCCCAGCACCCACTTAACAACTTCACAGCCATCTGTATCTGTAGTTTCAAGGGGGTCTCATACCTTCTTCTGATGTGCAGACACATGCAGACAAAATACCCATATACATACATAAACAAATCTTTAACAAAATAACACTCAGGAGTAAATTTAACCAATGGAAAAAAAGATTTGCACAATATACTGAAAACCCTAACGTACTGATGAAGATGTTAAAACATAAATGTAAATATCCACAGATTGGAGACAATGTTGCTAAAATGGCATGGCCAAAGCACTCTGAACCACACCCAAACCTCCACAGTGTTCTTTAAGGATCTAACACTGTTTCTTTAGACTTGCTTATTTTATCTTACATGTGTGGCTGTCTTGTCCACGCGTGTCTGTGCACCGTGTGCATGCTTGCTGTTCTTAGAAATCAGAGGATGGTGTTGGATCTTCTAGAACTAGAGTGATGGGTGGTTGTGAGCCACCAGGTGGGTGCCTTTCCTGTCCTACCACAGTGCTTGTTAAACTTGTGTTAAAACACAAGTGTTTACATGAAACTGAATTTAATTACTACCAATTTCAAATAAACAGGTTAAAAAAAACTGTTCAAAAATTCAAAGGGAATCTGAAGAGATCTCCAAATAGCCAAAACAACCTCAAGAGAGGACAAAGTTGGTGGAGTCATGTGATTTAACGTAGGATTCAATGTCACGCAAAGATGTTCAATACCATTAGTCATTAGGAAATGAAGTGAAGAACCACAGTGAGATGTCACTTTACACACCAAAGGGTAGCTTTCATTTTTAAAAAGGGCGGGGCCAGGCATAGCTCTATGAGCTCCAGGCCTGCCTAATTTACAGAGCAAGTTCCAGCAGCCAGAGGTATGTAAAGCACCTGTCTTACCACCATTTAAAATACAAATTGAAAAGGGGAGATGAGAAATAAGCGTCGATGAGGATGTGGTCAACGGTGGCAATGTAAGAGTGTAAAAGTGGAGAAGTCAGATGGCTCTTCATAAAGCTGAAGACACAGTAAGATCCAGCAATTTCATTATTTACAATGGCCTAGAAGTGAAAGCATCCTTCAACAGACACAAGATAAGCAAGATGCAGCACACATGTACATATATAGTGAAGTACCATTCAGCCATTGAAAGAAACGGAATTACGATCAATGCTGCAACACAGATAAATCTCAAGAGCATCCTACTGCCTGATAAGAGTACAAACACTGTATGCTCAAACTTAGAGAGATCCAGATCAGGCAGATTCATAGTAGCAGCAAGCAGAATCGTAGCTGCCATGGGCTAGGAAAGGGTTTGGGGAGTCACTGCTTAATAGGTAGACAGTCTGTTTAGGATCAAGCAAAGGGTCTGAACACAGGGCAGAGAGGTTCACAACTGTCATCTCAGCACTCAGGAGTATGAGGCAAGATTGCTCAGGAGTCCAAGGCAAGAGTGAGACTGTCTTCAACAAAGAAAACCAAACACAAAACCACAAAAAGTTCCAGAAATATATAGTGCTAACATAACTAACAACACTGAATTATGCTCTTAAAGTGGTAAAGTTGGGGCTAGAGACATGGCTGAGCACTTCAGAGCACTCTCTGCTCATCTAGGTTGGACTCCCAGCACCCAGCAACCTTAACTAGGCTCACAAGTCTCTAACTCCAGTCTCAGGGGATTGAACGCCCTCTTCTGGCCTCTGGACACCAGACATGCATGTAGTACACAGACATACAAGCATACAAAACACCCACACATTAAAAAAACAACAACAACAAAAAACCACCCACACTCATAAAATGTTCAAATCTTAACAAAACAGTACAATCCTTTTTAAAAAGACTTTTAGGTGGAGTCTCAGGCAATTATGCAGCCAAGAATAACCTTGAGTTCCTGATCTTCCTGCCTTCTGAAGTCTTAGGATTACAGGTGTGTAGTATGTCCAGCAAAAACAGTAAAGTTTTATGTAATGTGCACTGTGGTACAATTGCTAAAAATAAGAATTGTTAGTTTTCCTAAGAATGATATTAACTTTAGTTTCCTTATTTCTTGCTATATTTGCTCCCCAAAAAGGAAGAAGACAGCTTCAATTATCTGTGTCTAAGAGCACATTTAAGTATATTTCTTTGCTTTATTAAATATCATAAAAGAAAAAAAAGGCACAAAAATAAGGTGATGTAAAAATTCTAACCTTAGACTTCTGTCTGTTTTTCTATCCTTTCCAACCAGACCTGAAATCTGTGGCCACAGTACACGCCCGCGGTGCTCACACACAGCCTGGTGCGCTGGTACGCTCGTCAGGCACTCAGCACACCCGTGTGTCCCACAGATGCACTCACACTATCCCTCCCACTTTTGATTTCTAAATGGAAACACTGTGACATCATTCACAGCTCCCTTGGTTCTCTCCTGAGATGCACTTCATTCTTCCTGTTCTCTGAATGTGGAGAACAATTTGTTCCTTCTGTTCAAGTCACCCAGAATCAAAAAAGGTCAAACAGTTGGAAGGGATATATAAGCTAAGTTGTGGGCATGGAGGGATTTTCTTGTACCTGGATTTTTTTTCCCTCTTGGCCAATCCCACAAGGGATTCAAGCAGACACAACATACAACATACATTACTCTGCAAATTCCAGACATATGCTTGACAGAGATGAGAGAACAGGCAACGCAAGTGAGTTTCTTCACGTACTTCTAGTTCACTGTCCTGGGAAGAGCTGGCATCGGCTTTCCTCTTGCCTCGGTTCTTGACAGTCATGTTTTTCCTGGATTGATCATCGGCATCTTTATTCGGTGTAGCCTGAGACAAAGGTGGGCTTCCAGAGGAGTCTGCTGAAAGGAAAAGCGAGATACACACTGTCAGTGGTCCTAGGCTGTGAGAACCACAGCAGAGACAGGGGTTGGCAAGAGGAGCAATAAAAAAGACAGAGTCTTCATTTTAAAAATAAAGGAACCTGAGAAGAGCAAGAAGCCCATTACACCACAATCTGGCTAGGATTCTGAAGGAACCAGAATGGCCTACAGAGACAAGATCTCCCACACCCACAGTATCTGCCTACAGACAACATGTGCTTTCCTAAAGACATCCTAAAAGGACAGCCTAAACAACAAATTACGCCTACTTACGGCCAGAATGTTTGTGACCTCCAGTTTACTTATACGAATACCCTCTCTCAACCCTAAATGGACCTCATCAAATTTCATCTATGAAGTAATGTTCCTGAAATGAAGCAAATGTCCTGACTGAGAGATGGCACTGTGGATAAGAGCACTTGCTGTGTTTGAAGACACTTGGGTTTAAGTGGACCCACCTCTAACTCCAGTTTCAGGGGACCCAAAGTCCTCTACTGATCTTTGAGGGCAACAGACAAGCAGTGGTATATGTACATATACGCACACAAAACACATGCAGACATAAAACAAATAAATCTAAAAAATATTTAAAATAGAAATAAATCAGCTTTACAGTCTTTTTAAAAACTATTCCTATTGTTATTTTACATGAATGGGTGTTTTGCCTGCACATATGTCTGTATACCATGTGCATACAGTGTCACAGGAGGTTAGAAGAGGACATCAGGTCTCCTGGAACTACTGGAGTTCCAGACAGTTGTGAGTTTCCCTGTGGATGCCTGGAACTGAATTCAGGTCTTCTAGAAGAACAGTATGTGCTCTTAACTGCATAGTCATCTCTCTAGTCTAAAATTGAAGAACTAATCTCTAACCAATTTTTTTTTTTGAGACAGCCCAGGCTGGCCAAGAATTCACAGATATTCACCTGCCTCAGCCTCCCAAGGGTCCAGCATTTAAACTTTACTTAAAATGTAAGCTCTGTTTATTCCTTAAACTTTGTTGTAAATTACAGTCTTTTGAACAATGTAACTTAGACACAAAATCACACTTGCAGTCATTGTAAAACTACCTAAGTGCAATTCCTCTTGAGAAGCCACAGCTGCTGAGGGCTGTGTAACCTTGACCAAGAGTTCTAACTCCCACAATTGTACTTGTAAAGCATGTATTCTTCCTGATAATAACTCACTAACTTTGTTTCACTCTGGTTCATCCTGAAATTCTGTGGTATAATCAAGGACAGGGCTTTCCTAAAGTAAGAAGTCCTTAAGTGGAAGGGAACTCCTTGGGCTGCTGGTGGCAGTGCAGGCAGGGCCAGGCCTCCCAGTGCCACACACAGCAGTCTCTGGCCTCCTGAGTCAAATGTTAGGATTGCTGGGAAAGGACTGCAGCTGTACTTAGAACCTTAATGAAGTTTAAGACACAGAAAGAGCACCTGCTCTGAGTTCCTAGCAGGGGTTAAAAACAGGCGTGTATTAAAACTGGAGCCCTGCAACCTTCAACAAAGAAGCTCTTGGTCTGAAGAGATGGGAGAGCAGAGTGTGCACTAGAAACACATCTCACTGTTGGCACTTTCCTGTTCTAAGCATCTGTAGATATTCGCCACAGTTTCTCATCACAGTCGGTTTGCACAGTTTAAACTTAGAAAGGGAAACCAAGGGCATGGTGAAACTAACTCATCCCAGAACAAGATCCTTTACCCTCACCTGGAAACACTGTTGGATGAAGTCTGGTTCTCTGTACTTACCAGAGGGAAGCCTCTGTGTGGCTGGTGCAGGTACCACAGCACTATGCTTCTCCGCCTGGTATGTCGTAGCTCCTAATGCTGTGCTCTCAGCATCACTGTTAGTCTGACCTGTGACTCCAAAGCTGGAACTGGGGTAGCAGGCCTGGTACTGATTCTGCCCAAGGATAGTATAGGTGGGATAGTCCTATGGGCCAAAGGGAGGAAAACAGACTATTATAAGAGGTCAAAATTATTTTCCTAAAACATTTTCTTATTTTCCACCTACCTAACAATCCCAAGTAATCAATGATTTTCAAAGTGCAGAAACCTGAGTATAGATGCATCATCAAAGTGGACAATGTAAATTTGGTTAAATTTACATTGCTTCAGGAGTAAGTTATAATGTGAAAAACTAAAGACACTATCCTTTGAAGCTCAAAACAAGGGCTGTGAAAGGAGAGAGCAAGGCACATATCTGGGAACAAAATAGAAACAAACACTGGGCCACTGTGGGAGCACATGGACTTAGCTCAGGAGACTGGCAGAAGGATGAATGCCAAGTTTGAGGCCAGCCTGGACTGTGGTGCATCCCAGGACAGCCAGGAGCACATAATGAGGCCCTGCCTCAAAAAACCAACCCACCTACCCAAACCAGAGAGCCCCTAGAAACTCCACGGTACATGTAGACTTAAGAAAAAATGAACACAGCATCAGTAAAACAGTGGGGCACAGAACGTCAAGGAGGAGGTTAAATGTAGCCCTAGACCACAGTCTGTGGAGATAGCAGTCACAGCAGTTGCTGCAGAGAAAGTCTGAGCATGTTCAAAACAAAACAAACACCAGGCGGTGGTGGCGCACGCCTTTAATCCCAGCACTTGGGAGGCAGAGGCAGGTGGATTTCTGAGTTTGAGGCCAGCCTGGCCTACAGAGCGAGTTCCAGGACAGCCAGGGCTACAAAGAGAAATTCTGTCTTGAAAAACCAAACCCGGGCGGTGGTGGCTCACGCCTTTAATCCCAGCACTTGGGAGGCAGAGGCAGGCGGATCTCTTAGTTCGAGGCCAGCCTGGACTACAGAGTGAGTTTCAGGACAGCCAGGGCTATACAGAGAAACCCTGTCTCGAAAAACCAAAAAAGAAAAACCAAACCAAACCAAACCAACTCTAAAACACTGAAGACATTATAGTTATCATTTAAGTACACACATAAAAGTGATCAAGATCAAATCACAGCCCAGCACGGTGGTGGTGGTGCATAACTTTAATCCTAGAACTTGTAACGCTAGGGCATGAAAATCTCTCTGAGTTTGAGGTCAGCCTGATCTACAAAGGAAGTTCCAGGACTGCCAGGGCTACACGAAGAAATCCTGTCTCAAAAAAACATGAAAAGAAAAACAAACCAAACTATAAACAGTTAATAAGGAGATGGGTGGAGGTAGTATTTATTCATTCCACAATAGCTATGAGTTCCTTTTAAATAAGTGCCGGGGATTTGTCTAGGCTCTGGGAATATAAAACTGATCAAACATAGAAAAATAAGTCCCGGCCCTTCTTGGAGTGCACACTCTAGTGAGAGCATTGGAAAAGGATGGGGTTAATATGATAGATAATGCCATAGACAGAACCATATTCCCGGGAGGATTAGCAAGGAACAGGAGAACAGGAGAGCAGCCAGAGCTCTGATGGCATCCAGCAACAGGGCGACAGTCTACACTATTCCTAGTCGCTCCTTAGATGGGCAAGCAGACCGTGGAAAGAGAGGAAGCGAAAGCTGGGTGAATCACATCAAGGAGGGGAAGCAGCAACATGGTACCTGGTTTGAGATGCTGGCCACGGCTGCTGCTGGAATATTGGCAACTGCAGATGAAGTGGGTATCAGGCTGGCATTTGTGCTTGAAGCTACAGGATGGAGAGGATTAGGAGATGTTAAATGTAATTAGATGTAAACGGCTTGAAGATATGGAAAATAACCCGTTTTAACTGAACATATCGGCAAGGAGAAAAGAATATTGGGTAAAGATGCAAATGCTGGAAGCTGGAGGTGGTCATGAGTACTGGCTGCTCTTCCAGAAAACCTGGGTTCAAGTTCTAGCACCCATATGATGACTCAAAACCGCATGTAATTCCAGACCCTCTTTCTGGCCTCTGTGATACCAGACATACATATAATGCACAGACATAAAATAAATAAAACATTATATACATACAATCCATTAACAATTTTTTTAAAAAGCAAACACTTGTTTTGCATGCAATACCACAGTGAGGCTTGATTACAAATAAAACACTTGGAGGATTTGTTTCAATTTGAGTCTACATAAAGTTCTAGAAGAATGCATACACAATTCACAGCTCACCTGACATACCAGTAAAGTCAGAACTAAGCCAAATCCTTCCAGCCTTTTCTAGAAGCTGAAGAATGATTCCCCTCCAAGTGACCTGACAGTCAATAGAGCTCTGGAGAGTCCTATGTTGTGGTATTGCTTATGGCCATTTGCCCCAAATTATGTCTCTTGTGAGGGACATACTTACTTTGAGAAATAAAACTAGTTCTACAAATTCTAAAATGCTCAGAACTGCTATATTCAAATAATGGTCAAATGATGGGTTATTAATGTGGATCAAAAAACACCATGAGGACCAGCAAGATGGCTTAGCAGGTAATGCTGCTTGGTGCTAAGGCTGATAACCTGAGTTGGAGTCCTGGGATCCACATGGTGGAAGGAGAGATCTGACTCCCACTAGTTGTCCTCTGACCTTCACATGTGCATTGGGGTGTTTGTACATACACACATGAATGTAATAAAAAATTTTAATACCACTATGATTTGTTATTTAGAAACTTTATCAATCCTGCAAAGACTCAGAAGATATTAAATCTCACCATGTCAGGTAAAAATGTATTCTATCAGATAACTACTTAAATTTTACACCTTTTTGTAACAGAATCAATCAGGTTCTGATCCCAAACATCAGTGACTAGCAAATACCGCAGGGCTTTGTCTAGGTAGACAGGGTAGTAGTCAGTATTGCCAGGCACCAGTTCTGAACTCTTCTCTCTCACTTATGACAAGCACAGAAACATGGTTCCTGCTGCAGTCACCCTCCAGAAGGACCAAACTGACCAGCGCAAAGTTCTCCAGGGGAAAGCCAGCAAGAAAAACTCTACTAAGAACAGAATGTAGGGATATGAAATAGGAAGAATGCAGGCCAGACCAGAACCAGGTTCTGGAGGGCACTGTGCTGAAAATCACGTCTAGACAAGGACAGTGCTCCTGCCGCAAGCCCAGCTCACTGAAGAGCTTGGGCCAGAGAAGAGTTCACACAGTGTGGTCAGTGCAGGTGATAATCCCAGTCAAATATCAACCGACTCTCCTAGCTCCTCCCCTAGTGTCCTTTCCTCAGTCACTAGCTGAACTAAGAATCCAGTCTCCTGAAATCTCCAGTGCTCTGCCCCAGGACTATGGCAGGGCTCATACTGGCTTCTTTCCTAAACACACGTAAATGGAATGCATCCAATAACTTATAGATGACATTTGCTTCCCATCAACAGTCACTTTCTTCTCTGCCATAGCTTAATCCATTCACTTTCCCAAGAGGAAGCATCAGACAACAGTACAATAACTCCTAAGCAATTTTAATCATTTTGTGGGAAAAGACTTTCTGGTAGTTCCAGAATATAAGTTCCAGAATATAAGGATAATATAATATATTATCCTAGGCAGGCCTGAAACAGAACAGACTGAACAAAAGTGACGTCTAATGGGAAAAGAGCGAGCTTCCTCAGTTCTTCCAGCTGTCACTTCTAGACCAACTTCCCTTTCTTTTAAGTGTGGCTTGAGTTTCTTTTCTCCTCCTGCCCAGCACTCTCTTAATTAGTAACACTGGACACTTGCAGACTCAATTATACCTGGTCACTATACAAATGGGAGAAATTTACTCTTGCAAAGTAGTTTCAGAAATGTAAAAATCAGCCAAGCATGGTACACTGAGAAGGTGGAAAAAGGAGCATCAGTTCCAGGCCAGCTGCATATTCATAGTGAATTCATGGACAGTGTGGGCTTCATGAGATCTAACCCCCCCCAAACCAACAAAATAACAACAATAAAAGAAATTTAATAACCCTAAATCTAACAAATAAGTGGTATATTTTAGGTTTGTATAACTATCGCTGAACCCAAGTTAAATTACCTAAAAATGTACATAACCACTATATGCTTTACCTTATAAAGAACTATGATTAAGATGTTAGGAATAAAAAGTGCTAATCATCCTACAGCCATATATTAAACTGCGGGTGTGATAAAAGCAACAATGTCCATCATGATAATTACCCCTTCTTCCTTCAGAGCACTTAGGGAAACCTTACTCCCACACTGTTTGTGTTTCTACTCTCTCCACCAGACTGTAAGCTCTACAAGGACGTACCTTGCTATTTTATTATGTCTAGCATCTAGCAAAGTCCCTGACATATAAAAGATGAGGCTTAGCCAGGCAAGTGGTGGCACACTCTTCTAATCCCAGCACTCAGGAGATAGGCTGATCTCTGAGTTTGAGGTCAGCCTGGTCTACAGAGCAAGTTAGTCAGGACTACATAGAGAAACCCTGTCTTGAAAAACCAAAACCATCCAACCAACCAAAAGAGATGAGGCTTAATAACTATTTGTGAGATTCAGTTTTGTACACACTAGCAATGAGAAACAAAGTCTTTTTGTCTGTTAGAGGCTGACAGTCAGGTTACCAACTCTTAAGAGAGTTTCATATTCTCCATATGCAACCAAAATACTTAACAAAAACTCAACCAAGTCCTAGCCTTTGGAACCTAGCAGAAACTGCATGTCTGGGCTGTCTGGGTGGGTCATTTGCTCACTCATTCATTTGTCAAACACATATTGTCTACTAAGTGCAAGTACTATTACACAGGCATGGCCTATTTCAATGTACTTAAAAATATAAGAGGGGGGAAAACCCTGTACTTAAGAAGCTTAGTAATAAATCAAAGTAATTTCTCCTAAACAAGGATTGGTGAGGTGATCCAGTGGATAAAGCTACCAAAGCTGAGGACCTGACTTCAACCCCGGAACCATATGGTAGGAGAGAACTCACACCCAAAGTTGTCCTTCAACTGCCAAATGCATGCTGGGGCACAGGCTCATGCATGCTTCATGCACAAACGTGTACAATAAATGTTGGAGAAGACATTTACATCAGCAGTAGATAGAGTCTGAACTGAGCTATGTGATAATGGATTAGTGAGAGAGAAGCCAGTAAAGATTCATGAATTTAACTTAAAATATATGTGTGTACTTAACACAGGTTAGAACATACACATATATTTCTTGCTCCATTAACAACATATCTAAAAGAAATGACACCTGACATCATAGTTGCAATGTGCCCATATCTTGTTTGTTTTTTTAAAGAAATGTTTTATTGTATGACTTCCATGACAGACAAGTTATTTTACCCACTGAGCCATCCTGCTAGCTCCATCGGTTTTACTATAAATTACGTTTATTTATTCATTTATGTGTTTTCACACATTTATTTTCTTTCTTAAAAGCTGCCTTTGGGCTGGAGAGATGGCTCAGTGGTTAATTAAGGGCACTGGCTGCTCTTCCAGAGGTCCTGAGTTCAATTCCCAGCAACCACATGGTAGCTCCCAACCACTGATAATGGGATCTGATGTTCTCTTCTGGCATGCAGGTGTACATGCAGATACAGTACTCACAGACATAAAAATAAATCAATCTTTAAAAAAAAGGTGTTGCTCTAAAAAACATTCACATTCGTGTATTTGTATGTATTTAATACGGAGGTCAAAGGATACACAGTTTTCTCCTTCCACCATGTGTTCTGGGGACCAGATCAAGCACCTTTACCCAGATCACCCTGATAACCCTACATCTTGGTCTCTAATACCATTTTTTTCAGTAAAAGAAACTAAGCCTCTTCAGAGAAATGGCTCATTAGGACTTGATAATATACAAGATGTCTTGGAGCACCTCTATGTCAGATACTAAAGAGTTTAAAAAAATAAAACACTCAAACCCAAAAGGAGGGTCAGTAGTGGTATTAAAGTAAAAAGGTGCCAGGCAGACAGGGTGGTACGTGCCTTAATCCCAGCACTCAGGAGGCAGAGGCAGGTGGAGTTTTAAGGCTATACAGAGTGAGTTCTAAGACAGCTATCGCTACACAGGAAATCAGAAACGTCAGAGCCTTAAAAAAAAACAAAAAGAAAAAAATGTAAAAAGACATCAGAGTCAACTAAATGTGTTTCCTGTGACCACATGGGATAGCAAATAAAGCTGCTCCGGATTAAAATTCAAGGTGTAAAATAAATGTCTGAGTCCAAAAACAAATGAATAATAAAGAAAGTGATGGGAGAGAAAGGGATGGCCGTAAGAGGGGTCGAGAACCTTTAACATGGATACAACTTCTAGACCAGGTGTGGTGGTTCACACCTATAATCCCAGCACTTGGGAGGTCAGGAGTCAAGGTCAGCCAGGGCTACTTGGTAAAAGTCTGTCTCAAAAGCACTACACACACACCCCACGATGGTAAAACAATTTAGAAAGTAACTTTTCAGTGACGATACCTGACAAGCATGCCTTGAGACAACTGGTCAAGGTTAATTCCAACTGTCCTAAGTGATGTACATAGAATGTACATTTGACATGAGACGGCTTTTACCTCTGTGACCCTTTGAGAAACCTGTAATTCCAGATCGGTCATGAATAAAACATGAGATACAGTCTAACAGAGGGGCATCCCCAAAGCTACCCAGGTCATCATAAATCAGAAACGTCAGAGCAGAAGAAAGTCTACAGGAACCTAGGGAGGGAGACATGACCATTAGATGTAAGATACATCTTACATTTGATTAAGTTACCTCCTTAACTGATAATAATTTCCAATATTAGTTCATTAATCATACCAAATATAGCATACTCATAAGAGATGCTAATTGTAGGGAACTGTAGGGTGTACACATTAGTAATAATTATGTCATCTTGTGAAGCCCCTCATTTGGTAAATAGTTATGCAATAACCATTCCAAGAACTAAAATCACTTGGTTCCCAGAGCTAAGTAACTTATTTTTCTGGATTCTTACACTCCCCACCCTATGAGCCATGGGAGATGTTAATCCATAGCTTGAAAACTCTTTCCAGGTCTCTCCTTCCTTCTTTACTGCCCGGTCAACGCTCGCTGTGAGCTGACCACAGGTCCTGGTTCTTGAACTAGGGACTCTGCACACTTCCTTTCCTGGATGGAGTCTATGCTTTGCTGAGTTGCTTACCCCCCTGTCTGTATTTCTCTCTCCAACTTTGCAGTACAAATTACTTGAGGACCGTGTACACTCTGCCCAATTGTTCTGTCAACCTAAAAGTATACTAACAAGAAAGTCTGCTAGGGCTGGAGAGAGGGCTCAGCAAATAAGAGCGCATACTACCATGCAGAGGACCTTAGTTAGGTTCCCAGTAAGTATTCTGGGCAGCTCCTAACTGCCTGTAATTCCACTTCAGGACATGCAACGAACGCCCTCTCCTGGCCTCTACGGCATCATCACTCACATGTACACACCCACACGCACATGTACATACCCACACTCACCTATACAAGTTTTAAAAGGGAGCCAGAAAAATGGCTCAGCACTTAGTTACAAGCGCTAAACACTAGCAGTTACTACTAACAGAAAAACAAAGGAAACTAGGCAAAAGGTTCAAAGGAAAAAACATATCTTCAACACATAACAAGTAAAGATGTTAGTTAATGAAAGTCAAGTAATCCTTTACTTCACTTATTTTGCAAGGGAAGGGAAGTGTTAAATTCAAGACAAAACTACAGAAGAGTAGAGATTTTATACCTCAGACCCTTACTCTTCCTTCATGACCTATGTGTATCACTAAACAGGAACACAGCTAAGAGGGATCTGGTACCTCACTGCTTGTAGTTGATCCCCAAAACCTATTATCTCAAAAAACAAAAAACAAAACAAAACAAAACAAAACAAAAAACCAAAAAACCACTGAAAATAAAATGAAAGTTAGAAATGGTGAAATGGTACTGTGTGTTACTCCCAGATGGGTGCAAAGACTAGGTTAGGAGGCTCCTATGTTGGGCCCACAGGTTCAAGGTGAGCCTGGATCATGTCTTTAAGTTTTGTTCCTCCTGGGTTGCTCCTCTTAGGAAGAAAGAAAACAGGGAGGGGGCAGCAAGGAAAGAATGAAATGTAAAAGAGGAGACTCTGAAAACCTGAGGTGCGTTAGACCTAGGTCTTAAGAACAAAGTAGGAGGCTGGAGGGATGACTCAGTGGTTAAGGGCACTCACTGATTTTCTAGAGGACCTGAGTTCTGTTCCTACCACCCATGTTGGGCAGATCACAACAGCTACTAACTAAGGCTATCTTCTGGCCTCTGTAAGCACCATGTGGGTACCTTCATACACACGCATACATACATACACAAATAAAATTAATCTTAAAAAACCAAAAACCAAAAAAAAAACCAAAAAAACAAACAAACAAACAAACAAAAAAAAACCAAACCAAGAGTGGCCTGGAGCTGTTACTACAGAATCAAACAAGCCCCAGATCAGTGAACTGAAAACAGCTAAAGCTAAGAATCTTTTCATCAGCAGGGCTTCTATCTGTAGAGGTTGTGGGCCCACACTCAACCCTCTAGAGGCTCCTATCTATAGAAGTTGTGTGGGGCCACACTCAACCCTCTAGAGGGTTTGTTTGATTTTTGAACACATGGTTTCTCTGTGTAGCTTTAGCTGTCCTAGAACTCACTCTGTAGACCAGGCTAGCTTTGAAGATCTGCCTGCCTCTGCTTCCTGAGTGCTGGGAATAAAGGCGTGTATCATCACCCGCATAGTTTATTTTACAAGGAATGAAACGCAACAAGCTGTAAAATAAATAAACAACTACAGAAACAGAAGCATGGAGGCAGACGAGAAGTCAGGTAGGTGGCCACTGCTCTCCACTCTGGAGAGTGGATTCGGGAGAATAGGCAAGTAAATATCACACTGCCCTTCTCCTACTCATCCTGATTATAAAACTTCAACCTTGTCAGAGAAGAACTCAGGGAAGTAAAGTTGTTTAAGTTCACCCTGAATAGAAACAAACATGAACTTCTTTTTTCTTCACACATACTAGGCAGGCACTCCACCACTCACCTATCCTCACCCCCGACTGTGGTCATTTTGAGCAAAAGAAATACTCTCACCAAGAAGTAGTAAACAGGATGGGTGTCACAAAGCCGCCAACAGAAAAGCAGTCACATTGCACATTCCACTGACAATTCACATGGAAGCCAGCCAAGTTCTGACTTAAGGAGTCACCAACTTCCACATGAAGATGCCACTAGGACAGACTAGCACAAAACCAAGAGAAGCTTTCTATCAGCATGCAAGAGGCTTCACTTCTAGTAAGCAGCTCGTATTGAAAGCCCAAGCTACTTACGACCACACTGCACGGACTTGCCTAACACAAAAGCATGCACAAACGCATGCCATTCCCTTTACTTTAGATGGTGTTCCTGTATCATCCAGTTTGTTTGGATATACAGGCAATTAAAAAAAAAGGATAAAAGTTAAATAACAAACACACAACCATGCCTATTTACCTTGAATGGAATAAGAATAATGTGCTGAGCTTGGCTGGCTTGTGGTTAGCCCTGTAGTGCAGGTAAGAACACTGTGTTGACTTGGAGATGGAGTCTGAATTAAACCACTTTCAGGTTTCATACCTGGCCACAGTGCACCTGAATCAGATGATAAAGTGGACCAATTACAAACAACACACAGGGTTGAGGAGCACGGCTATGCTTTAAATGCCAGCTGGTAGGTTTCAAGTCGAAATCTTAAATTTGTAGGAGAAAATTATTGATTTGCTCACTTAAGCAAACGTATTTTCAAAGAATTAGAGGATAGGGCCATAAGAACAAAACTGCTAAAATCCCAACAGTAGCTGGCACATATGTTCCTTTATCTCAATGGTTGGAGCAATTGACCAGGATTCAGAAAAGAGTACACCAAACTATAGTACTTGTCAGAAAGAACTACCAATATTAATGTACAATGATAAATTTAATTTGTCAAGTTGGGAGATATCCCATATATTACTTAAAATTCACTTACCTATAGAATAAACAAGTTTTCTAAATGCTTTAGATACATTTTTCTTAAACTGATTATTTTATAAACTTTGTTTCCTATATTAGATGCTTTAAAAACAAACAAACAAACAAAAAAGATTACATAGGCCCCAGATGTGGTTCAGTTGGTAAAGAGTTTGC
Source organism: Tokudaia tokunoshimensis (assembly GCA_036184795.1). Taxonomy (NCBI): domain Eukaryota; kingdom Metazoa; phylum Chordata; class Mammalia; order Rodentia; family Muridae; genus Tokudaia; species Tokudaia tokunoshimensis. The sequence continues at coordinate 115,927,301 of BTHU01000005.1, read as the reverse complement.
TTAACAGATTTATAAAGCTCTGGTTTCAATCTTACCACCTAGAGTGGACGTGGTGGTGAATGTCAACAACCCCAGCACTCAAGTAGTAAAGGCACATCCTGACTACCTAGCAACTTTAAGGGTATCCTCAGCTACCTGAGACCATATCTTAAAAACAAAAACAAATATATATCAAGGCTATCTACACTTTATAGCATCACATTGTACAAAACAAAACCGAAATAACACGTAAGGAAAAAAGTTATACATGATTCTATCATTCAAACATAACAACTATTAATGGATCACAGAAGAATCACCCCCATTTCTCAGGGTGTTCTGCTCCATTGCTCTCTGCCTCACTGTTTGAGATAGAGTCTGTGCTGCACATAGCACTAGGCTGACACCCCTCTGTGCCTCTGTGCTCCACTCCTTGTGCGCACACATTGCCACACCCGGTTTTTCTCCCTGGGTCCTAGGGATCTGACCTCAGACCCTTATGCTTGAGAAGCACACGCTGACTCAAATGAACCATCTCTATGGGCCACTAGTTTATTTTTTAAAATTTACATATAAAAGGTAAGAATCAGTGCTATGATTCTTGGTGGTTTGGCATTATATATTTTTTGTTAAGTATATTATCCTTTACATATTACAGTAACTTCCATATCTATTGTAAGCAATAGTATTTCCCAAGTAGGTTTAGACCCAAGGTCTTAGATTTGTGAGCATGTTTATTAACACACAGTATTAAAGCAACATCTTATCAACACCAATGTATCAAGTAAGAATTTCTTGTTAGCCTTATTAGTATTTTACTATTGGAGGTCAAGTTTTACCATGTGGATCAGTCCTCCTGAGTAATGCAATTAGAGGTGTGTGTCATGCCAGGTCAGAAACTCAAATACATTTTTTTTTTTTAAGGAAAGGAGGAATAAAAGACAATAAGAAAACTGCCTCTGGCACCATTGTCCTTTAGTTATACAAATATATTTATTTAAAGGGACATTATAAATAACTCCTTATATTAAGAAATATGAATTCTATAGGACTATTGCACACAGCAAATGAGGAAACCAAACTGTAGGGTTTTTTTGTTTTTGTTTTTAATATATTGAATGTCTGTGTATGTGCCCATGAGCACATATAAAGGTCAAAGAACAACTTCTCTTCCTTCTTCCACCATGTAGGATCCAGGAATCAAACTCAGGTCATCAGCCTTGTCAACAGGCACCTTTACCAGCTCAGCCATCTCAACAGCACCTTTATACTTTTATGCATTCATTCATTCATCCATTCATTTACTTACTCATTGAACCAGGGTCTAACTACATATGGTCTTGAATTTATGTCCTCCCACCTCTGCCTCCCAAGAGACAGGACTACATCTGTACATTATCATATCTGGTTTAAAACTTCAAATGATTTTTTTGTACATGCATGTGTAGGTTTTTAAAATTAACTTTTTAGTTAGCATACAAAGTAACGGGTTCCATTGTGGTACTTTAAACATATGTCATACTCTGTACTGACTCACTGCCCCAATGCCCCCATGCCCACACGCACGGACTGCACGCCTCCTTGCTGCACAGCCCACTCTCTTGCCTGGCATCTCTCAGATAGGTCTTTCGGCTTTCTCATCACATACACTCACTCCATCACCTACTCTTGAAAAACCCTTCCATGATTTTCTCGTTACAAGGGCCCTCTCTGCTTATACACAATTTAGACCTAGGTTCCACATATAAGAAAACATTTAGTATTTGAGTTTGGCTTGCTTTGCTTAACAGAATTTTTCTGTAAATGTCATGATTTCATATTTCTGGGTTTTCTGTTTCTTTTTGTCATTTTAGATCTTGAACTCCTTCCTGAGCCTCTATTTCAGAGTGCCACCACATCTGGTTGCAATCCTGCTGACAGACAGTAAGGCTGGTTCCATTTCCTGACTAATGTGAACAGTGAAGTAATAACCACGGCTATCTGTGGTAACTGACATAGTGTCCTTCAAACACAAACCAACATAGTACAGCTGGGCACACGTGTTGGGGTACATTGTGTTCAATTATTAATTCTGTACCCCAATAGCCTATCACTGGTTTCATATTTTATAAATATTTATTTTTTCTTACTTGTCTAAGGCATTTTAGAATTGGCTTTACTAAAGAGCTGTTGTCTGGGCAGGAAATGGAAGGAGGAACTTCTGGGTAGAGAGAAGGACTGTAGGAGAATTGAGAGGCAGATCAGCACTGGCTCCAATCAGCCTGTGCGAGTCTCTAGAGCATGAGTAGATCACCCCTAACAACTTTTCTATATTTCTTCTAGTTCTTTCCCATATTTTTAAAAGCAGACACTTTTTGATTTCAAGCTGAACAATGAGACCATCTTTTTGATACAGACAAAAATTTGGGAGAATTTAGCAGATCACAGCTTAAATGTAATCCTAAGCATTTACTAATCTTATGGCTTTGGGACAATGGCCTGACGAACTCAAAGTTGCTGAAGTGGGACAAATGCTACTACTAACTGCTAAGATCTGCTTTAAGCATCACCTGAGACAATAATATAAAATATCAAATCTTATTATAACCTATTGCTTGATACAGTAAACATTTACAAGTATAATTATAATGAAAGTTTATTTATTTAGGGTTTTTGTGGATTTTTTGTTTGTTTCCTTGCTTTTTGAGTGAGTTTCATGTAGTGCAGGCTGATCTTAAACTCATGGCAATGTTCCTGCTTCCCTTTCTCAAGTATTGTAATTACCGAAGTGAGCTGGCTATAATTATAATGATATTTTCCAGTCTATTATAGCTGAACCATAATAACGGACCTAGTTAACCTGAAAACAGCACTAAGATAATAACAAAGACACTAAAACTCTGACTCAAAAAGAAGTTTTTCTTAATCGAAAGGAACATATGAGAACAGTACTTACTTAAATCAGTGTTGCATTCGTGTACACACCCTCGCAAACACGACATGTACACTTGTGGGTGGTATAACCAATCTTTGTAGAGCTGGTTCTCTCCTTGCACCTGCCTATGAGTTCTAGGGGTTGAACTCAGGTTGTCAGACTGACACTTCAAGACCCTTCACCTGCTATTATCCTGTTGGTCCCAAGTAAATGACTGTTGAAGACACTGTGGCACATGCCTGCTATCCTAGCATCTGAGAAGCAGAGGCAGGAGGATTAGGAGTTAAAGGCCAATTAAAATATACACAGAATTCAAAGTCAGCTTGACCCAAAAGACAGAACATAAGGCTGGTGAGGTAGCTTAGCCAGAGAGAGGCACTTGATGCAGGACTGACGTGTTTGGTTTTCCCAGTCCCACAAGGTGGCAGCACAGAATGGCCTCTCACACTTGTGCCTGCACTCAGTTATAGGCACACAAAATTAACAAAATTGAAACAAAACAGACACAATAACCTTAAGAAATATTACAAACAGGGCCAGTAGTTGAGAGTACTTTGCTAGTCAATTGTTAGGACCTGAGTTTGCATCCCAGCACCCATGTAACAATCTAGGCATGGTTTCAGTCGGTACCTGGTCTCAGGGCTATACTGGGTGAAGACAGGAAGACTTGCTGACTGTCAGTCTACTCCAAAACTCAGAATCCAGGTTCAGGAAAGACTCTGTCTCAAAGGAATGAGACAGAGTGACAGAGGAGGTTACTTAATAACTTCCTTAATAACCTCCTTTTGCCTATACCTGCACAAACACATAGTGTATACCACACACACACACACACACACACACACCAAACATTTCCTTAACTTCTTTGGAAGAATGGAAGAAAATATATCTGTCATATACATTGCTCCTAATCTAAATCTTTTATCAGTAAGTCTCACATACTACTTAGGGAACACAGTGAACAATGCCTTGGGGAACTGTTGAGAGAGGCTCCAGGAAAAAAGGCAGGTGCATTTTGTTTCCTTGATTGTTCTTGGCAGTGATTTCATACCCTGTGTGTTAAACATTTACATTCAATTTTTAAGACATATCTATTCTTGTTGGATGTCAGAATATAGCTACAGGACCCAATGTGGTCTGGATGCCCTGAATCTGGCATGGCCTCTGCCTTTGTGCTTTCCCAGATATAATCTATAGAATGAGCCAGGCAACTGTGTTTTAACTGCTTTGTTCTCAGAAAGTTCTGGGAAAGCGCTGCTCTGTTAATATTTAGCATATGCTTATTGGTGTTTATTTATATGTTTTCCTGTTCATGTTTTTCTGAACTTAACCTTCCTTGGATCATTGCTTTCTTTGTTACAATGGTGTATAAAAGCACACTGAAACTAAAGTACAATTGTCTATAGCATCGGACTGTGTCCATCCCATTCTTTCAGGTCTCCTGATCCCAGGTCCAGCAGAGATCTGTATAAGTCGGCTGAAAAGTCGACACTTAAACTCAAATCAAGTCAAAATAATTAACTGATTATTTTTTTCTCTCATTTACTCACAGGATAATCTATGTAATGTAAGTTTCTCTTGCCTGTAACTACAACAAACAGATTACATTCATAATTACCAATTACTCTTTATAACACAATACTTTCTCAAAGTTCTCAGCAGAGTTCTATTTACGTAATTTCCCTTTTTAATGTGAGAGAGATGTGATGACTATAAAGGGCACTGTTAGAAAAGACACAAGGAGCACCTTGTGAGGTGTTTTATTAACTAAGTTTGGGGTAAGAAAAAAACTTTACAATTCAACAACAAATGGGATCAACTATTCAGTGTGTTATAGAGCGTAGGTTTGCTAATCACAAATTTTGATCAGAACGAGGGAGAAGAAATATGAAAATAATTACTCAACAACTGCTAGCCTATTATAAGCCATCTGAGGAAAACTTAGCTAAATATATGCATTAATAAATAACCACAGGCTGGAAAGATGGCTCAGCAATTAAGAGCTGGCTATCTTCTAGCGGTCCTGAGTTCAATTCCCAGCACCTACATGGGCTTACAACTTTCTGCAACTGTAGTCTCATGGGATCCAATGCCCTCTTCTGGTATGCAGTTATACATGCAGACAAAAACCCATACACAAAAAATACATAGACTTTTTAAAATTATTTTGTATAAAAGAGTTAACCACACACAGCTGGGTGAGGTGATTCGAGCCAGAAATCTCCAGAACTTCAGGAAGTTTGCAGCAAGGGGACCATGAGCTTCTGGGGCACAGGGAGACCCTGTTATGAATTATTATCATCTAGAAGTCATATGTGGTGGCACATGCCTGTAATTCCAGCACTTGGGAAGATAAGGCAGGAGGATTTAGAATTAGAGGTCAGCCTAGTTGTAAAACATTATCTCAAAAAATGAGGTGGACCACATGTAAAAGGTCATGGGACAGATCCCCAGACAGCAAAACAAGCAAGCATACTAACACCTTCAATCCTTTTTAGCATTTACCAAGGAGCCAAAGAAGGCTATGAAGCCTAAAAATTAGACAGCTGTCAGTAACACATGATACTGGCCAAGTGAACCAATAGAAGTAGGTGTGGAGAAATTAAAAGCAGGCAACATCAAAATGCCCAGAATTTAGGTAATAATTTCTCTAGAAAAAAAAAAAGGAAAGAAAGAAAAAAGAAAAAAAAATTCTTGTTTAAATGATGTCTCAAAGATGTAACTTTTTTTAACAAAAAAATTTTTTTTAGATTTATTTATGTGTATGAGTATTTTGCCTTCATATATATCTATATGTATGCCTGGTATCCAAGGAGGCTAGAGAAGATGGTAGCTAAATCCTGGAAAACTAGAGTAACAGACAGATGTGAACTGTGGGTACTGGCAACTAAATCTGGGCCTTTGGCAAGAGCACCAAGTGCTCTTAACTTCTAAGATATCTCTTCAGTCTCCCAAAACATAACTTTTAACATGTTAATATTAAAATAAAATTTAATATTAGTATTTATTAACATTTAATATTATCAGTGTTAAAACAGAGGAGCAATAAACATATTGTGCATATCTATAAATTTATACATGTGTAGAAAATTTGTCACAGATATTACATGTTCAAATAACCTCAAACTAACTTTCATTAAATCATTTTGATTAAGTTTATATCCAAGATATATAAAACTAATGAAAACAACTCCCTATGCACATAACTTCAAATGTCCTCCATTCTAAAAGCACTTTTGGTTCATCAGAACAACATATGATTAATCTGGGGACTGAGTGGTGGGGGAGGAGAGGAGAAATTAGCCAAAACAAACAAACAAAACCAGAAAACAACAATGATAAACGAAACAAAACCCTACTGTGAGACATAGTCTAACTGAATATTTAGACTTAATGGTTTGAGCTGAAATCATTTACCTCAACATATATTTATTATGTTTACCTGAGCATGGCACTGTCCTATATAAAGTAAGTCAAGTTGGTTTCCCAAACAGTGATTCCACACTTCTAGCTGGGGGTGATGGTATGTACTTATAATCCTACCGGAAGTTCGGGAAGTTGAGGCAGGAGTACTGAAGCTTCCAAGCTAGCACTGGCTACACAGCAAGTTCAAGGCCAGACTGAGCTAACGTAGCAAGATTCTGCTTCAATTAGCCAAAGGTCAGAAAGCAGAGCTCAGTGTCAGAGGACCTAGCATGATGGGGGGGAAGGGACACACAATCCAAGTTCAGAGTTAGGAGCTTGGAAATAATCAAATTTTGATGGGTAACCAAGTAATTATGGAAAACTGTAAACATAACTTCTACCAAACAGTTAGTAAGTAAGTACTCCTGATCAGCCACGCTTGCTTTCTGAGCAGGGACAGAAATTTCTGGTTGATGATCACATTCTTAAGAACTGCTCACATAGGAGAGCTTACCGAAAGGAGGTAGTCCATAGGTTTGGGTTGCCTGAGGGTAGACAGCGTAGGGTTGAGACTGCTGCAGTGTCTGGTACTGGGTTTGCCCAGGATAAGTAGTTTCCGAAACAGGAACCGAGAGGATGTGTGCATAAGGTCTAGGAAAACCAAGAAAACGAAAACTTCCATATGTGGCTCACTTAATTAAGGAAAACGGGCAAGCCAGTTAACATCACTGAAACAAATAATCCAGGAATGAGATTAACTTTCCACAGTAAAATAACTTTTATCAAAGGCCAGAAAATACAAGTTTGGCCTTTTTCAGGTTCCATTATTAATCTTTCCAAAGAATAATTTCATGGAAAATCAAAGTTTCAAATATCTTCCCAAGTTCTAGCTATTACCCTACAAATAACTGTGTTACATGGCAGGCCCTAAATGAGATACAAGGATGACTTAGTTATACCCTATATTTGGATAATGCCTAAAATCTGGGCTGGAGACAGTCAGTTGGTAGAGCACTTGCTTGGTACTCATCTAATTCTTAACACCACAGAAACAAGACATCGTGGCTCAAGTCTGTTATCCCAGGACTTGGGAGGGGGAGGCAGGAGGATAAGGAGTTCAAGGTCACCCTTCACTACAGAGTGAATTCAGTCATCCTTGACTGTGTAGTGAGTTTGAGGCCAGCTTCTTAAGACACCTTCTCAGAAAACAAAGCAAAAGCCACACTTTAGGACGAGGAAGAATGGAGAGAACAGAATTAGCAGCTGGTTCTATTTGTCACCCAGAGCACTGGGCCAACTACAGTTCTAAGACAAGGAAACTGGACAAGCAACCTCGTCAAAAAACAGGGTAGTCAGGCAGTGACACACCCCTTTAATCCCAGCACTTTGGAGGCAGAGACAAATGGAGCTCTGAGTTCAAGGCCAGCCTGGTCTACAGAGTGAGTTCCAGGACAGCCAGGGCCAAACAGAGAAACCGTCTCAAGAAAACAAAACAACAAAATAACACAAAACATACATTTAAAAAAAAACAAACAGGGAGTAGAGATGTGCTCTAGTATCCTCAACTTGTCTGTGAAACAGGAGCCAGTGTGGCTAATAGACTCTGGAAGTCACTTTAAGTTTCAGCACACTGTCACCAATTGGTGCCAGCCATACCAGGGACAGCCAGGGAATCAACTTCACCAGTGAAACCACAAAATTTCACCCTGGCTTGCTGACTTGTAGATATCAACTATACCCTCTACTATACCCTCTATATACATATACATATCTTCTATTTATTTTATTTAGCATATTAGGCTGTATGAAAAATGCTATTATATATCATCAAAGTTTTAATAAATAATATAGGGCAGAAGGGTTATATCTTAACAAGGGAAAAGATTCCCCTCCCACCTCCCAAAAATACATCTTTGGAAGCAGATAATAAAGAAAGGCTAGAAAGAAGTAGCACGTGCACTGAGCAGGTGAGCCATCCACAAAATAGAGTGTTCCAGGGCAAGAATAAAGCCCTGGCAAAGGAACAGAGAGGAGGTGAGGGCTTCAGTGGCCACTAACAGGTAAGCCTTACGCTAGACTCAAGGCTTTCTAAAATGCATCAGAAGGGCATAAAAATGGAGGTCTGATTAAACAAGGAGATTAATGCAATGGTTCCAGTGAGTGGTGACGGGGTGAGGATGAAGACAAAGGGCACACCTGAATACAGTGTCTGAGCGTAGCAACTGTGGACACGTTAGGGACAGATTTGCTGTATGCAACATACTCATGTTTCAACAATCTCAGAGACTTGCATTAATCAGATCTAAGCCTGCAAGATAATTTAGACAAGAGTTGCTACTCAAGTCACATGAGATTACTTTGAAATAGTGTCTAAAAATAGTTAATTTCCAGATATTGTAAGGAAAATACTCTCCTTTCCCATGCTTTTACAGAAAATAATACCAGGTTAGTTAGAATATTTCAAAAATGAAATGAGAAGATTCAGCATCTCAGTCTTTAGTCTTTGAAACTAAAAAACATGATACAACTTGGATAGCAGAAAGCTTGTGGAGTTGATGTGTTCCACATTTAGTATCTAACCTACATGTGTCCAATCTGTGGTCTGCAGGCTGAATTCATCCCAGGATAGCTCTGAATAAGACCTAGTACATTTACAGATGATAATGCAAAGTCACAAGGGTGAACACTCCTATGGGATGTAAAATCTCCTCATGATGCTTCCAGACAGTGTTAATCATTCCACAGAAAACCACACGCCAATGACATTAGTATTACCATCAGAATGTGGAGAGCTTGAGCTAGTTTATGTAAGTAAAGGTGGAAGAGAAGGGCACACCAAGGAAAACAAACCCAGAATCATTCCCTAAGAGCCTGCTAAGGGATCTCTCACCTCTGTAACCAACCACTTCATGAATCTCACATTTGTCAGTACATAGGAACACACTGGTCTAATGGGCGCAATTGTTTGTGTCTGTGTATGGGCACAGGCCCACTCTTCATTAATACACAACTGCAACTTGGTACACACATTGTTCTGTACCCTACCCACCTTAAAGATGACTAAACTGGTTGTTGGCAAACACTGGCCTTACACCGTGAAGGCCTAAAACGCACCTCTTTGTAACTTCAACCCTTACACTTGCCCCAGTTCAAGCTCAACGGTTTGCAGTTGCCGATCTGAAGTGATGTTGTGCTGTTTTTACTGATCCATATGTCAAGGCAGAGAAAGGATCAGATCACACGAGTGCCACTTGATTAGTGGGCTCCTATGTAATAGTAATCTATTCCAGCAACCACCTGGTTTGTACAAGGATGATACATAGAGTATATTTAGATGTGATAAAAATTGGAGTAAAGACAGAGAACAAGGGAGGTGAAAAAAGTTAAATATTAAATTTGTAGGCCTAGAAAAAAGTTTGGAAATAATTATTCAACTTACTTTGCAGAATACATTTGTGAGGTATAATCATTGGATGAGCGAGGGATGTAATCGGTGCATGTCATAACTGAAAGAAAGATATTATCAGGTAAACAAAAGTTAGAACATCTCAAAAAGTAATTGGAAAATTTATATATATTACTATATAGTTCTTCAAGGTGAAAACACACAGACTGGATGCCAAAAAATTTCAAAGAGTGCAGAGAAAACCCATTTCTACATTTACAGACCTGTTTGTAGAGTTTAAGAGACAGTGAAAGACAGAAGACAGGATGGAGGGGTATAGATGGACACAGACGACATCTGAAGGTAAACTAGCTAATCTTTACTTCCTCATCACAGACCTCGACTATCAAGCAAAACGCCCTAGGCTCTCAGTGATGCTCACTGACAAACTTAGAAAGCCAAACCCATATCTAAGAAATCACTCAATGCTTCCTTGATGTCCTTGGACTCTGGATGCTTACCCTAAGTGAAAAGCCCTAAGAATGACTAGTGAGAGACAGGTTTGGGAGAAGTTTCCAATCTCATACTATTGCTACGTAGAACCACCAGCAGCACAGATGGGAGCAGGTTTCTGTACTATCACTTTCTGCTCTATACTAAAGGCTTTAAGTCTGGCTGCGCAGATGCTCCAAGACTCATGCAGTGAAGTGTCCACCTGGTGTCCTCTGGCCCTCCACGACTTCATCTGGACAAAGCTGCAATGAAAGCTTGACCCTCATGATCACAACCAGGATAAAGGCTATATAAATCTATAAATATGTGGCTCAAGACTGAAGGCCACTCGTCACTCGTTAAGCTCCAGTGAGGTTCATTATACACAGAGCTGCACCATAAATGCTTGGGCAGGCTCCTGCCCTGTTCTGACTTTAACATCACGAAAGGAACTCTTCTGTTGCAAAGATGGACTGAAGAGGAACATCTGGCTTATATCTAAGTTAGGTTCCCTGAAAGAGTGACTTGTACAGAAAGAAAATGTCAGGAGAAGATAACAGGCCATTTCATACCTAGGAGAAAGACAAACTAACACCTATGAGTTTATTTTAAAAGATCTGGTCCAAAGCCATAGTTTGAGGTCTTTAAAAGATTATTAGAAGCTTGAAGATCACTTTTATCTACATTCAGATTGACAGAAATGAAGGTGATGTCAATTAGATACGAATATTTTATCCATCATGGGACATAGACTAGGGTAGTTCAAATTCTATAAGATGGTTTCCTCCCCATTGACAGGTACTCAAACCCTTATCTACTCCTCCTCCAATGACAGACTAAGCCTGGAACTTGGCAGTATCTGGAGACAGTGAACAGTGATGGATTACAAAGTCAGGGTATAACCTGATATTATACAGTAGGGGGTTTAAAGTAGTGCACTGTTTTGGAGAACAGTAACAATGGTGAAGATGAGGCAAAGAACAGAAGTATAACCAGCACCCCATCTCATCAGCTCAGATGTATGGAATAAGGAAGACTGGGAAGTGCCGCATAACTGTCCAGTTTCTCTTTTAGACAGTGATACAACATCCTAAGATGAGCATGTTTGGGAGAAGATCTTATTAGTTAAAAGAAAAAAAAGAAAGCTTCTTACATATTATATATGACTTTGCTTTCAGACACTAGAGAGTTCAAGTAGGAAGTTGGATACACAGATGACATCAGAGAAATCACACAGGAAATGAAAGTGTGGTATTTGGGCGTGATGCTCAGCACCTCTAATATAAGCACTCAGGAGGCAGAAGCAGGTGGATCTCTGTGAGTTCAAGGTGAGCCTGGTCTACCTAACTAGTTCCAGGGCAACCAGGGCTACATAGAGAAACCCTGCTTCTAATCCCTAATGAATTAATTAGGCATTTGTTAGCAATGTTTGACATTTAAAGGAATGTAATGGATGAAGCACCCCTGAAGAGGATGTCAGCCTAGAACCCAAGTCTGAAGCCTTCTAGCATTCAAGTATAGCTAGAGGAAGGGTCATCAGGGAAGAAAAGTGAGAGGAAACATGCTGAGAGACAGACTATGAGGAGAGAAATGTCTACTAGAGTTGGCAATATGACAGCAATCGAGAACTTTGCTAAGCAGTTTCTCAGGAAGAGAGACAACAGAAGCTAAGTCAATCAGCTGAAGAGTGAACAGAGGGTAACAAGCAGAAGCAATTCTTTTCAGAGATTCTGATGTATCAAGTAACATAGAGAAAAACCTGTATATAAAAGATGGTAGCTACCAGACCACGTGTGTTCGTGAGAAGAGGAATTAAGAAGAAAAAGAAGGTGATCTGCATGAGTGGAGGGGAGATAAGCAGCATAGCAAATCTTGGGGACGGCCAGATAGGACACAGAACACAAATATAAGGTCTTACATTTGACAAGAGCAAGAATCCCTTCAGTTGTAACAAGGAGGACACAAGACAGTATGGGTACAAACACAGGGAAGCCTGGAGGTGGGTTAGTGTAATAATGGAGCTGTTGTGTGCAGCTTTTATTTGAGAAGTCAAAAGTTAAGCATGAGGAAAGGTGAGTGAATCCTGAGGTTTTGAAAAAAGAGCTGTAAGTTAAACAGAAACACTTGTTAGAGAAGTGAAGACTTCCCACACAGACTGAGCACTCACCTGAAGCCTTATGGTTAGGACTAGCTGTAACTACTCAATGAAGTATATAATTCTATCCAATAATGCTTAGTTATTTGTACACATTTATAGAGAGGAGGGACAGGTAAGATTACTTGGTATTATGTTTTTGTTTTAATGCTCCTGAGGAACAGTCAGGCATTAGCCCACAGTTTTTTTTGATTCTAATAAGTGCTACTACTTTCAGATGTTCAACCTGAAACAAAAATAAGGTCAGTGAGCCTGACTCCTTGGATGAGTCGGTCCATGAGGCTTGTCCTCAGCTGGAGTGCCAAAGATGCTTATCAGAGCACACTGTGAACAGGGGGAAGAGCCTTCTAGACATTCCGGACAAACCAGATACTCAGTGAAACCCATTTATACAAGAATAACATCATTTGTCTATAGAAATACCACATCCACCGTGCATAAAACATGGTACTTACTTTCCTCTGACATGCTGAGATTTGATGCAAGGCTGGATGTCTCAGGCTTCTGATCACTGGCGTCTGGGTTGTTTACTTGACTAGGAGAATAAAACAGCATATTATGCCTGAGCTGCTGCAACGCTGAATGATAAAGTCAAATCCATCTCCTCCTAGGCTAGCCCAGTAAGAAGTAAATCTAAATGATCTCCCTAGTCTTAGTTTTGCCAACTAAGTTGAAAGAAGGTCAGGGTCAGTACCTTCAGCCTTTAACTGCTCTTTTTCATAGCCCTAGACTCCTTGAAAATTTTATATCACTTGGAAGGCCTAGCTAAGTCACAGACTAGTCAATTATTTTCTCTAAGATCACTCAATAAAACAACCCTAAACATCTAACAGTGCTATCACTTTAAAAATATTATATAATTGTATATGGATAAGACAATGTGTTGACGTGTTTATATTATGAAATAGTGAGCCAAGCTAGTTAACAAACCCACTAGCTCACACACTTATTTCTTTGTGGTAACAACATTTGAAATCCATTCTGTTGGCAATTCTGAAAGATACAGTACCTTATTTTCATACCTTTCTATGTATCTGTTACTTTGGTCAAAAGTATAACCAAGTAGGGAGATGTCTTATTAGAGACAGTGGGTCATCATCGGCTATAAATCTTAATTTGAAGTTTTTAAAGATTAAGTACATTTGTTACCAAGGAGTTCTGAGTCCTTAAAACTGTTAGGTTTGTTGTATTTCTCCTTTGTTTTTATTAAGGAGAATTAAGTTTAATGTGTTGGTGTAGACCTATAATCCCAGCACTAGGGAGATAGATGTAAGGTAGAAGGATCAGGAACTCAAGATTATAAGAGTCCCTGAGAAACTACAATGTTGCAAGTATACCCTAAAGTTCTGTAATAGAGATGACTTCAGGTTGAGTCCTTTAAAATGTTTTCCTCCTTTTCTTTCCCTTTAAGTCCCAGTACTCCATCACTTCCAACCACAAGAGCATACTGGATAGAGTACAGATTCTAACTGCACGGAGTGACTCACTCCTAACTCTAGTACTTGGGATGCTGAGGCAGGAGAATTTATCATAAGTTTAAGGTCAATATGTTTTATAATTAGTTTATAATTATTTTTATAATTAGTTTAGAGCTAGTCTGCAAAAACAAAATGAGACCCTATCTCGAAAAAACTAGCTAGCTTTATCACCAAGAGCAAGCATTAGAGCTGAAATGCCAAGTTAGAATCCACTTTCCAATAACTAGCTGGATGCAATAACTAGCTGAATGGCCTGAACACGCCACTAAACTCTCTGGCCTCAGTCTGTCAGCAAGGACACAAACAGAACCCGCCTCACTGGGTTAGAAGGATAAGGACATAAAACGTAGTCAAGTGCAGACGCAGGAACACAACACAGTAACCAGTAGTCAAGTGCAGACGCAGGAACACAGTAACCACAGCTGTTCTATTTCTGCTTCCAGCCACGCGCTCTTCCCACACTTATGCCACCTGATAAAAACCTGCTTTACTTTCTCCTCAGGGAGGAAAAGACTACTGCGCCAGGGGCTCTACATCTGAGGATAAAAATGCCTCATTGAGGTAAAAGTAGTTTCTACATAGCAGCATTTAAAGCTCTCATATGGCCCTTGAAGCTAACATCTTATATCAAAGCATTAATTAAAAAAGTTTTCTTCTGATATATTTTGAATGTTAAATTAATTTTTCTTCAGTTACATTTACTTGTTTGTTTGTTGAGACAGGATCTCACTATGCATCTCTGGCTGGCTGAAGCTCCGTAAGACCGGCCTGGACTCAAGTTCATAGATCCATCTGCTTCTGCTTCCTAAATGCTGGGATTAGAGGCATGCATCATTATGCCTGCTACAACATGTATGTGAACCACGTGTATGCCTGGTACTCACGGATCCAGAAGAGGGCACCAGATTCCCTAGAACTGGAATTACAAACACTTGCAAATATCAGCATATGGGTGCGGGGAATAAAATCCTGTTCCTTTGCGAGAGCAGCAAGTGCTTTTAACAGCTTAGCCATCTCTCCAGCCTAGAGATTTAATTTTTAAAACTAAATTTTCAAAGTTCAATTTTATCTCTGTTCAAGTGATCTCACTTTTGAACACCAATGTACTAGCCAAGTTAGGATCATGAAAATTAAAGGGAAAAGGAAATAAATGGCATGGATTAGTTACATTGGTACAAACTGAAATGGCTAAATTATTAGAATGACCTGAATTTTAGATAAAAGTTAAGGACTTCTGAGTTCTACCTCAAACCTGCATAAATAGAATTCATACAAGGAAGAACTTGAAACTGGACCCGAATTTCTGACTGCAATGATTGTCTGTCTTTTGAGTTTCACACTCATACCTACTCCTAAAGAATGTTTTTAGATCCGGAATCTCATAAGTTCAATGCCCTCATATATATTGGGCACACAGGCTCTAAAGGGCATTGATTCCAGTTTGATTCTAGAATTTTGTTACAACAAAATTCTCTTCATGTGCAACTCAGGATATACAGACTAGAAAAACACCACTAAGACAGTAAATTAACTCCAGCACTTTGTGAATATTGAAAATTGTCACCAGAGAAATTTATACACTGTCTGAAAATATTATTACCTTCAGAAGATATAAATACAAATCTTTGCTTAACAAAAAAATTGCTTAAAAATAAAAATGACAAAAAAGTCAAACTTTATTAAACTGCACAGGCAAATATCTTCTCATTCAACAGAGATCCTGTCTATTATCAATGATTGATGGATGAAAGAGAAACATAAAAGTATTATTCATCCTTAAAAGGAAGGAAATTCTAGCCAGGCAGTGGTGGTGGCAGGCCTTTAATACAGCACTTGGGAGGCAGAGGCAGGCAGATCTCTGAGTTCGAGGCCAGCTTGGTCTACAGAGTGAGTTCCAGGACAGCCAGAGCAGACAGAAATACCCTGTCTCCGGGGGGAAAAAAAGAAAAAAATGAAAGAAAAAGAAAAGAAAAAAGGGAGGAAATTTCGATACATGCTACAATGAGACTGTATGTACGTGTGTATGTATGTATGTATGTATGTCTTTTTGACTATGTACATACTCTTATAGTCCTTTACATGAAGTTTTTAGAATAGTCAAGACCACAGACTAATGCCACGAAATCAGAATGGAATAGGTTAGGGGCGGTGGGGGTAGGGGTGTACAGGGAAGTATTCTTTAGCACATATGAATTTTCAGTGTGGGAAGGCAAGAAGTTAGAGATGGGTGGGGCTGACAGTCACACAAGTTCAAGTACAAGCTGCTGCTCGATCATATTCTGTGGGATATAGCTCAGGGATAAAGCCCCTTTAGCACACACAAGGTGCTGGAGTCAATCCATAATATGGTAGATGGAGGAGAAGGTCTAAGGTCTAAGGTCTATGGTGGTTCAACTCTAAATCTCAGTACTTAGGAAGCTGAGGGTCACAAGTTAAAGACCAGCATGGTCTACACAGCATGGTCTATAGAGTAAGACACTGAAAAGGAAGAAGGGGCAAATGGTACATTTTATGTTAAGATACTAATAGACTTAAAACTTATCAAAGGGGGGGGGAACAGCTTCAGGAAAAGACAAAGTTGGTAGGTGCTTTATTTAGCACAGGAGAAAAGGCTTCCCAGAAAAAGGAAAGGGAAAGTATCCAAGACAGATCTGATGAGAAGCAAGATGCTTTCATTTTTTAAAAAAAGTTTGTTTATTGGTTTCTCATAAGAGGGTTTCTTTGTGTAGCCCTAGCTGTCTTGGAACTCGATTTGTAGACCAGGCTGGCCTTGAACTCACAGAGATCCGCCTGCCCCTCTGCCTCCTGAGTACTGGGATTAAAGGAGTGCACCACCACTGCTTGGCAAGATGTTTCTTTTTTAATATCTCTTAATTTGTCTTTAAATTAGGTAGCAAGTTCCCCAGCTGAGTGAATAAAAATACTGAGAAGTAAAGAGAAAGGGAGAAGACCAGAGGCAAAAATGAAAGGAAGAAAGATTTAAAATGATTTTTAGACACTGGGAAATCAGACACACCAGGAAGGGTGTCTACCTGAGATAAAAGCATCAGTGGGAATGAAAATGAGCCAGTGTAGATTTGTGCTGTCCTAGTGCAGTGTTACCGTGACAGGAGCACATGAATGATCTGGAAATATGTATAGACTAGGTGGACAGTTGCATTCAAGCAAGAACATACTCTTGCTGGCAAGCATAACACTGGAAAGAGCAGAGAAAGCTAACATTCCCAAGGTCTGCCTACAGTAGTAGATGATGGCATAGGAAACACAATTACTGGTGCTAAAGATACCTCCTCTCTCCATGAGTGGACAGACATCTAGGGCATCCTACTCAACTGATAGTTAATATCAAATTCTGTATTTCCCTTAGGTCAGTCTCTTCTTCCAGGTTTGTATACTGTACATTTGACTGAAGAATATATCATTTTTTTCATTTGAGTTTCTCCACAAATGCCTGAAGGCATAACAACAAAAGATTTGCATACTTCTTAGAGGAAAAGCTGTGTTGGAGGAGCGGTTGTTTGTTGTTTTTTGAGATAGAGTCTTGCTAAGTTTCCCAAACTAGTCTCTGGTTTGGGGTTTAATAAATCCAATTTTGAAGAGAAGTTTTAATCTGAAACCAAGTAATTTCCTAAAGTGAAGTTGACAGTAAGAACCAAAAAGCAGTCAGCACAAATCACACCCCTCACCAAACAGCACAAGGTAAAAATTAAAGCAGATTGTTAAAAAGAAGCTCAGTTTTACAAATACCTTAAAGTTTGTTCTCCTGGTTCCTGCATCTTGGCTTTTTTCACCTGTAAACATCATCACACATAGAAATCAGTACAGAAGTCTGATTCTGAAACCCTAGTTGTTCAAACACAGTTGTCTCAGCATCTCAGGCGACAGGCTTCAGGAACCCCTCACTACAGGGAATTCCGTAGGCTCGAGTCCTTTATATTACCACACATAGTTCTCATGTACTTCAGCCATCTCTCAATCACTTATAACATGTAACACGACATAAGTACTATGTGAATACTTGCTATACTGTGTTACTTAGGGATATTATTAGGAAATTTGAAGAACGTGTGCACTAGAAATATCCCCTGCCCACTATATCCACCCTTGGTTGGTTAGATTCACATATTGGCCTACACTTGGTAGAGAAGGTTAACTATATATTAACTGATATGCTAGTGTTTCATTTTGTCCTGACCTAAAATGTCATTACACAAAAATGTGGAACTTTTGCAATACTAGTTACTTGCAATAAGCCAACCAAGAGATTGAAGAAACCAGGATGAAATGCAAACTCTGACAAAGAATCTAACCTCATTATAAAAGTGGAAGGAGATGCAGCCCAAGCAATAAGGAAAACAATGTTTGAAACATGTGAATTGAAAAAAAAAATTTCAATGACAGTTTAATGCCTGCCATAATTTTAGAAGAGAAAAAATTTCAGTTATTGTTAAACCACCAGGTTTACACCTTTAAATAATATCCTATGGTTTTAACTCAATTGAGAACTCTAGTATGGTAACATATGCATTTAGTCTTAGTGATGTGGGGGAACAGAGGCAGGTGGATCTCTGAGAGTTCAAAGTCAGCTTGGTCTACAAAGCAAGTTCCAAGGACAGCCAAGGCTATAAAGAGCCTGTCTATAAACAAACAAACAAACAAACCAGAAAGAAAGAAAGAGAGAGAGAGAGAGAGAGAGAGAGAGAGAGAGAGAGAGAGAAAGGGAAAGGGAAAGGAAAGAAAGAAAATTATTAGTCTAAGGTGAAACCGGATAAACTGAATATTTTAGCTAGGTAAAGAGGAGGAACTTGTATCTGAGAGTGGAAAAAAGCTGCTGTGTTCAGAAACAAAAAAGTTAAAAAAAAAAAGAACAGGCAAAAAGGGATCAATGATAGTAAAGAGCATGAAAGTCAATGCCCTGAGAGCCCTCTGTGTGTCTGAAGGAAGAGATCCTGACAACGCAGCTTCAGTGAACAGCAGGCAGCCTAATCACCAAGGTCTGTCCTTAGGAATCAGATTAGGGAGCTTGAGTCTACCCTGAGGATAACAAGGAGCCTTGGAGCACTTGCACGATAACAGAGTCTACTTTGAATTTTAGAAACCATTCTGATAAAACAAAGATAGAAAATGGATAGAAGGGAAACATTAAATGTAAAAACATAAAGAGGCTACTGGGCCAGCACAGATGGGAGATGATGCCCTAAGTAAATTTCAGAGTAAACTAAAGACCAGAGCTGGACTGTGCTGGTTTGGGATATATTTCCCCATATTGTCCACTTTATTATGATAATGTTTAAACTGTATGCTAACTTCAGGAATTAGATAGGGATGAGTTGCTAAACCCAACTGCTTGAGACACAAATACATGTACACACATATATACATTTGAGAAGTCTGACAACAAACGAAGGGGAATGATCTCATCAATTTAAAGCATTTGTTGTCCCTTAAACACGTGAGGGCATAAAACCAGCCTTCTTTAGTCATAGTGCAACATGGCAAAACAGGAAATAAAATGGTAGACCCCCCGCCCTTTTTGTTTGTTTGCTGGTTTTTTTTTTGTTGTTGTTGTTGTTGTTGTTTTGAGACAGGGTTTCTCTGTGTAGTCCTGGCTGTCCTGGAACTCACTCTGTAGACAAGGCTGGCCTCGAACTCAGAAATCTGCCTGCCTTTGCCTCCCAAGTGCTGGGATTACAGGCATGTGCTACCACTGCCCGGCTGGTTTTTTTTGTTTGTCTGTCTGTTTCAGGACAGGTTTCTCTTTGTAACAACCCTGGCTATCCTGGAACTTTCTTTGTGGAGCAGACTGGCCTGGAACTCATTACTCATAGAGATCTGCCTCTCATCTCCTGAGGGCTGTGATTAAAGGCATGTGCCACCACTACTAGCTAAGTAGATCCTTTTTTAATTTTTTTTGGAAAAACAGTCACATCTAGCAAATAATATCAGTTTGCACTTAGCTAATAAGGAGGAGAAACCATCAAATTACAAATAGCTTTGTAATGTTATCATAAGCAACCTTACAAAATACAGCAATTCTATCTACAGGTGGAGGACCCTTTCTCTCTGCCGGTGTAAGCCTCTGCTTGAATAGAGAAAACAAAGAGTAACTGAACCTAGGAGACACCCAAAGGCTAGCTCAAGGACGAAGCACCCGCTTAACATGAGCAAGGCTCTGGGTTCAATCTTTAGTACTGGAGACAAGAAAATACAAACAAAACAAGTAAGACAACCACCACCACCACCACCACCACACACACACACACACACACACACACACACACACACACACACACAGAAAAAAAAAAGAAGAAAGGGAGGAGAAGGCTAGCTGCAATTTATAGAGTGAGCATCCACAAAAAAAAGTTAGTATTACCTGGTGCTCTGAAGGATTTGCCAATATTTTAGTATAATTTGAGCCACTCATTCTAAAAGTTGAAACTGTCAATGTTACTACCGAATGTCACAAGTTCTTTCCAGGTCCTCGGTTTTAGGATGCTGTTAACGCGTTGACATCACAGCAGCCCAGGTCTGCAGTTCCACACACACTGCTTCATCCCTCTCTGCCATCACTGTTGAATAAAGCAGCAGGCCTCTGTAGCTGTTTCAAACAGCCCTCTCATGCGCTGGAACTTTTTCCGTAGATAATTAACCAGACAACTGATTACAGGAGCACATGACTGTGCTCTGAGCACTCAGAGGCAAAGGCAGGAGGACTGCCTGTAGTTTAAGGCCATCTGAATCACAAACTGGGATTTTTGTCTCAAGGAAACAAATGGGTTTATGAAATAAAACTTCCTAGTCTGGAAGGTCAAAACTCATTTAAAATACTGAAGCCTGGTATGGTGGTGCACTCCTGCAACCCCGGGCCCCGGGAGCTTAAGGCAGAGGCTCAGGAGTGTCAGTCCAGTCTGGGCTTCTTAGTGAGACACTGCCTCCAAAACAGAAAGAACCAGAAAGAACAGAAGAAACCAGCTGGGGAGGCTGTCCTTATAGCCACAGGCTACTCTCCTCTGTGGGAAAGAAAGGCTGGAGTCGGAGCCGACTCGGCCGTTCCTTCTGAGCAGCCTATGCAGAGTCACTTGCTCTATATGTGAGATCTCTACTGCGACCTGTGGACGCCCAGGCTCCTGAAAATGGTCCACCTACTCTTCTTCCTAAGTATGGTTTTTTTAAACAGTAGGTACTCCATGTTTTCTTAGATTCTGCACTTGTCTACTTAGCATCTACTAATTATAGGACCTACCTAGAGGACAAAGCTGTTTGTATCTTACCTAGAATCCAGAGCTTCCCTTTACCTAACTCAAATAATCCTTCTTAGGATACAGTTTGAGACAGGGTCTCATGTGCTGACTTAGAACGCATTATGTAGCAGAGGCTGAACTTGAACACCGCAGGCTCCTGCCTCCACTTCCCAAACGACTCCATTAGGTTTTCCATTGATGTGATAAACGCTGTGACCAAAAGCAACTTGGGCAGCAAAGGATTTATTTCATCTTACACTTCTAGGTAATAGTGCCTCACTGAGGGAAGCCAGGGCAAGAACTGAAGCAACAACCATGGTGGGTGCTGTTACAGGCATTAAGATGGGAGCAATTTTCTCAATTGAGGCTCCTCTGCCCAGACAACCCTAGCTTCTGTCAAATTAGCAAAAAACAAACCAGCATACCAAGCGCTGGGACTCCTGGTCTGCGCCAGCTTGGCGGGCCACCCAAACTCTTACATTCTTATTTTCCCTGTTCTAAATCACAAAACAGCCTGCTAGAATTATTTTAATGAGTCATACCATTTCTGTCTGCCTCATCTTTATGTAGAAAATCTAATGAAGCCTATAGTCATGTTTTCCTTACTGACATTGGTACTCCTCCCTGGGATCTGTCAGGTATAGTGTTCCTTTTCCAACAGCACTGATGTGTCCATGTGTTTACGCGGTTGCCCTGACACATTTCCACAAGGTGCACAAGCAAATAAGAAAGTGACTTTTCTATGACAATAAATGCACAACAGACATTCTAGGTTTAAAGTGCTTCAGTGTCTTACCTTCCTCTAACATGTAAGCTTTGCATAATGCTATAGAAACTGAACAGAGTGTGAAGGGACAAATGGAAGCAGAGTAGAAGAGATAAGCTGTTGGCAGGTTAGTCTCACAGTTCTTGTTGCTTTATTTAGCGAGTAACTAATGAATCCCATTTCAATAGTATGTTAACATTTATATAAGTCTTTGAATTTATGAATAGACTTTTGTCTTACTAAACACTCAATGCCATTTTCCTTGGTACATTTAGTATCTATAGTTCAACTGTTTGCTAACAGTGTACATCCTATATATGCTGTTCAAGATGATTTCAACACTATTACTCCCCTGATTATTAATAACTCACCAAGGATAGGGAATCACATTTAATAATTTCAAAAGGTCTTTCTATCAGCTGCTTATGTCTCCCTAACTTTTACAGTTACCTTGACTGAGAGGGCTAAAAGAATGGCAAAGTAATCATGAGTATGCAACTCTCAACACCTAAAGAAAGGGCAGCACTCATGTGGTAACACTGAGTGCACCAAACAAATTCCTTAGCATCAAGGCAGCCAAGTTTGAGTTTAAAAACATTAACATGTCAGGCAAGGCAGTGCACATCTGTGATCCCAATCTGGGAAGCTGAAGTAAGAGGATTGCACATTTGAGGCCAGCGGAGACTCCATCTCAAGAGCAAACCAAGAGAACGTATAACATTGCTTTCTCAGAAGGAAATTACTAAGGAATATGTCCTTTACTCCCATTTCCATTTTGGATTCTGTACATATAATTGAGTAATATTCAAAATCTCTTCAGATTAGCTTTTATACTACCAAACTGAACTTGAAGGAAAAACTCACCGGTTGTTCTGGTAGGTCTTGTTCTTCTTCCATGAGGACCACTATCTCTTTACACACTTATGTGACTGGACTGCAGGTCTCTGCGGTCTTCACAAACTGTTTGTAAAAAGAGAGGAATTCAAAGCTTTATATACTTGTAAACTATTATCATCAAGGCCATCACAGAATAACTTTTTAATATTTTGCTACTCAAGCTAGCATTCTACATTAGATCCAATCTCGAAATCTCAAACTTGCACGTGGCTTTTCAACACTGACATGCTGTTCCAAGTCACGAGAGCCGTACACAACGACTTCTGAAAGGCTCCGCAAAAGCCAACACGTGGAGCCACTGCTACTGGTTACTATAGTGCCTA
The DNA here is from genome assembly GCA_036184795.1 of Tokudaia tokunoshimensis. Classification (NCBI taxonomy): domain Eukaryota; kingdom Metazoa; phylum Chordata; class Mammalia; order Rodentia; family Muridae; genus Tokudaia; species Tokudaia tokunoshimensis. The sequence goes on along the minus strand of BTHU01000005.1, from coordinate 115,904,266 downwards.
ATGCATTAAACACTTTACAACGACAGCCATTCGAAGATAATAAAACAACTTTTTTTTTTAAAGGATTAGGGTTACATTTAAAATGATAGAGACTGGCCTAGCAGGTCAGTAAGTTATGATAACATCTAGCCTGCTTTAATGTGGAACATTTACATAACTGTTAACACAGACACACAGAATCGCTTTAAATAGGACAAACTGGAAAATCAATTAAATACATCACAATCAACTATCTATATGTAATCAATTTAAATGAAAATGTAATTCTTCTGGATCTCGATAAGGCAAATAAACAGGTAAAGTGAAACCTTAAATATGAGAATTAAGGAAAAATAATTATGTAAAGCTAGGATTCATTTTAATCTGAAATAATAAACTTTCACTAAATATACTAGGTAATAATTTAAATCTACTTTTCAAATCCTATTCCTCTGGTCCTAATTTTTAAACAAAAGAAGAAAACCACCATCTTTGACCTGCTAACAGGCATACATTATAAAAACGAAGTGCTCCATTCCTACTTAGCTGAGGCTGACTGTTTCCCAGAGAAATGCTGCTGAAGTCTCACCTGTATGATTTCTCCTGCCAACTATTGAATGAAACTTAACATACAGTTATGTTAAGTTTCAAACAAACGACACAAGCAGAGAAAACCAAAGCCTTTGTTTCTACTGGTGCCCACTCAACTTGTGTGGCTCTCATTTGTACAATATAATATACTGCTCAGAGCCACGCATAAAACCAGGAAAAAGACAGAAAACAAGTTTAAGAAATACAAGCAGATGAAAAACTTTAAGAATTGGATGATAAAGCTTTACTTCTTCCTCTGCTCTTAAATGTCCAAAGAAACCCAGTGTAAAGGTCAGAAGGACTTGATGCTCAGTGCGCTCACGTGGGCTCGTGCGGAGCCTCCAAAGCTGTGCTCCGAGTAGATGACGCAGACAGGCTGCGCTGCACAACTACAGGATGCAAAATGAAAGCTCACGGCTACAACCCTCCCCGACTTGTTCTGCCCAACACAGAAGAGTATAAGCAAGCATAATCTATGTGACCACGAAACTGATTTGTAACTGTAAAGATAAACTTTTTGTCTTACCATTTATGATTACTTTAATTAAAATCTGTGTGATTATTGCACTATGCAAACATACTTTAGTAAATATATGCCTTCAACCCATAAGAGCAAACAAAATAGGATCAAATTATTAGAGAAACTGAGCATCTTCACTCTTTAGTTATTGACATTGAATCTTACCAACACAGAAAGTGAGAGGTAACATGTCACGGTTTCTCGATCATGGATATAAATGTAAAAACTGCAATCTGAAGTTTTTTCAAGAATTGCTCTAAGCAAAGAGGGAGGGTAGAGTACCCTGAGGCAGAGTTAAAATGTACATTGAGAAAGAGGAAGGTGAGGACAATTATTAAAAATGACAGTCAATAGGATTTTTTAATTTTATTTTTAAACAGGAAACTAATTTACATTAAAAATCTGAATATTAATAGCAATAAATTATATTGTTGCAATCCAGTAAAATATATACCTAAATACTATTGCTATCAATAAAGAATTCTTCCTTCCAATAACTTTTAAGTTGAAATATAAGTCTGTTAAATAGAAAGACTCAAGTATTTTTCGCATTTTCAGCATTTTCTAATGTGCTAAAACTTGTATTATTTTCTTTCTTCCTTTTTTTTTTTTTTTTTTTTTTTTTGTGATTCTAGAAAGCAAACCAAGGGCCTAACACAGGCTAAGTATTCTATAGTCTACCACTGAGCATATAAAGGTTCAGCCATAAAACTTCTATTATGTTATCCCAACTTGTTTTTTTAAATTGACACAGGCTATATAATAGAAATCTAGGAAGCTGTATAACATAAACACAATTCTTGTTTCCACTCTGAGTACTGAGTAGTACAGAATTGTTGCAAAAATCTTAGAATTCTTATTCCCATGGATTAGTTGTAGTTTGTACGTATTTTTAGAATTAGTGAAACCTGACATTGTTCTGTGGCAAGATGGAGACTTAAAAACACCAAATAACAGCTATGACACACAAGTGAAAAGACTTTAGTGCTATGAAAATGAACATAATAAGAATGCAGTCACTAGCTGATGAAGTTACAAACACGCCGGGTTAGTAGTTTAAGTACCTTCCAAGCACTTGAGCAATAAAGTCTCAACAACTTCCAAGTTTCAGTTCTTACTTCTGGCTTCTAAATACACTTGGTTTATCATCTTTTCTGAAGATGAGAGCTCATTAGTATTCATATGCCTTCATAGAAATATGAACACAAGTAATGTATGGGCTTAATGGGTTATATTTAGGATATATATGTATATACAAATATATACACATGTGATAGCAATTAATGAAAAAAGCTATAACTTGGAGAGGAGAGAGGGATATACAGGAAGGTTTGGAGGGAGGAAAGGAAAGGGAGAAATGTGAAATTAACCTACAATCTCAAAAATAAAGAACAAGGAAAATATAATATCAAGAAGAAAAGTATTTCCTAAGAGTTCACATTTCTCTACACTGTCAGTGAAAGCTAAAAACTGGTTTGATTCAAAGAAGCTGACAGTTCTGTTTTTTTGTGAGTGGGGGAGGGGGGTCCTCACAATGTTGCCCAGGCTTGCCAAGAAACCCTGCTCTCAAGTGACAGCCCTCTGCTGAGTCACCACTCCCGTGCCAACATCATTTCCTCTCATTTGTTTATTCTGCGGGGATACTGGGTTTGTATGGTGCACATGTGGAGCCCAGAAAACAGCCAGCAGCGGTCAGCTCTCTCCTTCCACCATGTGGGCTCTGGGAATTCAATACAGATCACCAGGCTTGGCAACAAGTGCTGTTACCAGCTGAGCCATCATCTCACCGGCCTGAAACAACCAATTTTTAGAATACGATTGCAGTTTCATATGGTCATAAACAAAGCCAAATCTTTTTAGAATAGCACAACTACTTTTATTTTCATGGCTAAGAAGTTAGAAGGTAAATAGTAATAAATACTTTATACTTCAAAATTCTAGATTCCTACTTCATAATTTTTCTTTTGTAGATGGATCAACACATTATTTATCTTGTGATCATAATGGCCATAAGAAGAACTTGGTCTATTTCAAAGTGCTATGCTACTGCAGAAAGGGAAATTAAGTATATATTTATATATACTGTGCCTATGTACATATCACTCTTAATTACAACTTCAAGAGAAGTGTATAAATAATGCAAAATACCTGATTATATATTATACACAACAAAGGAATTTACAGGCAGTTAGGTGTGTACAGAAGTATTTAAAGATTAACATAGTTCCTTTTTTTCCCCCCCAAAATAGGGTTTCTCTGTGAATATCTGGCCATCCTCACTTGCTCTTACCAGTGACTAAGAGTGGGTGATGCAAAGGGGGAATCTGGATTTTATACATTAGCTTTCAAATAAGTAAATAAAGGCTTGTTCCAATACTTATATATTTCTTACTGAAAATTAGGCAAAAATGGCAATAATAACTATTTGTGAGGAAGAATCAAGGCTGTAAAAACTGAAAGTCTCAGCACCAGCTAGAGAGGACAAGGGCGGCAGGGTGGGAGCGCAAGTGCTTCTCCTTTCACTGCCTCAGCTCTCTGTCCTAAGACACAGGTGGCATCTTGGAGTCACGAGATTTAAACAATCTGCCAAAGATCAACAGAATGATGTTACTGTAGGTAACGTGGAAATCCACTATAGACTAGAGGACAGTGATAATGGCTGCACATTGTGAATTCACCTAACTAAGGTCACCAAAATTACTTTAACATGGTTAAAATACTTGGTGTATTGATTCTCATTCTTCTCTCTCTCTCTCTCTCTCTCTCTCTCTCTCTCACACACACACACACACACACACACACACACACACACACACAGAGCAGACTAGAAAGACAAACTTAGGATAAAATCTAAAAAGTATTTACACTATGAAATGAACAGCTGGGTGCTGTGCTGTGGTACACAGCTTTAATCCCTGCACTGGGAATGTGGCAGGAGGAGGAGCTCTATGAGGCTAGCCTGGTCTACATAGTGAGTTCCACAGTCAGAGCTACAGAGACAAACTAGTAAGTGAAACAGTCAGAAAAGTTGATTATCAATGTGTAGAGAACATTCACATCATATACTATCATTAATTACAAATATATGAAGAACCAAGCTTTCAATAATTTGAGAGGGAAAAAGAGTACCACAGTATGCCATCTTTATCCATAAAGAGATAAATTTATGAGCAATGGAAGAAAACAGAAGAGACAGATTAGTAGATCCTGTTGTATGAAATAAACTGTCATGCAATAAAACAAATGTAAGCTTAAGAGGATAAAACAAAGGCAGTATCTGCACCGTCATGATGGATTTAGTATCTATAAGACAAACCAAACCTTACCTATGTCTACTGGTCACTGATAATTATGGGGCAACCATAACTTGGTACATAAGCCCACCAAACGATATAAACAGGCAGTTTAAGTAATTGCAAAGATCACATTCACTACTAACTGATGAAATACAAATTAGGTTCTATTTCACATATACTAAAGTACCAAAAATTATCTGAGTTAAGTCTGAAAAAAAAACCAAAAGTTATCTGGGTTAAGAAGATAAATCACAGCTGGGAGTGTTGGTACACACGTTTAGTCCCAGCACTCAGGAGGCAGAGGCAGGTAGATCTCTGAGTTTGAGACCAGTCTGGTCTACAGAGATTCAAGGTAGCCAGGGCTACACTGAGAAACCCTGTCTCAAAAGGCTTAACAAAACAAAACAAACAAAAAAGGAAGATAATTCACACTCAGATCCAGGTATAAAGTGGACACACCAAGACCAAATTCTCAGCACAAAGGAGATTTATTTGCCACAGAGGGACAACTAGCAGGGAATAAAGGACAAAGACAGGAGACAGAGGACAAGTGAGAAGGGAAAAGAACAAGGGAGAGGGGAGAGAAATCGCCTCAGAGGGACAAAGGACTGACTGCCTCTGGTTGGAGTGGGGAACAGAGGTGGGCCAGAGGCAATGACAGGCTACAAAGGGGAAAGGGGAACCTTGGGTTAGGATGAGTTGGTTAGTTTTAATTGGGCACATTAATTAGGGCAGCCAAAGGGGGCTTTTCATTGCTGAACTTCAATACTTTGATAGCTGGACCTTGATGGTCAGCCTCAGGAGAAAGTGGCCAAATAAGGCAGATGACCTTGGTGGCTACCTTTAGGACTGTAATCTAAAGGTTCTCAGCAAGGAGGAGAGGGAAAGGCAAAATCTGTCAGTGTCACGTTTGCCTGCTAGAGCCCTTCAATGATCACAATATGGAGGAAAGCTAACTACATTTATGAAGGAAAATCTAAAAACCAGAAATACGTCTCAAACTTTTTTTAATGAAAGAGTTGTTAGCAATTAAAAGCTCTTCAAACCCATCTCTCTGACCCCTGCTTATAGTTGAAAATCTGATATTTAACAATTCTGGCTAGGCATGTGCACTTAGTACTTGAGTGGAGTCAGGAGGATCAGAGCGCAAGGCTATAGTTCTCAGCTATAGAGTTTAAGACCTGTGAGTCTTTTCCTCAAAAAACAAAAACAATAACAACAAATTCTGTTTAAATCACCCATTTTTCCTTGGTCCTATGAGGTCTGAGACCAACACTAAATTTTATTATTCTTTTTTTTTTTTTTTTTTGAGGCAGGGTTTCTCTGTGTAGCCCTGGCTGTCCTGGAACTCACTCTGTAGACCAGGCTGGCCTCGAACTCAGAAATCCGCCTGCCTCTGCCTCCCAAGTGCTGGGATTAAAGGCGTGCGCCACCACCGCCCGGCAAATTTTATTATTCTTCACATGAAGCAGCACACAGCAAGTTTTCAATAATTAATACACAGAGAAAAAAGTGTGTGAAGAGGAAGAATAAACTGGTGTGCCAAGGAAAACAAGCAGTTCCTACTGGAAGCCTGTGGAGGCTGCTAACACCTTGGTTCCTTACTGATGGCCCAGAACTATGAGCAAACATACATTTCTACTGTTTTAAAACTCCAGAGCAATGGCACACCTTTAATCCCTGCACTAGGAAGGTGAGGGAGACAGATCTCTGATTTCGAGGCCAGCCTGGTCTACACAGAGTTCCAGGACAGCCAGGGCTACACAGAGAAACCCTTTGAGGGGATGGGAGTGATTTGTCACAGCAGACACAGAAAACAAATAGCAAAGAATTTTGGTTTTCTTATTAACTCTTTGGGCTTGCTGAATGAAATATACAAGCTGAAAAAAAATGGAAAATGAAAAAAGGTATGGAAATAACAGGAGGTGGCTGTACATCCAACCGACCAACTACTTCTAAACAACCAAGGCAAGAAGCTGGGTGTGGTGGCACATGTCTGTTACCTCAGGACCTGGGAGGCAGAAGAGTCAGGAGTTCAGGGTCACACTCAGCTATATAGTGAGCTGGAGACCATCTGTAATACACTCTATAGTGGTAAAATGTCATGTGTCGTTTGGTCCTGTCCTCCTGTCTATCCCACACTCCATCATGTTTATTTCAAGTGTTCTCCAAAATACCTTTTCCTAAGACAGTCTGGCCCCTTAACTCTGGACTATCAAGAAGGAAATCAGCCAGCAGCTAAGGGTATTAAAAAACACTGTATCCTTGAGAACAGCTAGAGGTAACAGACATTACTGTTGTTTATCCCACTTACAAAAATGTCTATGGTGTGAACATGCCAGCAATTCATCCACAGAGAGCTCACCCAGAGAGAGAAAGCTCTCAGCAGGAACTCCAGCTGACTGCCTCGTCCTCCCCGATGCTTTCTGCCGGGTGCTGTAAGCCCTGATTTGATGATCCCTGTCTGTATCTCTAGAGGCCTCTGCTGGAGCCTCCAGTCTGATGGCGGTGAGCCCTCTGTGCTCTACTGTTCCTTTGCTCTCGCTTGCCATGTATATAAATAAACTCACTCATTTGAAGCTGAAACATGGCTGTTGTAGACCACTCTCAGGACATACACAACAGCAGCCTGGGCTGTGGAAGAGCTTATTTAAGAAACAAAAGGAGTGTGCTCGCTTCGGCAGCACATATACTAAAATTGGAACGATACAGAGAAGATTAGCATGGTCCCCGCGCAAGGATGACACACAAATTCGTGGAGCGTTCCATATTTTTTTTCCTTAGGCAAATGGATAGAACTAGAAAGTATCATCCTGAGTGAGGTAACCCAATCACAAAAGATCACACGTGGTATGCACTCACTGATAAGTGGATATTAGCCCAAAAGCTCACAATAAACATGTTACAATTCATAGACCACAAGAAGATCACGAAGAAGGTAGACCAAAGTGGGGGTGATTTGGTTCCTCTGAGAAAGGGAACAAAATAATTGCAGGAACAACTATGGAGACAAAGAGTGGAGCAGAGTCTGAAGGAAAGGCCACCCAGAGACTGTCCTACCTGGGGATTCCTCCTATAAACAGTCACCAAACCCTGAAACTACTATGGATGACAAGAAGTGTGTACCGAAAGGAGCCATTTATGGTTGTCTTTTGGAGGGGCCCTGCCAGAGCCTTACAGATACAGAGGTGAATACTAGCAGTCAACCATTGGTCTGAGTGTGGGGTTTACTACAGAGGAGTTGGAGGGCAAGTTGGAGGAGCTGGGGGGCGGGGGGGGGTTTTGCAGTCCCATGGGAAGAACGACAATGTCGGCCAACCAGATGCCCCAGGGCTCCCAGGGACTAAGCCATCAACCAAGGGGTACATGTGGTTCCAGTCAAAAGACTGGCAGAGGAATGCCTGGTCAGGCATCAGTGGGAGGAGAGGTCTTTGGTCCTGTGAAGGCTCAATAGAGGCCCCAATGTGGGGAAATCAAGTGAGCGTCATAGGAGTGGGTTGGGTGGAGGAGCATATTCTTGGAGGCAGGGGGTGGGAGGATGGGTTGGGGGTTTTTGGGGAGGGGGGAAACCGGGAAGGGGTATAACATTTGAAATGTAAATGAAGAATATATTCAATAAAAAAGAAAAAAATGAAAAAAAAAGAAACAAAAACAGTAATAAGTAAAAAGAAGGGGAGGAGGAACATAAAACACTGAAAAATATTCCAAATAAATGGAAAATCTGTCTAGCAGATCTGGCATATAATTCCAAAGTTAGCACCCTGATTTTATGCTGAGTCCAATTCTAAATTTAAATTGGAAAAAAAAATGCTCAGTAAACAGCAATACTAACAGTTGTCAGGTACTCTGTTATCTTGATAAATCTTTCCAATGCTTTAAGAATGAACTCAAATACCAGTAATTGTAAAACAGCCATTTAAACTAACCATCTAGCTAGGCATGGTAGTGCACACCTTTAATTCCAGCACTGGAAAGGCAGACAGGCAAATCTTTATGAGTTTGAGGTCAATCTGAACTACACAGTTTCAGAGCAGCCAAGGCTACATAGCAAAACTCTGAGTCAAAAACAATCAAACAAAAGACTACCCATCTGCAAGACAGTTACTGTTTAGTATTTACTGACTAAAGACCACATTTTTCTATCTTAATGAAGTTCATATTTTTCTTTTTGAGAGATTTACATCATTTTGTGGCATCTACAAAATAGTATGCTTTTCCATAAAAGCACTTATTAAATATTTAATTGTTTAAAAATATTTTAAGACAGGGTCCTTAAGTGGCCAAGGGTGGCCCTGAACTCTTAATCCTCCTGCCTCAGTCTCCCAAATGCAGGGATTATAGGCATAAATAATCCTCACCTGGCTTAACTGTTTAAGTTTATAACTCTGGAACTAGGGGCTATGACCTTCAAAGGCCATTTCTAGTTAGGCCCCAGTCCTAAGGTTCTCCAGCCTGCCAGGGCCCCGAGCTAGGAAAACAAGTCATGACGATCGATCTCTCTCTCTCTCTCTCTCTCTCTCTCTCTCTCTCTCTCTCTCTCCCTCTCCTCTCTCTCTATTAGTTTCCCATAGATGACTGATAAGTCTAGGTTATGTGTATAACCAAACAGTTTTTCCTTAGAATAGAGGAGGTAGGGGGCTGGAGAGATGGCTCAGTGGTTAAGAGCACTGACTGCTCTTCCGAAGGTCCTGAGTTCAAATCCCAGCAACCACATGGTGGCTCACAACCATCCGTAATGAGATCTGATGCCCTCTTCTGGGGGTATCTGAAGACAGCTACAGTGTACTTAGATATAATAAATAAATAAATCTTAAAAAAAAAAAGAATAGAGGAGATAGATGAGAATTGCTGGTTTTGTATGGAGATTTTAGTCATCTACATCCACCTCTACTGACTACAAGAAAGATGAACTACACAGCCTGATGAGAGGGTGCGTACCCCTAATCTCAGCACAGGAGACCGCAAAGATAGGATTGCAAATGCAATGCAGACTCGGACTACATAGTCAGACCCTAACCTCAAGGAATGAAGGGAAAAGAGAATAGAAAGAAGCTGAGGGGAGGAAGGGGAGCACAGTTAGGCAGTGTCTACGTGTGAATTTATCTCTTCTAAACATCACAAAATTATGTGGGATTTAGCTGGTCTCCTGTGCCAGAGCTTTCACTAATTTAGGGTAATTGCAGCTTTAATGTGGGGAGGTAGTGCAGCTCTTACTCATTTTGCTTTCTGCTTCCTCTGCTTGTTATAGAGATCTACGGTTACTTTAAGGCTGTCCTTGCTTCTCTCTCTATCCTCAAATGCATTTATTCATCCATAAACATATTTGATGTCTATGTATGTCAGACATTAGTCTACATATAGGAAGTCAGTGATGAATACAGAGTCCACAAAATAAAGTAACCTTTATTCTAATGGGTGAGATTCAAAAACTAAATAAATAAGGTGATGTCATTTCATGAAGTTGTAAGTACTAGAGTAAACAGAAATGAAGACTAGAAAACACATGAGCTGGGTGTGGTGGCTCATCTCTGCAACCTCAGATTGGGAGGTGGAGGCAGGAGGATCAGAAGTTCTAAAGGATGGAAGAGACAAAGTCTCAAAAGGGGGTGGGGAGGGGGAGAGAATGACAACAGAGAAGCTACTTGGAATGGAATGATAAGCTCTCTGGCATGGTAATTTGTCAGCAGAAAGCTAAGGTAATAAAGATGAGAGCTGTATGTTGGGAAGGAAGGTATTCCTTCCAGGAATGAACATTTGGTAAACAAGAGTAAAGAAAGTAAGAATAGTAACTTGGCATTTTTGAGAAATAATAAAAAGACTGGTGCTAGCAAATTAATGACTAGTAATATTGGTAAGGACCCTGGGAAATCAACCAGGGTTACACAATAAAATGGTGTGGTGTCATCTTTACTCACTGAATGCTAAATCTAAATAGACTGCAGGGAAACAGATGTCTGCCTGCCATGGGCAGAGCCTTCAACGAGTTTTAAGAATGTTCCCAGGAAAATGCTCAAAGCCCCAGGCGCTGTCCATTCTTTCGCTAGCTTGAGTGGCACCTGGTGCATGACTGAAACTTCAACATGTGCTTCTATTTCTTCATCTAGTTTGGTCATCAACCCAATCTCTCTGGTTCTTATTTTTCAAACCCCACTAAACTCTCATCAGCTGAAGGTAGTTTCTGTCTTTAAAAAAAAATCTAAAATACATACTAGAATATCCTTTCGGAATCCTTTATACACAAAGCACGACAGAAGGAAGCTAAAACATCCAGTGGATCTACACTCAGTTCCTTTGTTCAAGCCCCATAACTTGGCAACAACACAAATAATACTTTTTTGAGAGGATTTGGAGATCTGCAACCACACTACACCTGCCCTGATAAACTTTTTGCAGACAGACAAAAGCCATTGCTACACTAGGCAACTCCTTCTATAAGTAAACAGCCCCAGTCAACAGAAGTCAACTTCTGGCTACAAAGGAGAGATATGTTTTAGTATTGTCAGCTGTAGGAATATTTATGCTAACTTTACACTTTTATTAAAAGAATACATAGTAATTACTGAGAAAGTTATCCACATAGACTATATTAAATTCTTAAAAGAAAGAATAATTTATCAGGAATATATAAGAGCAAGAATTGTTTTCACAATTTCTAATTTTACTTCTTGGAAAACCATCCTTAAAGTTGTCTACAAAACCCTCTCTAATGAAAACTAACACAAACTTTCCCCTCACTAGCTTCAATAAAATGAGATGCATTGCACCACAGGAAATACTTCCAAGTCACTGTATAAAGTACCTAGGACTGGGTCAGTCTGACTTGCTAATGAGACATGAGTCTGAAGTTGGGGAAGAGGCTCACAGTTAAAGTGCTCACTGTACAAGTATGAGGACTAGAGTTCTGATTCCTGGAAGCCACATAAATGCTGGGTGAGTGTGGTGGCCATTTGTAATTCCAGTGCTGGAAAGGTGTAGACAGGGGATCCCCAGAGCAAGCTGGCTAGACAGTCAGCCACATCACCAAGCTCGACTTCAAAGATGTATAAACAAACCCCACCACTCTTTCCCAGCACAGCTGCTTCAGCCTACATGGTGAAGAACAGCAGTGAAGGCAGTTTTGACTTACTGTGCCTTTTCAACAAAGTAATAAGAGTATCTTATTCTCTTTAAGAATAAGAATAAAAATTTGGGGTGTACACTTGGGATCAGACTCCAGAATTTACCAGCTCTGATACTAGCGAGGCATGAAATCTCATATAAGGCCTCCTGGACCGCAGTTTCTTCATGTGAATCGATGCATATGAGAAGCACTGGATGGCCTCAACTTGACTGCTCTGTGGAAACTAAGAAAGGATCTAATGATGCTCTGTAGCTCAAGCACTCTCACAACCTCATGATTCAAGATTTTTGCAGTAGTGGGGGAACTTTTTTATTTTTTTAAATGTTTTTATTATGTTAATTCTATACAAGAGCTGGAAAGATGTTTAGCAGTTAAGACTAATACTGCTCTTGCAGAGGACTTGGATCCATTCCCATCACCCATATTAAGCAGCTCATAACTACCTCTAACTCCCGTTCCAGGGCTTTGACCTCTAAGGGCACTTACACACATGTACACAAAAACTCATGTAGCTATACACATAAAAATAAAAAATATAAATTATACACAAGAGTGGGTTTCACAGCCGGACGATGGTGGCGCATGCCTTTAATCCCAGCAATTGGGAGGCAGAGGCAGGAGGATTTCTGAGTTCGAGGCCAGCCTGGTCTACATAGAGAAACCCTGTCTCGAAAAACAAAAAAAAAAAAAAAAAAAGAGTGGGTTTCACTATGACACTTGCATTTACAAATGTAAATCATTTTATTACGGTCACTCCTCTCATTGTTTCTGTTTTTTGAGACAGTATCTCAAGTAGCAGATGCTGGCCTTAAACTCAATTTGTAGTTGTGGATAACCCTTAACTCTGGATTTGCCTAACAATACCTCCAAAAAATAAGGATTGTACACACTGCTGGTATACTGAAGTTAAAATCATGGTGAAGTAGGGTCTCCTCTCAATTGTTTTACATAATTATTCAGCTAAAATCTTTACAAAATGAAGGTAACTTTCAGAGGACAAAACCTAATAAACCCAGAGGCTGGAGAGATGACTTAACAAGAGTTCAAGTTCAGTCCCCAGCACCCAAGTCCTACAGCTCACAACTGCCAGTAACTCTAGCTCCAGCAGGAATCTAATGCCTTGCCCTCCGAGGGCACCTGCAATAGTGTGCACACACCCACAGGAAGACATGGGCAACTCACATAATTAAAAATAAATCTTCCCCCAAAACCCAACTTCCAACCCTGCAAAAGCTAATGTTAAAAAACAAAAACAAAAACAAACAAACAAAAAAAAAAACCCTAGAACTAGAATTTTTCAAAATATAGGCATGCTACATTATAAATTATTGCAGAAACTTTGTGACTAATGAGCAACCAGCAGTCTGTTAAATGAATATAATAAAACAGAAAACACTGCAGCGCATCACTATTAAAATAGCAGGCTCGTGAACAAACAAACAAAAGGTTAGTAAGTTGAAGCCACAAAGACCAAATTCAAACCTGCTTAATTAGCTTTGTTACTCTGGGCAAGTTACATACTCTGTGCTTCTGTTTCTTCATATAGAAAATTAGAATATACTTCATAAGGCTGTAAGAATTGGAGTTAATAATGTATGAACCATTTAGAAAAGCATAATACCAGACACTAATGCCACATAGTTTGATGTTTGTGTATGAATATATGTATGCAGTTATTTATTTAAAGATGAGGTCTTGCTGTGTAGCCCAGGCTCATTTTCCTGCTGTGGCCTGAGTCCTGGGAATGCAGGCACAGGCACCAGGCCCACCTGAATTCACCTCTTTCGTTGTCTTTCTTTCCTTCTTTTTTCCTTTTTTCTTCTTTACTATAGATTTTTATAGTTGTTGTAAAAGAATTCACCAAATGAAAAATAACTGTACTTATAAAGAAAGTAATCGTTATATTAAGCTGTGATAGGGACTTATGCAATAATCTTAAACTCTAAATGGTTTCAAGGCAATAAGAGATCATAAATCTAGTTTTAAAAATCATATACCATTATCACCATTGACACATTCTTAGGTCTAAAAGTTAGTTGTTCATTTTCTGTGTGTTTAGTTTCTATTTTTAGTTTGGTTTGATTCTGAGACAGAATCTCACACAAACTTACCAAAATTCCTATGTCCTCCCAACTGCCAGGATTACAAATGTGTACAGTATTCCTCCTAAATTAGTTTAATTCTATTAATTCTTATATTTAACTTAGAAATTCATAAACAAGATGAGATTCAGAATTTAATTTGATTGCTGGTTCTATACATAAGATCATCCAATTTATGTAAGCAGTCATAAATATGTAATGTTATAATGGCCACCCAAATTATATTTACTGAAAGAACTGTACTACAAAGATTACTGTTCATTATTTTACTGGAAGGAAAAACAAATCTAGCTGGTATAAAATTAACCCAACTAGTAAGTTAAAGTGTGTCCAGCAATCTACAGGGGGATCTTTAAGATACTGAACATCAACTGTATTCCACTGATTTGGTGACTTTTCTAAAATAAAGCACTATTCTGGTACATGTGCTCTGTCCGGCACTTGGGAGATGGAGGCAGGGGGTCAAGAGGTCAAGGCCATCCTCATCTATACAAGAAGTTGGAGGTTACTCTGGGATATATGACCTCCACATAAAAAAAAAGTCATACTTAAACTATAAATTTTTCTAATTTAAAATGATTTTGCACACTCAAAAGGGAAAAACATTAAAGACAAATTTGAGGCCCATACTTTAAATGTCTGCTTTTGTTTGTTTTTCAAGACAGGGTTTCTCTGTGTAGCCCTGGCTGTTCTGGAATTCGTTCTGTAGACCAGGCTGGCCTCAAACTCACAGAGATTTGCCTGCCTCTGCCTCCTGAGTGCTGGGATTAAAGGAGTTCATGACCACTGCCAGGCCTAAATGTGTGATTTTTCAATTTTCTATAAATAAATTTGCTATAAATACATTCACTAACTACCTACTTTACGACTTGGTTAATGGTACCAAACAAAATCAAGATGGTATGTTCTACCATGTGCTATGTTCTCTGATATAAAGTAGTTCATGTGTATTTGGAGCAGGAACATGCACTTACACTTTTAAGTTAATCAGAATATAAAGTCCAGCTGTTTTTCTTTGTACTTCATTATAAATAGAATTCAACCTTTGGTATAAACCACATAGTTGAATTTATGGGACAATATCCCAGTCCTAACACAGTATGTTTCTAAGTGAACAAGTCTTCCTCCATCTAAATGATACGCAGACTACAATAACAGCAATACACAAAAATCTTTTAGATAAAAAGCTTCTACTAAAGCTACTAAGAAGCTTTATGAGAGCCTTTTCTTTGTGAAAGTAGAGGATGAAGTCATGAGGTAGCATTGGCAGATACAAAACCAAGGTAAGGACATGCTGGAGGTATATTTTGCTTCTTGAATATTTAAAACTGCATCATCCTTTAAATATCATAGTACTCAAGGAAAAAAAATAAAAGCACTGTGACAAAGTTGAAAAAAAAAATAACCAAAAACGATCAAGCAAAAACCAGAAAACATGGTAGATATAAAACATACAGAAATGCTTTTTAAATTGAATACTAAGATTTAAAAACTGAGACAATTGGGAGGCAGAGGCAGGAGGATTTCTGAGTTCGAGGCCAGTCTGGTCTACAGAGTGAGTTCCAGGACAGCCAGGGCTACACAGAGAAACCCTGTCTCGAAAAACCAAAAAAAAAAAAAAAAAAAACCTGAGACAAACATAAGGTAAAAACTGCTACAGAAAACCTACAGTAACATGGAATGATCTGGTGCCTGGAGAGTTGGCAGCTGTGGCAGTTTGAAAGCAAACGGCCCCCATAGGCTCCTATGTTTAAATGCTCCCAGTTTAAAACTGGGAAGGGCTGGGAGATGTTGTCTTACTGGGGTAGGTGTGGGCTTGCTGGAGGATGACCTTGTTGGAGAAGATGTATCATTGGGGGTAGGCTTTAAGGTTTCAAAAGGCTCAGTATGAGTTCCTGCGTGTTCTCTCTCCATCTGCTTCCTGCCATGATAATCATGGATTAACCCTCTAAAACTGTAAGCAAGCCCCAAGTTTAATATTTTCTTTCATAAGAGTTGCCTTGGTCATGGTGTCACCTCACATCAACAGAACACTGACTAAGACAGCAGCTAAGTAAGAAAGGCAGGTTCTTCAGTACCTAGAAAGTCTGTCTGTTTTCCATCCCACATCCAGGGTCATGAACGCTGATGCTCCAATATCGAATCTTTACTTCAATAAAGATTCAATTTAGGGGCTTCTATGTAGATAGAAGATCACAACAGGAAAGTATCACTTTAAAAATCTAACTTATTCTGCATTAACGGTTTGTTTCCCTGGTCCCTTTTAAAAGAAAAATACAGGTTATAAGTTTTGTTTTGGAGAGTCTCACTCTACAACTCTGGCTGGCCTGGAACTCAGATAATCCGCCTGCCTCTGCCTCCCAAGTGCTGAGAATAAAGGAGTGCGCCACCACGCCTGGCCATCGCATGTATTTTTAATCCTAACAGTTTCATTCCTATAACCTAAATCCATCAAAATCACTCACCAAATACTACGCCATGCTCACTAGTCTACAGTTTTCAGAGAACTAAAGCTCATCATTCTGAATGCAAGTGCAGAACTTCTTTCTTAAGAAATGATCTTAGTGGGCTGCAGAGATGGTTCAGTGGTTAAGAGCACTGGCTGCTCTTCCAGAGGACCAAGGTTTGAGTCCCAGCACCAACATAGAACCCCCACCTTCTGCAAGTCCAGTTCCAGGGAATCTAACACACTCTTTTGGCCTCTGAGGGCACCAGGCACTCATATTAAAAGAAAGACATTTTTTAAAGATTTGTTTATTTTTATGTATATGAATACACTATCGCTGACTGCAGACATACCAGAACAGGGCATCCGATCTCATTATAGATGGTTGTGAGCCACCATGTGGTTGCTGGGAATTGAACTCAGGACATATGGAAGAGCAGCCACTGCTCTTAACTGCTGAGCCATCTCTCCAGTCCAAGAAGAAAAATTTTTTAAAAAAGAAGAAAAACATCATCTTTTTTGTTTGTTTTTGAGACAGGGTTTCTCTGTGTAGTCCTGGCTGTCCTGGACTCACTTTGCAGACCAGGCTGGCCTCAAACTCACAGATGCCCACCTGCCTATGCCTCCGAAGTGATGGGAGTAAAGGTGTGTACCACCACAACAGGCCCATCATTAATTCTTAAAGCTGGGTTATCAATGAAGGAGTGTATTTGAAGTCTAAATTCCCTTTGGCTATAGACTATAAAAACCTCACTAGGTTCAGACTGAAAATATGCTTAAGAATCAATCAGGTAGGCCAGGCATGGTGGCGTGTGTCTTTAAGCCCAGCACTGCAGAAGCAAAAGCAGGCAGATCTCTGTAAATCTGAAGCAAGCCTGGTCTACAAAGTGAGTCCAGACAGTCAGAGGTATACAGAGAACAAAACAAAACAAAATGCCCAACCTTGCCCACCCCAAAAACATGAAGCGCAATGGCACAGGGCCGGAGGGTCACAAGTTCAATGTCATCTTCAACTACATAGCAAATTCCAAAAGTTCCAGGCCAGTCTGGTGTCAAAACACACCTCAAAAACAGGGAAGGAGGGAAGGAAGGTAGTGGAGGGGAGGAAAGGAACATAAAGTTCAGAAATGAAAAAAGTCGGAAGTTGTGCACCAACTACATATATATATATACACACACACACACATACATATACATATATATACGCATATACATACATATACATATATATATATATATATATATAAAATAGTTGTCAAACCTCGAGGTAAAGGTAAAGAAGTCAATGGAGCCAGGCAGTGGTGGCACACATGCCTTTAATCCCAGCACTTGGGAGGCAGAGGCAGGCATATTTCTGAGTTTGAGGACAGCCTGGTCTACAGAGTGAGTTCCAGGACAGTCAGGGCTACACAGAGAAACCCTGTCTCGAAAAAACAAAAACAAAAACAAAAAACAAAAACAAAAAAAAAAAAAAGAAGTCAATGGAGCAGCCACGATTACTGGGGCTGCAGGTGGGGCATGAAGAGGTCGGGCTGAACAAAGGCTTCCCTTTCCAGTCGGCGTAGGTGCAAGGCGGGACAGAGAAATACTCATAGGGGCTTCCCTGGCCAGGTTAATCCTGAAAGCCAACCAGAAGGGTCTTTCTCTGTGGCATGTAGGACTAACATGGCCAAGCTCCAAAGTTCTTTGCTAAAAATAGGTGAAGGGAGCTGCCCAATTTTGGAATATGCCAGTCTATGCTCTACTCTCTTATGTGTCTATGAGGGAGAACTGCGCCAAGAGAAACCAATAATAAACTCGGTATCTGTTCTGTACATATTTAATTATTAATACTGAATTTTAGACTGATCACACACAAAATGACAAAAAGAAAATGACGGTTACAATGATATGCTACAAACACCCAAAAAAAACTTGAAGGGAGGAGAAAAAAAGATTATCCAAATTTGTACCTCTAGATATACCTTAGATCACAAAATTTGAGAAACAGGACATTAACCATTATTAAGTCTAATCCTTTTCACAATTTAAATGATTCAAAACCTCCAGAAAATGTAAGCTAAGATGTCTTAAGTTTTAAAATGAGAAGATCATGATTTCTAAACCATGGTAGCAACACTACAGAAAAAGAAGTTAAAAAGAATGTTCTACGAAATAATGTCTGGCTTATAAGGAAAATTACGTTACAGTAATCTTGGCAGAAAACAGCAACACCACACTAAAATGGTTTAAAAGTTTATAAACTCGGAGTCCTCTAACTTTAAATCCATGCAGAGTGCAGAACATTTTTGCCTCAGCTGTGCGTATCCATTCTCGTGGGACAGAGGACACAAAACCGACAGGACGAAGACCTGTCAATTTAGGAGATCGCACAAGCCAGCCCGCCACCTGTTCGCCGCTGTTCAGAGAGCCGAGCAAACTGAGGCAGCGCGAGGAAGTGGGCACGCCTTTGTTGTTCTCTAACTAGGGAAGCGACCTCAAGTCTAACCTCGCGCCTCAAGGCAGAACTTGCCACAGGCTGGAGAAGTCGGCCCGGATCTAGACTTTGAAGAAGCCCTCGTCTCACTCCGAAAAAGCAGGCGTTTGAAACACTCTTGTCATCTACTAGTCCCTGGAGGGGGGAAAGGTCACAGGTGAAGAGAGTTGAGGGACAGAGCTGAACACCAACACTGCGGGTGGAAGAACAGGGGGCCCTCAACACACGGGTCGGGAAGAAGTGCTAAGAGAACGGGAGGCAGAGACCTGGCGCGGAGAAGGGGCGAGGCCAGAAAGACGGAAAATGCTCGAGGGCAGACCGGCAGGGACGAGGAAACGGCGAAAGGACCCCCTACCCAGTACGACCGGGAAGGAACTCTCCAGCCGGAGCCCTGAAGGCTGCACCCGAGCCGCCGCGCTCACGCCCTGGCGGCGGCGGAGACTCACCAGACGGCTGCAGACACTCCACAGCACGACATGGGACCACTTCGGACCCACTCTGGAACCAACAGAGTGGCGGAAACCGCGGCGTTAGCGTGACCCGGATGCGCATCCCTAGGAACCGGAAGTAGATATACAGGGCCGCTTAACAATCCACACCCCGTTCCGCCCGAACCCCGAGTACCCGTCAGGCTTCTAGGGGCGGGGCAAGGCCTAATCCCGCCCACCTCGCAGACCCAGACCTGTGATTGACTCCCTGGATCCAGGCGCTCTCCTTTCTGAGTGCCTCTCAGGATGCTGGTGCCTTCGCAAAAAGTATTCCCGCCCTCCTTTCCTTGCCCTTTCCCCTCCCCAAAGCAAAGTCCAGCTCAGACTGATCTCGAACTCTGAATCCTCCTCCTTCAGCCTAGGGCTTGTAGAACAGACTTGTACCTCCATGCCCAGCCACCGTTCTCATCTTTGAAAGTAAGTCCTAAAAAATGGCGAGGTTGAAAAATATTGACTGCAATTGGTCGAGTTAGAAAGACTAGGAGAGGAAAATGGATGGGAACTTTTGAAGACATTTGAAAGGCTAACTCTAATTGAACATTTTTCTCCGAAAATTTAGTTTATACCTGGTATTACACTTTCAACTACCTTCATTTTGTGCATATTATTTTCAGGAATATTTTTGTTTGTTTTTTTGCTTGGGGGGTGGGGAGTGGGTTTTTGTTGTTGTTTTTCTAGAAAAGTTTTTCTCTGTGTACCTTGACCTGGAATTCCCTTTATACATCAGGCGGGCTCGAACTCAGAGATCCACCTTCTCGACTCAAGAAACATTTTTTAATGCTTCATTAATTTTAAAATACAAGTCAAGTGTGGATGAGGAATGGAGTTGAAGACAGGTTTTGCATAGTCGTCAGTGTATTCAATCTAAGGGAAAGACCCTCAAGAAAAAAGACCCAGAATTACAAATACAATATTAGATTAACCACAAAGTTAAAAAGTAAAAAACCAGGGGCTGGAGAGATGGCTCAGTGGTTAAGAGCGCTGACTGCTCTTCCGAAGGTCATGAATTCAAATCCCAGCAACCACATGGTGGCTCACAACCATCTGTAATGGGATCTGATGCCCTCTTCTGGAGTGTCTGCAGACAGCTACAGTGTACTCATATACATAAAATTAATAAATAAATCTTAAAAGAAAAGAAAGGGGCTGGAGAGACGACTCAGTGGTTAAAAGCACTGATTGCACTTCCAGAGGTCCTGAGTTCAAATCCCAGCAACCACATGGTGACTCACCACCATCTGTAATGGGATCTGATGCCCTCTTCTGGAGTGTCTGAAGACAGGGACATTGAGCAATCGGGGCAGAGTGAGAAGAAAACGTGTCTGAAGACAGCTACAGTGTGCTTATGTATATTAAATAAATCTTTTTTAAAGAAACCTAGCTTTTCAATACAAATAAACACAAAATATTTTTATTAGCTGCTTCTCTTTCAACAATTTTCTAAGCGACTACTTTTGGGAAGCTTCTAAACCACTCTTTCTCACACATCACACCTAATTAGCCCCATCAGTAGATGCTGTCTTGCAGAATCGGACCATTTTCCACCTGTGTTGGTATGAACCACGGTCAGTATGTAATTTTGAGTGTCCCATTCATATGTTTGCTACCCTGTACTCAACACAGAAGCAAGAGCCTCCCATGAAAGCCTTAATCAGATCACGTGTTTCTTCCAATGGCTCTGTCTCAGTGTAAACATTAAATCCTAACATCACCCCTACAGCACCCAGAAGACTTAACTCACCAAGTAGAGCTCTGACCTACTTTGTCTTGTCTTCCTTCCACTTAAGACACACTGGCCTCTGCTGTTCTTCCAGCCTGCAGGTAGGCTGCCTTCTACTCCTTCTGCCTGGAGTGCTTCTCCCTCAGACAGCTCTTTCGTTCACCTTGTCACCCTCTTTACAGCTTCAAATGTGCCTTCTCACTGAGACCGCCTCGGATGCCGGGCTTTAAGTGGGAGCATGATTGTCTCCCTTGAACTTTCTTACCTCCCGATAATTGTTCTTGTGATATTTGTCCAGTAAGTTGCTTGGGGGTTTGGCTTACTGTCTCTCCACCAGAATATAAGTTCCGCAAGGGCTTGGGTTTGGGTTTGGAGGAGTATTTGGTTGGTTGGTTGGTTGGTGTTTTGTTTGTTTGTTTTGTTTTTGGTTTGGCTTTTGTTTTGTGTTTTTGAGATAAGGTCTCTTGTGTCCCAACTAGATTTGTTGTTGAGGATGGGTTTGAACTCCTGAGTCCTCTGCCTCCTCCTCTCAGGCGCTAGAATCACAGGTGTGATTCTATGTCCTGCTGGGATGTTTATTTTTTTATTTTTTTGCGGGTGTATTTTAACAATAGAACACAATTTATTTTTCTTTTACTGACATGAACGACCAGCTCCACCAGAGGGAGCCCACAAACAATGTGATGTCCCCAGACACTATTCCCAAAGTATATACTATACATACACATCAGTCCTATGTGTTATTAACAATTAAAAAACAACACTCTAGGGTCAACAGGATGCCTCAGCAGGTAAAGATACTTGCCTCCAAACCT
Organism: Tokudaia tokunoshimensis; assembly: GCA_036184795.1. Classification (NCBI taxonomy): domain Eukaryota; kingdom Metazoa; phylum Chordata; class Mammalia; order Rodentia; family Muridae; genus Tokudaia; species Tokudaia tokunoshimensis. Next base: position 115,882,713 of record BTHU01000005.1, on the reverse strand, counting down.
GAGTTCAATTCCTAAGACCCACATGGTGGGAGGAAATAACCAGTTTTTGCAAGCTGTTCTCTGACCTCCCCAAACAAGCTGTGGTATACTTACACCCTGTAAGCTGCTGTCTTGCAGATACATGGGTAAATAAATAAATGTAAAAAAGTCAGTGTTTTTGCAGTATATACATTCATAAATACACGCATATAGTTTCACTACGTAGCCCTGGCTGTCCTGGGACTCTATGTAGATCAGGCTGGCTTTAAACTCACAAAGACCTGCCTACCTCTGCCTCTCTACTGCTAGGATTAAAGACATTTCCCACCACTCCAAGTCTTTGGCATCTTTTGAGAAAAGAAATCCTTGCTCCTTACTATATTCTACACTTGACCAGCCATTCCCAGCTCTGTTTGCATGCCTAGCCTGCACTCACATAGTGACCTCTAGCCAGAGCAATCTTTCTTTTTACTTGTTTGTGCATTTTGAGGTCATGGTAGCACAAGCCTGTAATTTCAGTACTGGGGAGACAGAGACTGGAGGACCCTTCCAAGTTGGAGGCCAGCCCAGTCTCAGTACTGAGACCTTGTCTCAAAAAACAAACATAAAAAACCAAAAACCATCGGCCTTGACTTAGAGGCCTACGAGTCCACACAGAAACTACAACTGAGTTCACTATAGATGAGGTAATGTGTCAGGGAAGAATTAAGGGACTTGCTTGAGGTCACCTGACTAGCAAGAAACAAATCTGGGGATGGTGATGCAGGCCTGAAATCCCAGCACTCAGGAGGTTGGGGCACACGGATGGTGAGTTCAAAGACAACCTGGGCTACATAGCCAGGACCTGCTTCAGAAAACCGCAGAACGGCAGTTGCCAGTGGAGCCTCTACCGTGCAGTCCACCCAAAGCGTAACTTTTCCTTTTCCACATTTTTATTCCTTTTCGTTCTTTCAGATGCTTGCCTGGTGCTCTGTACTTTCCCACTCTTCCTGCTAAGCCCCCGCCCAGGGCCCAGCTCTCTGTCATGGCTGACCTCTGCACCTAACTCAGCAGGCACGTATCTCTGCTCCCTCTCTCTCCTCCTGGCAGCCGCCAAGACTTACAGCTTGTCTGCCCTGTTGTTTTTCTCTTCAGCTCCAAAAAAAAAAAAAAAATTATTATTGAACTTAATAATAACATAAAAAGAACAAAACAAAACAGTTACTGGGGACTTAAACTAGGTCAGGATGACTTCAGAGCCCAGGATCTTAAAGTGCTGGGTCAAGCTTCTCTCCCACTTCAGAAGAGCAATAGAGAGCCAAGGATGAAGGAGGTTTGCATTTACTTACAGGTTTCTCAGTGATTTCATGCCTCTCTCCTCCTCCTCTCCCTCTTTCTCCTCTTCCTCTTATTCCTCCTCCCTCTCCTCTCTGTTCTTTGGTTTTTGTTTTGAGACAGGGTTTGCTATCTCTCTCTCTGTCCTAAAAGTCTTTCCACCTTTGCTTCCCAGTGTGGGATTCCAGGCATACACCACACTTTGATATTATAGTTGGTAGAAATGTTTTGTGAGTTTTTGTTTTCCCCTGCCTTAGTATAGTATTTCTGAGGACAAACCTAAATGAATATACCAAAAATGCCGTTATGATTTCTTCAAGCTTAGTTGCAAAGACTCACATATCCTTATAATTTCCTTTTCTTTTTGTATAGATTAGGACCAAATCACTCAAAATTTAACACAAAAGACTTTTATACAGAGATATTACTAAAAAAAAGCCAAGGTACAAATCAAAACACTAAAATAAGACTGAGTATAAGGCCTCTGAACTGAATTATTCTAGTTTAGTTTTGTTTTTGTTTTTATTTTTATTTTTATTTCTGAGGCAGAGTCTCACTATGTAGTCTTGGCTGTCCTGGAAATCAATATGTAGACCAGGCTGGCCTCAAACTCATAGAAATACAACCTGCCTCTGCCTCCTGAGTGCTGGGACTAAAGGCATGTACCACCACTCCCAACTTATTTCTAGTTTAAAGACCATGTATGACCCATGTTTATAATGGTCATCAATGTAAACCTTAATGCTTGACATGACTGAAGAACAATGATCTGGGTTTATATCTGTCAGTTTTCTTCTATCATTCTTCCTTGTATGTGTATCTGTGTGTGGTGAGTTCATGTATAGGTGCATGTTCATATGTGTGGGTGCATGTGTGTGCATAGACACATGGAAGTCCAAGGCAGATGTTGGTAATCCTCCGCCATCACTCTTGGCTTTATAGATTAAGGCTGAGCCCCCTAAACCTGGGGCTCAGTTTCTTGGCTACTGTGGCTAGCCAGATTGCTCCAGAGATTTCCTGTTTCCACCTCCCTGTCACTGGAATTACAGAAGGGTCACCACACCTACCTGGCTCTTACAGGGGTTCTCAAAATCTGAACCTTAGTCCTCAAGTTTGGGCTTCACCTATTGAACCATGTTCCTGGACCATCCGTTGTTCTCAGCACAAATTAGGAATTAGGAGATTACAGAGTAAAGCCTGGCTGGGCCTCATGTATGTTAAGCTCCTTCTCTACCACCGAGTTACATCTCTAACCTCAAGATAATTTCTAGATACCATGTAGCCCAGTCTAACCTCAAATTTGATAAGTAACCCAGGCTGACCTCGAATTCCTGATTCCTCCTGCCACCACCAACCCAAGTGCTGTGATTGCATGTGTGCACTACCATACCCAGTTTTGTGTGTGATAAATCCCTCCTTCCTATATAACCCTGAATGGCCTGGCACTCACTATGTAGTGCAGACTCACTTTCAACTTCCCATAGTCCTGCCTCAGCCTCCTGAATACTGGAATTACAGATTTCCACCCAGTCTTTTCCCTCCCATTTTGGTTTGAGCAGTTCATATGACAGGGAGCCTCTAAAAGCAGTTGATAGTGGGATTGTGAAGTAGAAACTTAAGGGTTCTTTGGAAAGTCAGTTGGATGGTGTTTTGCTGGGGCAAACAAACACGGGAAAGAATGTTTAGCTTAAGTAGACACAAGAGAAAGGTTAAGGCAGATGTATGAAGGAATGTTTCACTGAAGCAGACATAGGTGAGAGGATGCTCTGCTAAAGCAAGGATATGTAATGCAGGATTCTTTGCTAACAACATGCATGTATTGATCCGCCTTACATTACATAACTGAGCTACATTTGTTGAGACTCCATAGAGACTTAAGCACCAAAAATCTTCTGGTGGTGTGCTGCAGTTTCTTGCCACTTACTTGGACTCAGGGTGATTGGCCCAGTGACATCAGCTAAGACAGACATATGTACTGAGGCAAGACCCATGCTGAAGAAAGACACATGGAGGACATGTGATGTTTGGACAGTGATGGAGGCTGAACTAGCCTCGATTATTTAGCTGGCTCTGCAACACTTGTTGGTCTCCCATCTTCAAGTCTTCTCTGATCTTTGATTCCCTGAGAGCTAGGGCAACAAACTCTGGGTATCCCTCCTGGTGATTCGTGCCAAGGCTGAGGCATGGCTGTCTCTGCTAGGTAGTGTTACTGCTACTGATCCTGTACGATATCCTGACTCTATTGAACTGGAAAGCTGGTGGATCCAGCTGCTACTGCTGACCTGTGAAATGAACTGCCAATTTCCATACAACATAGATGGGATTTGCTCCAAAAAACCTTTCTAAACAGGTCTACTTCCCCCATATCCTTTCTTTTCCACTACCTCTGGTGGGTGTTGAGCTACACGGAAAGTTAAAGCATTTAAGACCCATCATTAAAAATAGGATTTGAAAAAATTAAAGTTTCAGGATCGAAAATTGGTATAAACACTATAGAAAATAGTATTCCTAAAAGAAATTTTAGAGCTGGTCATGCCTTTAATCCCAGCTCTCAGGAGGCAAAAGGAGGTAATCTCAGTGAGTTTTAGGCCAGCCTAGTCTATATAGTAAGTTCCAGGCCAGTCAGAGCTACCCTGTCTCCAAAAACAGCCAAAAATGAAGACTTCAAAGCAAGGGTTGGAAGGTCAGGAAATGCATCTCTAGGTATAAGGCAGGAAATGAATCACTCTGGAGGATATAAAGAGAATGTAGAGAAGATAGTCAGCCAGTGGGAAGACAAGCTCACCTCTGCTGCCAGTCCTCACTACAGATAACAGCTACCAGCACCAGATGGGCTAGTTCTCCCAATAAAAGTACCCTTGACCAGGTGCAGACCTGCACTTGGATGGACAGCCTTGGGAGAACTCACTGGTTTAATAAAATGTAGTCTACCCAGTTTTAGAAGCAGGTGTGGTAGTCTTGTCCACAATCCTAGCACTTGGGAACCAGATACAAGAGGATTGGATAAGTTCAAGACCGGCCTAGTCTTCATGCCAAGTCGAAAAGCCATCTGTGGTGGTTTGAATGTGCTTGGCCCAGGGAGTGGCACTATTAGTAGGTGTGGTCTTTTTGGAGTGAGTGTGGCCTTTTTGGAGTGGGTGTGGCCTTGTGGGAGGGAGTGTGTCACTGTGGGCATGTATTTCAGGATCCTCCTTTTAGCTGCCTGGAAGCCAGTCTTCTCCTGTTTGACTTCAGAACAAGATGTAGAACTCTCAGCTCCTCCAGTGCAATGCCATGCCTGCCTGGATGCTGCCAGTGTTCCCTCCTTGATGATACTGGACTGAACCTCTGAACCAGTAAGCCAGCCCCAACTAAATGTTGTCCCGTATAAGAGTTGCCTTGGTCATGGTGTCTGCTCACAGCAATGGAAACCTTAACTAAGACAACATCTCAAGAAACAAACAGTAGCTGCAACAAAAGGCCAGACACTAAAGAGAAAGCATATAGCTCAAATTTGTAATTGCTTTCATGGGTTATCAAAGCGCTGGTTATAGTGTTAAGGAGACATGTCTGAGAGAAAGGAAACTGAGGATTCCACGGCCCTGAAGCCACCTAAGTGTTTGGGCTCAGGGATCACTTCTCAAATTTGGATACTGCCACCCTCAGGGGTTATGAGACTATGCTATCCTCTTTATCTTCTTGAATTCATTTGCCATTTGTTGTAAAACAAACTTGTGTACTCTTCCCTTCCCCTGACTTTTTTCAGTGACTCTTTAAGTTCTAAAGAACTGATATGCATCCACATAGCAGTTAGATATGGGTGTACCATGATATGAATACTACATAAAGTTTGTACATCTGAAGCCCTTCTGAAAAGTATGAAGAATAGTTGTCACAAGGTTCAGCAGATGAAGGGGTCTGCCAAGAAAGCCTGGTGACTTGAGTTCAATCCCCTAAACTCACGTGAAGACGGAAAAAGAGAACTGACTCCACAAAATTGTCTCCTAACCTCCACACACATGGTGGCCATTTGTGCTTGAAAACAGACACAAAAATTATAGAGCATGAAGAAAGAGTTCAACATCCCTTACAAAACTGTGTTGTGAAATATGTGTATGATGTATGTAACCAGAATACATACTAACCTGTAGTGACAATTTGGGGATTTGGTTTCATTAAAAAAAACAGAAATATTATGGGAATATGTTTTCATTTTAATCCCAGGTGTGAGAACATGAGGCTGCTTCAGATTGTCTACACAACTGACCTATGATTTGCCTCGTGCTCTAGCAGGGGAGTGGCTTAGCCAGTGGCAGATAGTTTGTACGATTGTGTGGTGCATGGCATTCTGGGGAGTTTTCAGAGGATACATAAATATAAATGTCAGAGCCTCTGTGAGGTTTGTTGTGGGTTGGTGGTTGCTGTCAGTTACAGTTTGTGAAGTGGTCAAAGATCAAACTTGCCCCAAGGAACTTGACCCCTTTATCAGCAGGAAGTAGTCTAACAATAATGTCAACCCCTTTCTTTTCTATCCCTTTTTTCCTCTCCTAACCAGTGTTGGGGGGTGGAAAAGTTGGGAAAAGAGTGGAGAAGAGCTGAAGAAAGAAGCCCACAGAGTAGCCGAAGCTTGGCTACACTAGCCTATCAATACCTATCAATTGCATTAAACATATAATGGCACCTTGCTTCTGTATTGGTTTTTGGTTTGGTTTGGTTTTTTGAGACAGGGTTTCTCTGTGTATCCCTGGCTGTTCTGGAGCTTGCTCTGTAGACCAGGCTGGCCTCTGAACTCAGAAATCCACATGCCTCTGCCTCCTGAGTGCTGAGTTTAAAGATATATGCCACTGGGAAGAGAGCTTAGTGGTTAAGAACACTGGTTGCTTTTTCAGAGAATCTGCATTCAATTCCCAGCACCCACATGGGAGCTCACAATTGTTTGTAACTCCAGTTCCAGATCTGACATCCTCGAACAGATATGAAGGCAGAACATTAGTACACACAGAAATAAATAAATCATAAAAAAAGATGTGCGCCACCACGATAGTGTATTGTATTTTAAAAACTAAACACCTTTAGTTTTGAAAAGAGAAATTATAAATAAAAACCATATAAGCAAAAGCCCTTTGGGATCCTAATTTTTTGAGATAGTTTTTCATTGTAGCCCAGGCTGGCCTTGAACTTGCTGCGTAGGTGAGGATAACCTTGAATTTATGACTCTCATGGCTCCACCTTTTTGGTGATGAGATTAGGTTGCTGGGGACTGAACCCAGAACTTTGTGCATGCTAGGCAACGGCCACCTGAGCTACATGTGTCACCCCAGACCTCAGTATGTTTTAGATGTGTTTGGGGGTTTTTAGAAGACAGGGCTTCATATAGCCCCAGGCTGGCCTCAAACAGACTCAGTAGCCAAGTATAACCTTGAGCGTATGCTCCTGTGTCTACCCTCCAGGGTGCTAGGATTACAAGCATGTACACAACCTGGCCTGATTTATGTGATGCTCGAGTCAAACACAGGGCTTCAAGCTAGGTAAGCTCTCAGCCAACTGAGCCACATCCCCATCCTCCAAGATAATTTTTAAGACTTAGTTAACTGATCCTCAAACAGAAACATTCAAGGTAGGTGTGGTGACACAGGTCAGTATTCCCAGCCCTGGGGTGGTGGAGGTAGGAGAATCACAACAGTTGAGGTAGGTTTGGGTTACCTGACAAAATGTCTCAAAAACAACAAAACCGGGCTGGAGAGATGACTCAGTGGGTAGGAGCACCTGACTGCTCTTCCAAAGGTCCTGAGTTCAAATCCCAGCACCCACATAGTGGCTCACAACCATCTGTAAAGTGATCTGACGCCCTCTTCTGGTGCATCTGAAGACAGCTACAGTGTCCTTACATAAAATAAATAAATCTTTAAAAACAACAACAACAAAACCGAAATAACATGTAAGGAAAAAAATTATACATGATTCTATCATTCAAACATAACAACTATTAATGGATCACAGAAGAATCACCCCCATTTCTCAGGAAGAGGAAGAGGCGAGGAAGGAGGGGCAGGCAGGATATGGCCTTTGCAAGCTTCTGCCCAGGGTCTTTCTCCCGCACTGTTTGCAGCAGTTCTATTTGGACACTTTGTGGATGCCTGATGCACACACACATCCCCATCCCCCTGGTCCAAACCTCTGCTGCTAGGATGCCTTTCTATTTTGATTAACACACTTGAGGCAGAGTCTTCTTGCACAGGTGTCCAGTAACAGCTGTCTTGGCACAGTGGGATGCCACATAACTGTGGACTGTCTTCATGAACAGTGTCAGACCCACAGCCAGGTCCTTGACATACTGGTGCCAAGCTACTTTTTCTAGCCGAAAATCTGGATCCCAGATTTCTGTCACTGTCCTAACCTTGTCAAATCCTAATGGGACTCCATTTGGCCATCAGTCAATACCAGTTGCTTTCCTCTTTGGCGTCCCCTGCTGTGGGGATGACTGATAGCTGCCTACAACCAACCTGAGCTAGCCACACCCTTCTCCCTGTTCATTTACAGTGTGAGCTGTGTCAAACTGAGGTCACCAGGAGGTTTCCTGCCAAGAAAGAATATGTATTTTAATTTTATTTTCTATGTATAAATGTTTTGCCTGCACATATGTCTGTGCATCACATGCATGCCTGGTGCCCACAGAGGCCAGAAGAGGGCACTCAACTGAAGTTATAAGCTGTTGTAACCCGCCCTGTAGGTGCTGAGAATCCAACCCAGGTCCTCTGGAAAGCAGCCAGTGCTTTTAACTGCTGAGCCATCTCTCTAGCTCCCATTTTCTCTGCTTTAAGACAAATTGTAACCCAGGCCAGACTCACTATGTAGCTCAGGTGCACCTAATATTCTATCCTCCTGTCTCTGCCTCCTGAGTGCTGTCACTATAGATGTGGGTGAGTATACCCTGAAAATAGCTTTTCTGTATCAAAATACTTCTTTCAATAATACCAAGGAAGTTGAGCATACCTACGAGCCCAGCCCTCTGAAGACAGAGGCAAAAAGATTAGAAATCCAAGAACAGCCTTGGTTATATAGCAAGTTGGTGACCAACTTGGGTCAAAGAAAACAAAAACTACAACATGAGAAGCTCCAGAAATACTGGGAGCCACGAAGCCATTTAATTGAATTATAAGAAACTACACTGTTCTCAAAGTCTGTGGTACAAAACAGGTTATTCATTTAATATGAGAAGCTGCGTTTGTTATAGAAGTTTGGGTTTACTTCTACTCAGAGAGAAATTAGTGATCTGACTGATCTAAATCTGATCTAAGGTACAGAAGTCCAGGCTGATGCTCTTATACTTGGGAATGTATCTAAACAGATGCCTTTGTGTGGAAAATGTGATTAAAAATATGACTAACACATTGAGGCTCAGATGTAGCTCAGTGGTGGAATTCTTGTTCAGTAGGCCTGAAGACCTGGTTTTAATTCTAGTACACACACACACACCATATGCATACACAGACCGATACAACATATATACAACTTACACACACACACACAGACACACACCATATGCATACACAGACCCATACAACATATATACAACTTAACACACACACACACACAGACACACACCATATGCATACACAGACCCATACAACATATATACAACTTAACACACACACACACACACCATATGCATACACAGACCGATACAACATATATACAACTTACACACACACAGACACACACCATATGCATACACAGACCCATACAACATATATACAACTTAACACACACACACACACACACACACACACACACACAAGCTAGATTAACAAAGGGTCTGCAGAGATGCCTTAGCAATTAAGAGCTTGACTGCTTTTCAAGAGGACCTGAGCTCAATTCCCACCATCCACATAGTGGCTCACAACCATCTGTAACTTCAATCCCAGGGGATACAAAACCTTCTTCTGACACCATCTTCCAAAGGCACCAGGCACACATGTGGTGCACAGGCATATACATACAGGCAAAACACTCATACATTTTTTTTTAAATGTAGAGACAATTTTCTCTAGTAGAAGAGCCAATGCCTGTGCTTTGGGATATATCTTACTTTCTTCTGAGTATCCCTGTTTCTTGTAACCCTTGTCTATAAGCCTGTATTACAAATAAAATCCCCAACTCTGTTAGCTGTTATTGTTCTCCTTTAAATATGGGGAGTGTGTGCCTAGTGCGCAGGAAGCCCTGGATTCAGTCCCTAGCAACATATAAACCAGGTATGGTAGTGCACATCTATGTTCCCTACCTGAGGAGGTAGAAGCAGGAGGACCAGAAATGTGTCCTTCTCTGATGTTCAAGCCAGCCTAAGCTATGTGAGCCTCTGCCCTTTTGGAGGGGGAAGGGATGTGTTCACTTCCCAGCACTCAGGTGGACGGCTCACAACTGCCATTAACTCCAGTTTCAGAGTAACTGACACCTCTGGTCTGTGAGGGCACCTGGACTCTCGTGTACATAGTCATGCACAGATACACAGACACATCATTTAAAATAATAGATATTTTATAAAGAGAAAAAGTGCTGAAGAGAAGACTCTGTAGAAAAGAGCACTTTTTGCTCTTGAAGAGGACCCGGGTTTGATTCCCAGCACACACATGGTGGCTCGATCCATAACTCCAGGCCCAAGAGAACCAATGCCCTTTTCTGACCTCTACGGGTACCAGGCAAACCATGATACACAGACATGTGTGCAGGCAAAACATACATAAAATAAGTAAATCTAACTATTATACACCAGCTATGGTGGTGTATGCCTTTAATCTCAGCATTGGGAGGCAGAGGCAGACAGGTCTCTGTGAGTTTGAGGCTAGCCTGGACTCCATAGGGAGTGCCAATCTAAAAAAAAAAAAAAGTAGCAAAGGGTACAATTGTATTTTGAAAGAGAAGACAGAAATATTCTTTGCAGCCGGGCAGTGGTGGCATACACCTTAATCCCAGCACTTGGGAGGCAGAGGCAGGTAGATTTCTGAGTTTGAGACCAGCCTGGTCTACAGAGTGAGTTCCAGGACAGCCAGGGCTACACAGAAAAACCCTGTCTCAAACAAACAACCAAAAAAATAAAATAAAATGTTCTTTGCATTATTCTTTCAACTATTTTGTAGTCTGGGTGTGTCTGGAGAGGTTAGAATCCTACACCTCATCCCTGAGAGAACAGTGTTTGTAGGCGGCATCTGCTATTTATGCCTACATGGCTTCCAGTCCTCTCAGGAACAGGGCCTCCTCTGGCCTGCAGGGGATTCCTGTCTGGAGTTGCCAGGAATGTGCCTCCTCCTTTCCTTCATAAGAGGGTATAGTACAAATCCCAAAACTCCTGATGTCAGAGCCAGGTGGGCTGGTGCAGGAAGATCAAGAATCAAGGTCACCCTTGGTCACATAATGAATTCAAGACCTGCCTGGGCTATGAAAGACCCTGCCTCAAAACAAACAAAAAATCCCACATTTTAAATGGGGAGAGGGTGGCTGGGCAGATGGATCAGTGGGTAAAATTCTTGCTGCACAACCATTATGATCTGAGTTTGGATCCCTGGAACCACTGTACATTTGGGTACGCTGGCCTGAGTCTGTGATTCCAGTGGTTTACAGCAGAAAGAGACAAGAGGTTCCCTAGGATTCAGCTAATCTAGAAACTTTGTGAGCCCCGGGTTCAGTAAGAGACCCTGTCTCAAAAAAATAAGGTGGAGAGGGCTAGAGAGACAGCTAAATAGTTAAGAGCACTGGCTGCTCTTCCAGAAGATCCAGGTTTGATTCCCAGCAAACACCTGGCAGCTCACAACTGTCTATGACACTAGTTCCAGAGATCAAAAGACTTTTCTGGTCTTGTGGGGCATCACTTGTATAAATGTGCATGTAGGCAAATCACCTGTACACATAACATTTAAAAAAAATGTAGGGTCTGGAGAGATGGCTCAGCAGTTAAGAGCACTGGGTGTTCTAGTTAAGGACCGAGGCTCTGTTCCCAGCATTCATGTGGTGGTTCATAGTCATCTATAACTCTGTCGCTAAGGCATCCAATGCTATCTTCCGGCCTCTGACAGTACTATATACCTGTGGTACACAAACATATGCAGCAAAACACACCCAAACACATGTAACAAAAATTTAAAAATAAAATTTAATAAATGAACTAAAGAGTAATAAAAACAGCCATGAAGCCGAGCAGTGGTGGCGCACGCCTTTAATCCCAGCACTTGGGAGGCAGAGGCAGGCGGATTTCTGAGTTCAAGGCCAGCCTGGTCTACAGAGTGAATTCCAGGACAGTCAGGGCTACACAGAGAAACCCTGTCTTGAAAAACAAAACAAAACAAAAAACAAAACAAAAACAGCCATGAACCTCTGATTTACACACATACACACACACACACACACATACACACACACAAACACACATAGCACAACACATATATACACACTATACACACAAAAAAATTAGAATATGTATAGGCTTATATTTTTCAAATACTACTTTTAATAAAGGGTTCTTAAATGCTTTAACCTCCCTTCTAGCTCACCACCCACCAGAGGTAGTGGAAAAGAAAGGTTATTAGGATATGGGGGAAATAGACATGTTTAGAAATATTCTTTGGCTCAATTTCAGTCTCCAATTGTCAGGATACCAGGAGTCCAGTAGTGTCAGGACAGCAAACACGAGTCAGCAGTGGTAGCACAACCCAGCAGAAACAGCCAGGCCTCCGCTGAATCAGCACAAGTCAGCAGGAACAACCAGGACCAGCACAGACACCAGGGGGAGTTCTCAGCTGTGCCTCTCTCGATGAAGTAAAGATCAGAGAAGACAAAGACCTGAGACCAACAAAGCATTGCAAAACTAGCTATGCAAGCCCCTGTCACTGAGTCCTATTGATACTCCCTCCAAACATCACCTGTCCTCACATGGTCTTGCCTCAGCAAAACACCACGAGTCTGTATCAGTTGACATCACTCTGCCAATCAGCAGAGTCCTAGGAAGTGCCAAGAGTCCACCAGAACGCCACCAAAAGTTTTTTAGTGTGTTTCCTTCTATGAAGTCACTACAAATGATGACCAGTCAGGACTGGCAAGGTGTACCGATGCCATCCAGTGTCCGCTTTCTGTTGGGTCCTTCTCAACATCATGCATCCTTTCTCATGTCTGCTTTAGCACGACATCCTGTCACCTGTGTCTGCCCCAGCAAAATATCACCTAACACAACTAACTTCCCAAAGAAACTATAAGTTTCCACTTCAAGTTCAAATGCTAGGCATGGCTTCACACTCCTGTAATCCAACGCTTAAGGGCAGAGGCGGCTGGATCTCTGTAAGTTTGAGGCCAGCCTTGTCTGCATAGAGAATTTCAGGCCAGCCAGGACTACATAAAGAGACTCTGATAAAAAAATAAATAAATAAAACAAAAGAATTAAAAAAGAATGTAACTGGGGGCTAGAGAGATGGTTATCCTGGTCTAAAGAGAGAGTTACAGGACAGGACAACCAGAGCTACACAGAGAAACCCTGCCTGAACAAAACAAAAAACCAAAAAAAAAAAAAAAAATTTAAAAAATCCTATAACCTTTCACTGACAGTACATGAACAAGAGCTGATTCAGTTCCACAAAAAAACACACACACATCATAGAGAAGAAAATTAACATGAGAGCAGTCTGGTGCTTTTATGTAACAGTTGCCCATCTTCCAGGCAAGACAACAGTGAAATGAGCTATAAGTCATAAAACCAACCCAAAGCGTTCAGAGCTTGAATGAGTGTAAGAACATCACATTCCCCTACCAGGGCAGGCAATGGGAGGAAGAACATGGGCCAAGGAAACAAATCCAACTCCGTAGAAAACTTCACAGAGACCTCTGAGTTAACAACGCTCGACACCGCAGAGCACTCACTCGCTGTTCAGCACGCTGAGCTAATTTTTCATTATATGCGCTAAACTGAATGCTTGTAAAGTCACAGTTATGATCTGCTATTTGAACACACGTGTTGTCTCCATTTTGCAGGGAAGTAGGGCTCGAGTCCAGACAGGAGCACCCTCGGCAGCATCAGGCACCCCCTAAGCACCTGCTCTCTGGTCCAGCCCCATACCTGTGTCTCTGTGGATAAGGCTCTCCCTCAAGGTTCCTCAGCCAATCTGGAGAGAGACCAATAGATGTTGCCTGGCCTTGCTTCTCTCCGCCTACTCTGGACCCAAGAACTTTGATGACATTCAACTTGCTTTGTCCCAAGGCCCCTATGAGTCACCCACACTGCCTCTAAGTACCAGGTCTGAGTGAGTCCTATCCACTCCATGCTGTGGTACCTGCAGAGACCCCTGCTTCTTGATGTGGTCTAACATCAGCAAGAATGGGACTTTGCCTGTTGCATTCTCATTGACTAAAGAAAGATTAACGGTTCAGTTAAGCCCTTTGGAGGGGAGCTGACCCAACCCCCACCTCTGCTTCACCATCGCCACGATATGTGGCTGCTGCCCGGTGGAAGTAGCTTGTCCGCCAACAGCTTCACATGCTGGAGACTTGGTCTTGAGTGTGGCATGGTAGAGGTGTGTTGGGACTTTAAGAGGTGTTAGGCCTGTGAGATGGCTCATCTGGTAAAGGCATTTGCCACCAAGCCTGATGACCTGAGTTTAATCCCTTAGGGCCACCTCCCTCAAACTGTCCTCTTACCTTTGTGTATTGAGGCACACATTTACACACATAAATGAATAGCTAAATAAGTGTAATCAAAGCAGAGGGCCCAATGGAAAGGCTTAGGCCATTGGGGTGGCACCATTATGAATGGATTAATCCCCACCCCTTTTTAGACAGGGTCTTGCTATGTAGCCCAGACTGGCTGGAAACTTGCCATCCCACTGCCTCAGCCTTTCAAGTGCTGGCACCACCATGCTCAGCTGTTAATATGAATCTTACATGGTCCATCTTACCACCTGGGAGTGTTTAGCTCATTTTTTTTTTCTTAAAGCTTTGGTTTTCCCTTCCTTTCTTTTTGTCTCTCTTTGTTGGGGGTCAGTCTGGTGCTGCTGTGTATTCAAACACTAACTACTGGCCGCCCAGGTCTGGTTGGTTTCCCCCCATGAGCACATCCTCAAGTGCATCAAGTGATGCTGTGTAAGCCTTGCTCCCTAATTTAAAGCTATTGGTTAAATAAAAGTGCCTACAGCCAATTCCTGAGAATAGAGAAGCAGGCTTTCAGTTACCAGGCCAGTGGTCACAGGTAGAGATGACAAGGAGAGGGGGAAGAAGGTGGGAGAAGGAAAGAGGAGGAGAGAGGAGACCATGAGAGGAAATGGATCATGAGCACATGGCCAAGAGAAGTGGACCCTGAGGACAGGCTGAGGGAACAGAAATAACCCGGGTGAGACTCAAGCAGCAAGTAACAGGAGACATGTGGCTGGGATATAAGTTAGACTAGCTCACAACCTGCCCAGTCTAGGGGCTAGCTAGAACAAATAATTTGTTTACACCTCATGGCTCCCCTCTGTTCTTCTCCTCTCCCTCTCCTCTTCCCCTTCTTCTCCTCTTTTTCCTTCTCCTTCTATAGATAAGCTCTTCTGTAGCCCAGGCTAGCTTTGAACTGGCTATGTAGTCAAGGATGACCTTGACTTCTGGTCCTCCTGAGTTTTGTAACTATAGTTCAGAAACACCACAACGGGCCATACAACTTTATGTTTCTACATCAGAGTTGTGCTGGGATTTGTCCTCATTTTTCCTCTTTAAAAAAAAAGTGGGGGTGTAGGTGTACCTTTTGGGGTATTTTATTGAGTTCTTATATCTACTACTCTTCCAACCCTTATTCCACCCCAATTCCTTCCAACTCCCCAACACTAGGTTGGAGAGAAAGGTTAGAGGGGAAAGAGGAAATAGACCTCTTTAAACTACATTCTGCTGATTAAGGGCACTGGGTTCCTAGGGGCATGTCCAATCTTTGTCATCAGACTATCCAGCAACCCAGCAATAGCAAAAGCAGCAGCAGCTGTTACAAGTGCTCTCAGGATTCTCTTATTTGTACCCTCTCCAGAGTCCCTGGACTTGAACTCTCTGGAGCTGGCAAAGAAATAGCACCCCACTAGAGCATCAGACAATCATAGTTAGGGGCCCGGAACAAACCGAAGCGGCCTCATATCCCACACCTGGGATTAAAACAAAAATATAACCACATAAAATAACTGGGTTTTTAGGAAACCAAAATTCTTGCTGGAGGCAAGGGAACCTGGAGAGATGACTCAGTGGTTAAAAGCATTTGCTGCTCTTACAGAGAAGCTGAGTTCAGTTCCCAGCACCCATCAGGTAGCTCAGAACTGCCTGTGATTCCAGCTCCGGGGCATCTAGCACCCTCTGCTGGCAGCCCTGAGTTCTGCCCTCACATGCACATGACCCAAACACCTTGTCCGAGTTAGGATTCTATTGCTTCAATAAAACACCATGACCAAAGCAACTTACAAAGGAATGGGTTTTTTTGGCTTACACTTCCACATCATGGTCCATCACTGAAGGAAGACAGGACAGGAACTCAAACAGAGTAAGAACTTGGAGGCAGAAGCTGACGCAGAGGTCATGGAGAAGTGCTGCTGACTGACTTTCTCATCATGGCTTACTCAGTTTGTTCTCTTATAGAACCCAGGACCTCCAAGCCCAGGGATGGCACCACCCACAATGGGCTGGGCCCTCCCGCATCAATCACTAATTAAGAAAATACTCTACAGGCTTGCCCACAGCCCAATCTCATGAAAGCATTTACTCAATTGGGGGGGGTCTCTCCTCTCAGATGAGTTTAGCCTGTGTCAAGTTGACATAAAGTCAGTCGGCACACACAATTAAAATTTTATTTTTAGCCGGGCAGTGGTGGCACATGCCTTTAATCCCAGCAATTAGGAGGCAGAGACAAGCGGATTTCTGAGTTTGAGGCCAGCGTGGTCTACAGAGTGAGTTCCAGGACAGCCAGGGCTACACAGAGAAACCCTGTCTCAAAAAACCAAAAAAAAAAAAAAAGAATTCATTTTTAAAAATTATTTTTGTTATTTTATATGCATAAGTGTTTCAACTATGTGTGGATGAAGCATGTGTGTATAGTGCCAGCAGAGTCCAGAAGGAGGTGTTGCATCCCTTGGAACTTGAGCCACAGGCAATTGTGGGTCCCCTGCAAGAGCAGTATTGCACTTTCAACTGCCGGCTCATATCTCCAGCCTCCCTGCCCTCTGCTGCTCTTTTTTTTTTAACTAGAAACTTGAATGTAAAGTGAATCAACAATGGACAAGACGGCAAGGTGGGGCTCGAACCTGGTTCTCCTTCCATCTGGGCCTGACTGTATCTTCAGGGGCAGCAGGGCCTGGACACAACACTCCTCACCTCTGAACCTCAGTCTCTTCAGCTACATAGCTGAGCACCTCCTTCTTAACATGAAGGGATGTGATAAGGATCCCGAGAGTCTCGGAAAATTCAGGTACCTGGCACAGAATAGTCAGGGATGATGTCAGCATCCTTCCCACCCATCATTGTCTCAAAGAACCCCCAATGGCATCCCAAAGGAGGACTCTGCCCAGCAGGAAACAGCAAGGCTTGCCCCTTCCTGTTGCTCCCTGACTTTCCCACAGTCACACCCTCCTTCGCTTCCCTGAATTTCATCCACTTTGTAGTTGGGGATGGCAAATGGGAAGACACGAGGTAGAGAGGCTTGTCTCCAGGGACCCGGCTCAACCCAGAGCGGCCATGCTCAGATGCTATTTGGTCATGAGCCAGAGCTGCTGTTTAGAAAAACACATCCTTTCTGGGCTCCGTTACCTCAGGGAAACTCAGTAAGCCCCTGAAAGTGACAGTAAAATGATTCATGAACTAGAGAACAGGAATTCTGAGGGAAATTACAGAGCCCAGACTGGTTACACTGAGGAAGCAAAGGGCAGAGGTAACAACGGAGGTGTTGAAAATCCCCACTCAGTTGCAGAGCTGTATAGATACCTAACTCCCCAGCGCTCGTGAGACGGAGGCAGAAGAGTTGCTACTAGTCCAGGCATGAGGCTGAGGCAGGAGAATAGCTTTGAGTTTAGGCATGAGGCTGAAGCAGGAGAATTGCTACCAGTTCCGGGCAAGCTTGGCATAAGTAACAAAGCCCTGTTTGGGTTTTTTTTTGTTGTTGTTTTGTTTTTTTTTTTAAATGACTCATAGAGTTGAGGCTGTGGCCCCTGTGCATGCATGGCGGGGAGGAGGGTCCTCGAGCACACATGCCCACAGAAGACAGGATAGGTTGATGCTGTTGATTTGGAAGAATGAATGGCAGGAAATTAGAAGGATCTTGGCAAGTCTCTTGAGGCAGGAGCCTGAAATAGGAGACTCTTGCCTACATGTATATGTGTGCCGCCTGCATGCAGTGCTCATGAAGGCCAGAAAGGAGTCAGAGCCCCTGGGATTAGAGTGACAGGTCAAAGGAGCTAAGGAGAATGTCAATAGCCAACACAGAGAAAGGGGCAAGAAACATCTAGTCTCTCTGGGGCAGTTTTAGTATATGTGGAACTGTTGTTAAAACAGACTTCTGGAGCCCAGACCCAGAATTCCACAGTCAGTACAAGGGGGGAAAGGACCAAGTGTAGTGTATTTCTAGCAAGTTCCCAGATGGTGGAGTCACTGGTCCAAAATCCATATGAAAAGGAGCTCTCTAGGGAAGAACCGAGGAATGAGTCAGTTCCTCATGCCCCCACCCCCAGTGTCTCTCCCCACTGAGAAATTCTAACTGACCCAGGATTGAGTAACTTCTAGGACCAGAGAAGAGATCCTGTGACTGGCAGACCCTGTGAGAATTTACTGGAGAGGAGGGAAGTTCTTTGAAGGCAGGGATGGTAAACACATAAATACTAGGGTACTGAACATGCCCTCTTCGTCTGGAGCAAGATCTTCTCCAGCAGTTTCTATCAGGGTTAAAAGTTTTAAAAGAAGCCGACCAGTGATGGCCACACCTTTAATCCCAGTACTCGTGAAGCAGAGGCAGGTGGGTCTTTGTGAATTCGAGGCCAGCCTGGTCTACAGAGTGAGTTCCAGGACAGCGAAAACTTGTCTCAAAAAAAAAAAAAATAACAAGCAAAGTTCTAAAAGAAAGTATGGTGTGTGGCAGGGTCCTACAGACCAGTATCTTTATTCAAAGTCTATTCATTTTCTAGACCAAGAGAGAAGACTCCTGCCATGGCTGCTTTGTGGAATACAGAAGCCTAGAGGATTCAGGAGACTGTGAGGGTGCCCTTTGGACCAGTTAAGCCTCTGAACAGGACATGTGTCATTGTGAATCTCAACCTAAGAGAGACTGACGGGCCAGAATTGTCGTTCTAATTATCTTTGTATCACACTGACAGGATGTTGGACAGGAACAACCTGAAGAAGGAAAGGTTCATTTTGGCTCATGGTTCGAGATGGTTAGGTCCCTGAGGACTAGGCTCAAGGTTGCTTGCCCTGGTGCTTGGTGGCAGGAGCATAGGACACAAGAGATCCTTTACCTCACAGCAGACAGGAAACAAAGTAAAAAGCCATTCCCTCAGGGCCTCTTTAACCTAGACAGGCCCCACCTGCTTCAATTTTCCCACACTCCCAAAATACTACCACTGCCTCAGGACCTAAGGTGAAGTGCATGAGCTTGTGGGGACTTTGCACATTCAAACCACAGCACTGATTGTCCCTTAAAAGCTCAACCTCTCCAGGGCTGGAGAGATGACTCAGCAGTTAAGAGCCTGGACTGCTCTTCCAGAGGTCCTGAGTTCAATTCCCAGCAACCACATGGTGGCTCATAACCATCAATAATGTGCTCTAATTCCCTCTTCTGGCATGCAGGTGTACATGCAGATAGAGCAATCATTTACATTAAAAAAATTCAGCCGGGCGGTGGTGGCGCACGCCTTTAATCCCAGTACTTGGGAGGCAGAGGCAGGAGGATTTCTGAGTTCGAGGCCAGCCTGGTCTACAAAGTGAGTTCCAGGACAGCCAAGGCTACACAGAGAAACCCTGTCTCAAAAAACCAAAAAAAAAAAAAAAAAAAAAAAAAAAAAAAAAAATTCAAACTACTCATTCTTGCACCAGATTTGTGTCCTGGACAGGTCCTAGGGTCCGAGGCAAGCCCAAGAATTAAACTAAAGAACAGGAAAGCTGAGTGTGGTGGCACAAACCTGAATATCAACATTTAAAAGATGGAGACAGAAGGATCAGGAGTTCAGGGCCAGCCTGAGCTACATGAAACCCTATCTCAAGCAAAAAGAAAAAAAAGTATTCAAATTTGTTTCCACATTCATGGGAGAAGTCATAAAGCCGAAAAATTAATATAGTTGATTGATTTTTTTTAATGAGACAGAGTCTCATGTACAGCAGGCTAGCCTCACACTTACTATTTGCAGTCAGGAATGACTTTGAACTACAGTGTGCACCATCATACCAACTTGTATTTGGTGCTGGCAACTGAATCCAGGGCTTTGTATATGCTACTCAGCACTCTATGCTAAGCATTCACAGCCTTCATTCATTCATTCATCTGTTTTTCAGACAAAGTCTCATTGAGTAGCCCAGGCTGGCCTCAGATTCATAACCATCCTGCCTCAGTCTCCCAAGTACTGAGATCATAGATAAGTACCTCCGGATCCAGTAGATATGTTTAATACAACTAATAATAAACTCTAGGACTACGACAAAGCAAAGGGACTGTGCTAGGAACTGGACACTGTGGGACAATGACTATGACATGATTATCTCATTGGGGAGATAGCAGAACACAAGGTTGATCTGTGTACGTCTCTTTGGTGTCAGCTCGTCATGTCTGGAAAGAAGACTACTATTCTCATCCTGGTACCAGCAGGAATTCGTCGGAGAGATGGCCATAGGATGCTTTTAGGCAGAAAGGGGAAACTCAGTTTTTCCTGGATTTACTGTATCTCAAGTGCTTTCATCTCTAAATAATTAATTTTCTAAAGTGACAATAAAGTTTTAGGGCTGGAGAGACAGCTGAGCAGTTCTTCACTTCTGTTGCTTTCGACAAGGACTTGGGCTCCATTTCTACTAGCAGGTCAGGTGGCTCACAACCACCTATAACTCCAGCTCCTAGGGTCTCATGCCCTCTTCTGGCTTGCACAGGCATCCACACACATGTGCCATACATTCACACAAACACACACAGGTACATATAACTTTTAAAATAACAAAAAATAAATTAAGAGTTTTGGAAGTGACATGTCTAAAGTGGCATGCCCCAAATCCCTTCATTCACAGTGAGTTTCCTACCTCAGAAAAATTTTGTAAAGAAACAAAACAAGCCTTTGGCTGCACTTGACCCAGCACCTGGGAAGCAGAGACAGGCACATCTCTGAGAGTTCGAGACCAGTCTGGTCTACAGAGTGAGTTCAAGGACAGCCAGGGCTACACAAAGAAGTTCTGTCTCAAAACAAACAAAGAGAAGAGAAAAGAAAACAAAAGAAAGGAAATGAAAACAAACTAAAACGGGATTAACTTAAGTGAACAAGTCCGTAGTTGTTAGCTTATAGGTGATTCCACTGGACTCTTCCCAGGAACCTAACATAGCAATGGCTTCCCAAGTGTAGGCTGCCTATAAAAGGAGCTGCTACCTCAGCTCTCTCTCTTCCCACATATTCTCATTCTCTCTGTCTCGGTCTCGGTCTCGGTCTCTGACTCTGCCTCTGTCTCTCTCTCTCCCTTCTCTCTCCCCAGCATTCCGTCTCCCCCTCCCCCTTCCCGTGCCTCCCCCCTCTTCTTCAGGTCCTCACTCTTCTCCCTTCCCTCCACCCACCCCCTTTATACCCAGATCTGTTACATAGTGTAATTACTCAAGGGCACACCTTCGCCAGGTACCCACTTGCTGATTATATTTCATAACAGTAGTTACTTAAGTCTGCGTGGTCATCCTTGTGTGTATGTGCACCTGAGTGCAGATGCCTACAAAGACCAGAAGATGGCGTCATATCCCCAGGAACTGGAGTTACAAATGTTTTTCAGGCTACCACGTCAGTTCTGAGAACCCAGCCTGGGTTCTCCACAGGAGCAACCAGTGTTCCGAACATGGGGTCTACTTAAATTAACAGAACAACATGGTCAAACTGTCTGCCTACAATGCCCTCAACCGAGAGGCTGAAAGATCTCCAGTTTGGGGCCAGCCTGAGCAACATAGTAAGTCTATATCTCAAGGGGGGGGGTGATGTAACACATCAGCAAAGAAACATATTAAAACCATTGTGTTAGTATTTGCAGAATAAAGGCTGTACTAGACCACTGTCATAAAATCGAAGACAAAAACATGATTTACTCAGTAGTCACACAAGAAGCAATTGACACTTTCAAGATGAAACATGGCTGCTTAGGGAAATCTTCCCTTTCCATGCTGATAAAGGCGCTCTACTAAAATCCACCATGCTCACCAGTGAAAGCCTGAATACCTTCCCCTGAGACTGGTGAGACTAACGGCTCCAGAGAGGAGTACAGGGCCCAGTGAGCAGAGGCTCCTGCTGTCAAATCCCACGACCTGAGTTCAATCCCCTGGACCCACATGGAAGAAACAGAGAACCGAATCCCACACTCACCCGCTGATTTTGACATGCACACAGTGGCACACACGAGTTTAACAGAAACATACAGAGATGAATAATAACTATAAGAGAATGATTCTCAGAGGCAGCAGGAAGAGGGATTCAGAAGTAGGAAGTGATGAGAACACCCTGAAGTTAAACAGCAGCAATGTCCCCATTGCCTGTATATTACCACTCACTGACCCCGTGCCTCAAAGAAGTGAGCTTCCTGATACGCGAGTTATGTCTCAAATAAAAAGTATTTAAGTGTATGTGAACATGATATACATAAACGTATACTGGAACGACTATGATTTCTGTAGCCAATAAAATGCTTTTTTATAAAATGCTGTAATTATTAGCAGTTTGCCTAAAGAAGGTTAGTTGAAATATAGTTCTCTTTCATTCACAACAACACACAAGAAAGAACCCAAGACTTTAATTTTGTTAAAAAAAAACAAACCTTAGGGAGGCAGAAGCAAGTGGATCTCTATGAGTCTGAGTCTAGCCTAGGCTACATAGTGAGCTCAGGGTCAGCCAGGGTTAATATGAGAGAATGTTTAAAAACCAAAATGCAAACAACAAACTTAGACGTTTCATACTAGTAGAGGGCTCATCTAACATGCTGTGGAGAGATTTGGTGGGGGTGAGAAAGAAGAGGGGGAAGAGGGGACAGAGAGAAAGCAAGTTTTTGATTTCTTAACCTTGTAACAAAGACCATGGTGGGCCTCTCAGCCCCAACCCTAGATCATTCCTAGGGCCAAATGACTGCTGACCTGGGTTGACCTGGCTCGGATCCTCTGCACATTGCTGGAATCTGGGGTCAAAAGCACGGAGACTGGATGTAGAGGAAGGACTTCCTGTAAGAAGACAGGCCAAGCATCCGTAGCTGACCATAGATTGAGGGGCCAAGGTCCCAGTCTAGTGCCTGACAGTGGTTCTCCGAGGACACAGGAGGAAAGAGTAGAGGGATTAGAATTTCTGGAAAGCCTGCTCTGTGCTTCCCACAGACTGTAGCGGGGGAAGGTGCCAGAACCTAGATCAATCTCTCCATTTCTTCTGGTTCCAAACTCCATGTGGTTAGCATGTGGATCAGAGAGGCCACCATAGAGAGATGCTGCAGGATTCTGATAATAATGAAGGGTGTGTGGAGGTACCGTGGAGTGGCACTTAGCACAGCCTGGGAGGAGAAATCAAGGAAGACCTCCTGGAGGAGGAGGTGTTTTAGCAAGACCAAAAGCACTGTAGAGATTGTCAATGCAACGAAGAGACCAGTACAGCGCAATGAAGGAGAAATTAGTTACATAAGCAGGGAAAACCAGAGTTTCAACTCTGATCTGTCACCCTTTCCCTGATGGGGACTTTCTCACTCCCCCGCCTCCCACCTCCTTCCCTTTCCCAGCTCTGCCACTCACAGTCATCAGCCCTGTCTACTGTGGGGCTTTCCAGAGACATCGTCACACTGGTTGGGACAGTGGGCTATAGCAGCACTCTCTCCAGAACTTCCCCTCTTAGGAGGAAGTGTTTTCTTTTTTCCTTTCTTTTTTCTTTTTCCAGGTTTTGTAGAAGGGCATAGGTGTGCGCCATGCGTGTGGAGGCCTGGGGCTATCATCCCCCATAGCTCCATTCTTCTATCTATTCACTGAGGCAGGGTCTCTCAATCAATCCCAGAGTGCCCCGATGTGGTGAGTCCTGCTAGCCATACTCTGAGGATCCTGGCTCTGCTTTCTGAGACTAGAATGATCGCCTCACCTAGTGGCATTTATATGGTGCTCTGGGGGTCTGAACTCCCTTCCTAACAATCACATGGCAAACACTTTAAAGGCTGAGCCGTTTCTCCAGTCCTGAGTTATCTAATTCATAAAAATACAGTGAGTAACTTGACAACAGTGGTGGATGGTGAACATCTCTGTGACTATTTTAGAATGCTTTCAATGTGCCAATTAAATATCATGCAAACTGTGTATCAGTAAAATTACTTTTTAATAGATGGACTGGTGGAAGAATACTTATTTAACACTCAGGAGGTTCTGGATTGGATGCCTAGGATTGGGGGGGAGGGACAATTATAGTGGCTTACGTAACAAAGGAAGTGTGCTCTGATGGCAGTAGGGCTGTTGCAACCAAAGCTTTGCTGTTTTGCAGCCCCAGGACACACGTCTTTATCTCCCCAAACCTAATTTTCCTCATTGTAGGGGTGAATTAAATTTTTTATTACATTTATTTCTTTGGTGTGTTTCTGTGTGTCCCCGCCTGTGTTAGCATGTATGGAAGAAGTCAGAGGATGGCTGGTTGGAGTTGGTTCTGTTTCCACCATGTGGATTCAGGGATTAAACTTGGTTTGTTAGGCTTGGCAACAGGCACCTTTACTGTTAGAACCATCTTACCGGCTTGTCAGAGACAACTAACTTCAACGGGTCAAAGTCCAAGAGTCCTCCCTCCCTCCCTCCCTCCTTCCCTCCCTCCCTTCCTTCCCCCCTTTCTTTCTTTCTTTCCTTCTTTCTTTCTTTCTTTCTTTCTTTCTTTCTTTCTTTCTTTCTTTCTTTCTTTCTTTCTTTCTTTTTCTCTCTCTTTCTTTCTTTCTTTTCTCTTTCTTTCTTTCTCTTTCTTCCTTTCTCTCTCTCTCCCAAGCGTTCCCTCTCCCCCTCCCTCTTCCCGTACCTTCCCCCTTTATACCAGATCTGTTACATGGTGTAATCACTCAAGGTCCTTTCTCTCTCTCTCTCTCTCTCTCTCTCTCTTTCTCTCTCTCTCCTCCCCTCCCCTCCCCTCCCCTCCCCCTCCTCTCCTCTCCTCTCCTCTCCTCTCCTCTCCTCTCCTCTCCTCTCCTCTCTCTGTCGTTGTTTGCTTGTGAGACAGTCTCATGTAGACAAGACAAGCCTGAACTTCATATGTAGCCAATGAGGATGAACTTTGGGTCCTTCTGCCTCTGCCTCTGCCTCTGCCTCTGCCTCTGCCTCTGCCTCTGCCTCTCTGCCTCCTGAGTGCTGGGCCCACGCCTGGTCCATGAGGTTCTAGGGGTCAAACCCAGGCCTTCATGTGTGCTAAGCAAGCACTCTATCAACTGAGCTACAGTCCCCGGCCCTGTGGCTGGAGATCTTGTTAACATCCCTGCCTCTGTCATTAGTAATCACTCCATGACCATGTCTCCTAAGTGGAGTAAAAGAGAACTACATCACTGGATGGTTGAGACTTTAAGACTGAGTTGGAGCCGGGCGGTGGTGGCGCACACCTTTAATCCCAGCACTTGGGAGGCAGAGGCAGGAGGATTTCTGAGTTCGAGGCCAGCCTGGTCTACAGCGTGAGTTCCAGGACAGCCAGGGCTACACAGAGAAACCCTGTCTCGAAAAACCAAAAAAAAAAAAACAAAAAAAGACTGAGTTGGTACTTAGAAATGTTTGATACATGATCCAATAAATAGTAGTTGGTTTATTTGTAATTATTTTACATCCTACATACTGTTTGAGCTCTACTGTTCAAGATGTAAACTGCTTAAGATGCCCACTGAAACCTAGTACTGAACCCAGACTGCCCAGGAACAAACCATGCCCTCAAGGTGTGTGTAGTGATTAGAATATGCTTGATCCAGGGAGTTGCACTATTAGGAGGTGTGGCCTTGTTGGGGGAAGTGTGTCACTGTTGGAGAGTGTTGAGGCTCTCCTCCTAGCTGCCTGAGGAAAGTCTGCTCCTTTGGATGAAGATGTAGAACTCTCAACTCCTGCCTGGATGCTGCCATGCTTCCTGCCATGATGATAATGGACTGAACCTCTGAACCTGTAAGCCAGCCCCAATTAAATGTCCTAAGAGTTGCCTTGGCCATGGTGTCTGTTCACAGCAATGAAACCCTAACTAAGGCATGGTAGTTCACAAAGGGAGGCAACCTGCCAACCCATGCTCTCTTTCCAACAAAGGTGAGCTCTAGAAGTCTCCATCCATAGCTAAATGGACCAGACAAGATCCCCAACCAAGTCAGAGAAGCAAATCTCTCTTTCCTAGGATCCTAGAATTCATTTTCTGGGCTTGTTCACAGGTCATGGGGAGCTAGGAGTTCACACACCTCAGACTGGGGCAGCCTTATGTGTTACACAACTGTACATCTCTCAAGGCAGAGAGAGGATCATGAAACAGTCACAGAGAACACAAAACCCCAGAGGCTTGGAGGAAGACAGAGGCAGAGGGATTTTGCCTCAGATCTCGGTCCTAGTTCATTTTTCTGCCATTACCACCGAGTGTGGGCTGGAGAGATGGCCAAGAGGTTAAGAGCACTTGCTGCTCTTGCAGAGGACTGAGTTCAGTTCTCATCACCCAGGTCAAGTGACTAACTACAACCTGTAGCCCCAGCTCCGTGGGATCCAGCGCTCTTCTAGCCTCCACCAGCATCTGCACACATGTACAGATGCTAATACACACACACACACACACACACACACACACACACGTGAACATGTGTATAAAAATAAAATCAGTGTTTGAGGATGAGGATTTATAAAGACAGCTTGTTTAGCTCACAGATTGGGAGGCTAGAAGGTCTAAGATCAGACGGCCCCATCAGTTCAGTCTACGGCAAGGCCTCCCTTGACTGAGTTACCCCATGATGAGAGAGGGAGGGAGAGATCACATGATGAGATCAGATCATTCACATGACCCCCTCCTCTCACCTTCCAATCTTTCATTTTCTAATTTTAGAGATGGGATCATATGTAGCTCGTGCTGACTTCAAACTCACCACGTAACCTTGAATTAGATTCCCATCTTTACCACAGTAGTGCTGGGATTACCGGCATTCACCACCATATCTGGTTTATGGATTCCATGAACACTAGGCAAGCACTTTACCAACGTAGTCACCTCCCCAGCCCTGGTTCATAAACATCAGAGATGACCACTACTCAATAATGTACACAACTAATTCTAAAGCAGAGAAATCCAAGAACTAGGCTTGCTCTTTGAAAGCAATTCATTCTCTCAAGAACCAACAAGAGGGCTGGAGAGATGGCTCAGGGGTTAAAGCAGAATGCTTAGGTCCAGTTCTCTGCATCCGCTTAGTGGCTCACAGACCATCTCTGACTCCAGTTCCAGGGGATCCAAGGCCCTTTTCATAAATATTCCCCAGCTCTTACCACTCTCGAGACCAGGCCTCCAGCACAGGAGCTTTCAGGAGACAAAGCACAGCTGATCCTAAAGCACTTCCCATTCCCTCAACAAATGTATTGAATATCTTCCTGTGTTTGAGGTCAAGATACAGGTGCACAAAAGGAGCAACTTCCTGCTCCCAAGAGACCTATAACATATCGAGGAATAGATACTAAAGAGGAAATAGAAGTCACAGTTGCAAGGCAGGCACAGCGGTGGCATCTGTAATACCAGCAGGTGGGAGCTAAGGCACAAGGATCATCATGAGTTTGAGGCCATCAAGACCCAGTCTCACAACTATGAATTATTGCTATTATTTTAGGAAAGATGGACTGCTGTACATGTTTTCAAAACAGAGCAAGGAGACAGAGATGGTTGAAAAGGCAGCTCGCTCTTTCTTTCTTTCTTTCTTTCTTTCTTTCTTTCTTTCTTTCTTTCTTTCTTTCTCTCTTTGTAGCTTATCTATCTTGCTCATTACACTGTAACGAATTGAGCAGACACAGCATTAAGAAGACTGCCAGGGCCGGGCAGTGGTGGTGCACGCCTTTAATCCCAGCACTTGGGAGGCAGAGGCACGCAGATTTCTGAGTTCGAGGCCAGCCTGGTCTACAGAGTGAGTTCCAGGACAGCCAGGGCTACACAGAGAAACCCTGTCTCAAAAAACCAAAAAAGAAAAAAAAAAAGGCTGCCAGGTTCAACTTTGGTTTTCCAGAAGGGGAGGGATTTTCCACTGGGTGCTGAGGTGTGTTCTGAAGACTCGAGATCGTGGGCATGAGGATTCCTAGGGCAGAGATTATGGCCCCTGAGGTGGATGGAGGCTCTATAGTCATGAACCAGCAAGAAAGGAGCCTCAGCCTTTGTGCAGGGATAAGAGGGGGGAGGGGCGGGGGGGGAGATGGAGGTGGAGAGGGAGGGAAAGGGTTAGGCAACAAGCAGATCTCCACGAGGTCTGGTGAGGAACTTGGAAAGATTCAGGTCCATTGAAAGGTCACTGAGAGGTTCTGTGCAGAGACACAGCAGTTTTAAATCACTCTGAACAAGGTGTGTTAGCTCAAACTCTCAGGAAGATTGCTGGGAGTCTGAGGTCAGCCTGGGCTATAGGGTGAGTTCCGGACCACAGCAGGCAACAAAGATAAGAGCCTGTCTCAAAAGCCAAAAATTAATTCAAATAAAAGATCACTTTGGCCACTGTGTGAATTGGGGTGGAGGGTGGGGGGGTGAGAGGAATGTTACATAGGTCCAGGCCAGCTGAATTGGCAATCAGAGCCAGGCTACTGATGGGGTCACGGAGAGGAAGAGTGGGAGTCTGAATCTCTTTTGACAGTTCCACTTCCTGGTTCTGGTTCCTCATAAAGTCAGACTTCTTCGCCTTACTCCTGAGTTCATTCAAATTCCCCTCTGATCTCCTTCCTGCCCCCACTCTTACCCCTTTCCTTTTTGCTAGAGTAAGCTAATGTGTACAAAGGGGTCTGTTGTTTGTAGGCAAATCACCCTGACAATGAGACCTGCAGGCTTGCTAGCCTGCTCCAACTCCCCTACCACCCAGTACCACCCAGTGCCATTTGCCCAGCAGTAAGGAACAAGTTTTGACTTGTGAGTAATGCACACAGAAATGGCCAAACCTTCTTCCAGGGAACTTCTGAAGGAAGCAGTCCAAGGTGGCTTAACTTATGGTGTGGAAAGAATGCTTATGAGATGCCCAGAGATGTCTACCACACCAGATAAGGAGTACAGGTAACACTCACAGGCACTGACATGAGTAGTTTATGTGCTGGGCTTTGTCCTAAAGAGTTTGTCTGTACTAGCTCATTTAAGCCTCAGGGGAATCATAAGGCTTAGTCTGTCACTGTTCCTATTTTTACAGATAAGAATCACAAAACTGGGGCTGGGGCTTAGCTCTGCAGTAGAATGTTAGTACGGATGGATGCACCTCCGGGTTTGGTCCCCCAACCACACACTCAAGAATAAAACTCACAAGCCAGGTGGTGGTGGCACATACCTTTAATCCTAGCATTTGGGAGGCAGAGAAAGGCAGACCTCTGTGAGTTTAAAGCCAGCCTGGTTTAAAGAGAGTTCCAGTACAGCTTGGGCTACACAGAGAAAGCCTGTGTTGAAAAACCAAAAGAAAAGGAAAGGAAAGGAAAGAAAAGAAAAGAAAAGAAAAGAAAAGAAAAATATTCATAAAATGAGTGTGCAGGCAAGCCTAGCCATTCTGGCTTCACACTCTCAACCAGTGTCTGTCTGTTTCCTGAGACAGTTGAAACCAAGCTATGCTGGAGCCTACGGTATTCCATGTTGTATAAAACAATGACTGTGCCTTGCCCTAACAGTCTCCACTGTGCAAGCACCCCTTGACTCTGTTTCAAGGAAGAGAACAACTGTAGCTGTGTGGACCCAGGATTGCCTGTCAGTCACCATTCCTTCAGCACAGACTGCTAAACTATTCATTCCTGAGGATAGATGGTATGGATTGACACCATGGGGACACACAGTTGGATTAAAACCATACTAGGGAGCTGGAGAGATGGCTCAGTGGTTAAGAGCACTGACTACTCTTCCAGAGGTCCTGAGTTCAAGTCCCCACAACCACATCTCCACACCATCTGTAATGGGATCAGATGCCTTCTTCTGGTGTGTATACTTATATACATAAAATAATACATAAATAAATAATAATAATAAAATAAATAAATCTTAAAAAACATATTAGGAGGAAGCTGGAGAGATGATCAAGTGTGTGCTTTTCTTGAAGAGGATCAGGGTTCAATTCTTAACACCCATCTCACAACACCTGCTACCACAGTTCTGGGGGATTCGATGCCTCTGTCCTTTGCAGGCACCTATACTCATGTGCACACACATACACACACACACACACTCACACATTTGCACACACATTCACACATACTCTTATACACACATACATATACTCCTCACACACTTGCACACACATTCACACATACTCTTATACACACATACATATACTCCTCACACACACACTCATACATTTGCACACACATTCATACACTCTCACACATACATATACACACTCACACACATGTAAACCTAAAATAACTCTTAAAAAATAAAAATATTAAGAAACCAAATCCAAGAAGTTAGTGGGTATACTAGACCAAGGAAAGGATGTACTTCCATCACCCTTGGACCCCATCATGTGAGAGACACCACCTAACACTACAATGGTCCCACACCAGCCTATCATCTGATACTTGCCATGTGAGTAGTACCACTTTTGAGAATTCTGGAATTTCAGGTTCTTTAAACACACACACACACAAATATAAGAATGTGCTTTCGTTTAACCCCAGGTGTGGGCTATGGGCCTGCTTCTGACTGTCCGCAGCAGCTGACTGTGATTTGCCCCATGCTCTAGCAGAAGTGTGGTTTTGCCAGCTGCAGATAGTTTCTGCGGTTGTGTGATGTTTAGAATTCTGAGAACTTTTTAGCGGGTCTATAAATGCTAGGGACTGAAGAGATGGGGTGGGTGTTTGTTGGGCAATTAGGGAGGTTGGTTGTGGTTTGTTAGCAGTTATGGTCAAAGAAGAAGCAAAAGGAAAGAAATTAGATTCAGGGCTCTCTTTCCCCTCTACGCTTGTTTCTCTGTCTAGTGTTAGGGGGTAAAATGGGGGCAGATAAAGGCTGGGAACAAGAAGAACCCTCAAAATATCGAAGACCAGCTACACATGTGCATCAAGAACCAGCAGGCGGGGGGGTCTCCTCTGTCTCTGAGCCTCACCTCTGCTGCCGATGTGCCCTGCTCAGCCGCCTTCCCACTCACCTGTTCCCTCTCTGGCCTTGAACCTAGATCTGGACCCACTCTTCCTGCTCCCAGACCCCAGGGCTGACGCCCTCCTCCTTATAAGAGTTGCCTTGGTTATGGTGTCTGTTCTCAGCAGTTAAACTCTGACTAAGACAGACAGGCAAAACCTGAATTGTCCTTGACCAGGTTTCCACAGGAGGTGGAACTCTATAACAAATTTCTGTCATTAAAACTTCTATACTAGCACCATGTGGTTGCTGGGATTTGAACTCAGGACCTTTGGAAGAGCAGTCAGTGCTCTTAACTGCTGAACCATCTCGCCAGCCCTACATTTTAATTTCTGTACTTCAAAAATATTTAAGGAGCCGGGCAGTGGTGGCGCACGCCTTTAATCCCAGGACTTGGGAGGCAGAGGCAGGCAGATTTCTGAGTTCGAGGCCAACCTGGTCTACAGAGTGAGTTCCAGGTCAGCCAGAGCTATACAGAAAAACCCTGTCTCGAAAAAAAAAAAAAATTTAAGGAATGAAAATGAAAAACGACCTTACCATGAAGAGGCTCAGTGGTAAGGTCATTTACTGCAAAGCCTAGTCCCCAAAATTCATGGTGGAAGGAGAGAGCCAACTCCCACAAAGTGTCCTCTGACCTCTACACATAACACACACACATGCACACGTGTGCGTGCACACACACACATATAAATGAAAAAAGAATTTAAAAGAAAATAGAAACTTCACTGATGGAAATTATATTTTAATAATTAAGTTAAATAAAACAATTTAAAAATTAAAAAAAAAAACCCTGCTAAACTTAGGTGGGTAGTGATGGTGCACGCCTTTAATCTCAGCACTCAGGAGACAGAAGCAAGCTGATCTCTGAGTTCGAGGCCTGTCCGGTTTGCAGAGCCAGTTCCAGCACAGCCAGGGCTACACAGAGAAACCCTGTCTCAAAAAAACAAAAAGAAAAAGAAAAAAGAAAAGAAGCTGTTAAATTTTATAATTTTGTTGATCCTTAACAAATCCTAACATTGTGGAAAGACACAGATGTTTTTGTCTAGGCTTCTAACATAGCACACTCATGACCCAGTATCTGGTGGAGTTCATGCTGGCTTTAAACTTGCTAGATAGTTCCTGATTCTCCTGCCTCTGCCTCCCCAGTGCTGGGGTTACAGGCAGCTCGTGCCACCAAGCCCAGCGAACGTGGCAGTAGGAATCAGACCCAGCTTTGTGCGGGCTAAGCAAGCATTCGACTGACTGAGCCGCATCCCTAGGCCAGGCCGGTGTCTGCCAGTGCACTAATAGCCCTCTGTTGAACAGGACTGACTTTCTCACCGTGGCAAGCTTAGCATCTCTGGCCTCAGACACCTCCACAGCCCTGAGCAGCTATATCCCATATGACGTCCTTTTTATAGACGAGGACAGCAGACCCAGGGGGCTGGTAAAGCTTGGCCCACTGTGCTGGGCAAGCAGAAGATGCATCTTTACAACTCAAGGCTCTAAGCCTGCGCTTATCACTATTTTGCTACCCTGACTTACTTAAGGTGAAGAAAAAAAAGGCAAATGAGGAATGAGGGGGAAGTCCTTGAAGTAGAGGCCAACAGAGGCTCAGGAGCTCCCGGAGCCACTCTAGGCTGGAAAGGCAAAGACTGGCAGGAACCGGTAAACCTTCCCTTATACAGGGATGGCAACACCATCCTGGTCTACATAGTGAGTTCTAGGCCTGTCTCAAAGTCTGAATACTTTCTACAGAGAGAGGTTTATTGAGCTTTCGATTCCAGGGACCAGTCGCTCCATCACTGTCTGTCAAAACCTCCACTTCCCAGCTACACAACAAGGTGGAGAAACAGGAAGGAAAATTGGTTACATGGATAAGTGACCGTGCACAGAAGCGACCATTTTCTAGTGACCTCGCTTTATGAAAGTCAGCTCTCTTGAGAACTGATTAACTCACGGGAGAATGGACGCACTCTCAGGAGCTAGAATTCATCTGCTTATGGCCATGGAGTTCCCGTGACTAAGGCTGAATCTTCAAGATTCTACAGATTCAATGTCAACCATTCCGAGGTTGTTCCTGAGCTTTCGGAACATGAATATTTGGGGAACAAACTATATGGAAGCCTTAGCCAGGAAAGGGGAGATAGGGTTAGTTTGGATGGGGGGGGGTGGTTCCTGAGGCTCCACCCTGAGCTGAGGAGCTATTGGCAACTGATGGTTGCTGGGGGAGAGGAAGTCTTTTTTTTATTTATTTATTTATTTATTTATTTATTTATTTATTTATATGAGTGCACTGTTGCTGTCTTCAGACACACCAGAAGAAGGCATCGGATCCCATTAAAAATGGCTGTGAGCCACCATGTGATGCCTGGGAATTGAACTCAGGACCTCTGGAAGAACAGTCAGTGCTCTTAATCACTGAGCCATCTCTCCAGCCCAAAGTCTTTTTTCTTAAAGGGTATGGTGGGTTGCTTATACTCTTGCAGGCAGCACTCATTACACTCAGTGGGTTATAGAAGAGGAGGAGGAGGAAGAGGAGCAGGAGAAGCACAGAAGCATGCATGCATATGGAAGAGACTGGGAAGGGGGAGTTTGGGGTGGATATAATTAACATACATTATACATATATATGAAATTTCCAAAGAGTAAAGAAAAATATTAATAACTTTCAGAAAGTCAGAGACAAGCAAAGTCAGAGAAATGTCCAAAATGCTGAGCTTCTGGTTGGTGACTTAGTTTCCTTCACATTTTCCCTGCCCCTCCTCCTGCAGCTGTCCCTTCCCTTAAACACACAGATCCTGCAATGTCCTCTACAGTCCTTTGCCTGTGACTGCCGCTGGACTGCTGGCTATGCTAACCTGACTTATGGAGCAGGGCTAACCGGAGCAATGTGGGGCAGAAGCACTGGGAACTGATGCCAAGAATCAGACCCTGCCGGGCGGTGGTGGCACACGCCTTTAATCCCAGCACTTGGGAGGCAGAGGCAGGAGGATTTCTGAGTTCGAGGCCAGCCTGGTCTACAAAGTGAGTTCCAGGACAGCCAGGGCTACACACAGAGAAACCCTGTCTCGAAAAACCAAAAAAAAAAAAAAAAAAAAAAAAAAAAGAATCAGACCCACTGGACAATGGGGGACAAGCCTGGAATCCTAGCACTCAGTGGACAGAAGATGGGGAACAGCTACACAGCAAGTCAGAAGCCAGCCTGAACACATGAAACCTTGTCTCCAAAAAGGCATAACAATTGTTTTAAGTCTTTAGGGGGTGCAGTAGAAAGCACATACTGCACTCTAGGGCCTCAGTTAAGTTCCCAGCACCCACAGCTCATCACTACCTGTAACTCTGCTCCAAGGGATCTGACGCCCTCTTCTGGACTCCAAGGGCACCTGCATTCACACATGCTCATACCCACACACATGCACGTAATTTATTTAAAAAAAAACAAACTAAGAAACAATAATAAACAAAGACCTGAAAAGAATCAAGTTGTCTAACATAACTCATGCTAAAAGTTATTAATTTACAACCAAATGCCAAGCCAGGCAGTGGTGGCGCACACCTTTAATCCCAGTGCTCAAGAGGCAGAGACAGGCGGATCTCTAAGTTTGAGGGCAGCCTGGTCTACAGAGTGAGTTCCAAGACAGCCAGGGCTACACAGAGAAACCCAAATTCCAGGGGAGTGCAAATGCAGATGGCTGTTACAAAGCTCTTTCAGCCAACAGGGTGTCACAGGTCATTGAGTCAAAACAAAAAGTCCGGGAGCAAGCATGGAGTGGGGGGTGGGAGCAGGGACAGAGCAAGAAACAACAACGTGAAGAGAAAAGCAGAAGGCTGCTGTATAGACTGCCGCCTCACTCAGCTCGGCCTTCTCTCCGTCCTGCCCTGACCCCTAACTCTGCTATTTTTGCCCGTTTGGGGCCTTTGAACTTGTGGAAGATTCTGACTCAGCCTGTCACCCCTCAGCCACGGTTCTGCTTCCCCTGCCCACTTCAGCAGGAACGCCCTGCACAAGTTTGGGCCATTGTATGTCTTGGTCAGCAATCACTTGTTTGTGAGATTGAATTCCTTCAAACTAGGAGAAAGAAAGACTCAAAGAGCAAGGGTCATCCAGAAGCCAAGATAATAATCACAGTCATGGGATAGGATGTGGGCAAGAGCCCTTCACCTGCCTCTCTACCTAGGGAGATACCACAACGTATTGTCATGCCAAAATGAACGTAGGTAGAGAGACAAAGGAAAACAAACCCAGTTTATCACTTCTGGACCTCTCACCTGGACCAAAGATATTAGAAAGGAATCGGAGCATGGAAAGGAGAGAGAATGCTATGAAGAGACAACCCTGAGGAGACCTATTATCTATTTTACCATCTGCTAGATTGGCTACGGCAGGACTAACAAGCATAGCAAATGACTGAGGTTGGAGTGTACACCCAAATGCAGCACCTCACACACCAATCATTGTGAGAGGAAGGTAAGTGAGAAACGGGAGTCTCCGGAGGGAATTTCTGCAGACACGCCAGAAGATCCCATTCCAGATGGTTGTGAGTCACCATCTGGTTGCTGGAAATTGAACTCAGGACCTCTGGAAGAGCGGTCAGTGCTCCCAACCTCTGAGCCATCTCTCCAGCCCTGGTTTTTACCCAAAATCAAAGCACTGATTGTCTATATGTAACAGAAGAGGAAAAACACTCTTGTTGCTGGAAACAGAGAGCTGCTGACATGATTAATCTGTTCCAACCAGCCCTGAGAAAGAAACCCTAATCTTCAGTTGTCTGCCCTCGTCACGGTCCCAGTTCATTGCCCATTGTCCAGACCCCCCTTTCCCACAGTCTTTTCCTGTCTTCACAGTTCATGATTCCATCTGCAATGGAATCTTCTGACGTGTCTGAAGATAGCGATAGTGTACTCATACACATAAAATAAATAAATAAATCTTTTTTAAAATTTATATAAACCAGGCGCACAAGCACATGCTGCTAATACAGCACTTGGGAGTCTCAGGGAGGGAAGGTTGCAAATTCAAAGCCAGTCTGGGCTACATAGCAAGATTCAACCACAAGGCAAGAAAATAAGGTGCAAGGACTGGAGATGCCTCAGGCCTGTCATCCTAAAACTCAGGAGGCAGAGAGACAGGAGGACCATGACGTAAAGATCATCCTTTGTTCCATAGCACGTGTCAGACTGATTTGGGTCATGGTGAGCTCCATCTTAAAAATGAAAGCCAAGCTAACAACATGGCTCAGTGGTTAAGGGTTCACCATCAAGTCTGGTGACCTGATTTCCGTCCCCGGGACGCACAGGGTAGAAAAAGAGTTGTCTCCTGACCTCCGAGTGTGTATCATGACACATGCACAGTCTCCCTCCCCAGGAAATGAGTTAATATATATAAATTTAAAAAGGAAAGTAAATAAATACATAAATAAAAACACTAGTCTGTGTGAACCTCTGCTTTTACCCCTAATGCTGAAATAAATTAATGTGTAAATAATGAGACATAAAACTTTAAGTGGGGCTGGAGAGATGACTAAGCAGTCAATAGTGCTTGTGGCTCTTGCAGAGGACCAGTTTGGTTCCCAGCACCCACATGAGTGGCCCACAACCACCCGTAGTTCCAGTTCCAGGAGACACAGTGCCCTCTTCTGGACGACAAGAGTATCTGCACTCAAATACACACACACACACACACACAAATAAAAATGTAATTTAAAATGAAGAAAAAGATTCTTCTGTGCATGAGTTTAACAGCTACTTGGCCATCCTTTGCAAGGCCATAAAGTCTTGTGTTCAGAAGCTCTGAAGTCAACCTGCCTTGTTTTTAATCCCACACATACCCTAAGTCTATGTGACGATAGGTACAGGAGCTCTTAGATCCATAAGCCTGCTTATTTGGTTTTTCTCTATCCTGGGTGAAATTAGGAAACAGGATTTGGTAAAAACAAAGCAGATTTATTTACAGTTTGAACAAACTGGGGAAAGAAAGTCCTTTTCTCTACACCATTTGTGGAAAACGTTCCTAACTTTACAGAAAAGATGAAATCACTGGGTGTGGAGTCAGATGCCTGTAATCCCAACCCTCTGAAGGTAGCTGCAGGAGGTTCAGACATTCACTGTCGCACTCTGCTACATACAGTTCAAGGCCAGCCTTCTATACATGAGACCCTGTCAAAGAAAGAAGAGGAGGGCAGGCGGAAGGAGAGAGAGTGCAAGAGATTCAGGAAGGGATCATAGTGGCCATAAATGACATGCGAGTCACCCCCTTCCAAGGCTCAGGGAGCTTCTTAGCAAAAGGGTTGAGAATGTGAGAGGCAGAGGGGAAAAACGGAGTGCTGTGGAGCGCTGTCTTCCAGGTACAGCAAGGCCACTGAACTCTTCAACTCTCTGCAGGCACAAGCCCAGTACATCAGCATCCCTGCTGCGCTGTGGGGTGGGGCTCCCAAGGCTCACCCATCCCTGAGGACCTACAGACAGTTATTGATTGACGGGGCGGGAGGGACTTTTTCTTTAGTGTTGAAGTCACTGTAAGCAATCACAGCTAAACTCACACATGTTAAGACAAACAGAAACCTCACAAAAGTAGAAAGGGGACGGGGGGGGGGGGAGGTGGGGGTGGGAATGGGGACCGGCATCCGCAGAAGGGCACAGGAGGAAGTGATGGGGGTAAATAGGATCAAAATGCATCATATACATGTATGAAACCTACCGTAATGAAACCTACTATCTATAATTAATAGATGTTAAGTCCTCGCACCAGCGCTGCATTTCTCAACTGTGAGAAAAGCTGTCAGAACAGTGTCAATGTCTTTCTGCCTGGGAGAGAGGTCCCCGCGCCCCCTGTCACCCAGACTTTAACTTTTACTGACCTCAGCATGGGGTTCCTGGGGGTTTATAATTCCTTGGAGTCTTCACTTCAATAGTCCAATAACCAAAGGGGAGGCACACTCGCCTTCTCTATATCTCCTCTCCCACCAGAGTCACAGCGCAGAGTCCCGCTGCGAAAGGAAGAGATGGAACCCATGTGTTCCGCAGCCTACACGTCTCCAACCACCTAAGGTTATTCTCTCTCGTGTTTTTTTCCATGTAGGCCGGCACTTAAGAGGCAATTCAAGGCCAACCTGGTTTTCATAGTGAGTTCCAGGACAGACAGGAACACACAGAGAGAGACACTGCCTCAAACACAAACAAGACAAACAGTGACAAACAAAACCAACTCACTGTGTACCCAGTTTGTTTCTTTATTCTCTGAGACAGGGTTTCCCTGTGTAGCCCTGGATATCCTATAATTCATTCTGTAGACCAGGCTGGCCTTGAACTCAGAGATCTGCCTGCCTCTGCCTCCTCAGTGGTAGGATTAAAGGTGTGTGCCGCCATCGCCCAACTACCAATTACTTTTAAAAAAGTTTTTTAGTTCTTCTAATATCATCATCATCATCATCTGTGTGTGTGTATGAGTGAGTCATGCATGTATGTGTGTACATACATGCCTGTGTCTGTACTATATCTGGAAGTCACAGGACTACTTTATAAAGTCTGTTTTCTTCCACTTTTATGTGTGCTCTGGGGATAGAACTCATGTTCTCAGACTTGCAAGGCAAGTCAAGTCATCTCACCAGCTCTTATCTTGAACTTTTGGTCCTCCTGCCTCTACCTCCTGTGAGCCAGAATTTCAGGCTTGTGCCACCATGCCCAGCTTGTTCACTAAAACTTTTTGAATAACTGGCATCAGTCAGAAACTTGGAGGTACAGCCAGGGAGACAAGAATAAACCCCTGACTTCATGGGGTTTATTCTAGTAGAGAAGATAGACTGCTTTCTATCGCTGTGATTACACCATGACCAAAGCAGCTTAGGGGGGACAGGGTTTGCTTGACTTTTACTTCCATATCACAGCAGCAGCAGGGGGACCCGCTGCCTTTGCCTCCGCTGCTGCTGCAGCCGCCACCGCCCCCCGCCCCCCACTCCCTGCAGGGCTCTGGCATTTATATACTCTCTCAAGTGTCTCCAGAATTCCAAGTATAAGCTATCTTCAGCTGGCAGAATCATGTCCCTACCAGAGTACGAGACGAATCATAATCAGAGGCTGTGACAATCTGAAGCAGCCCCATATACCACACCAGAGATTAAAAGAAAAACCTATTCACATAACATAACTGGGTTTTTTTTGTTTGTTTGTTTGTTTGGTTTGGTTTTTTTTTTTTTTTTTTTTTTTTTTTTTTTTGAGACAGGGTTTCTCTGTGTAGCCCTGGCTGTCCTGGAACTCACTGTGTAGACCAGGCTGGCCTCGAACTCAGAAATCCTCCTGCCTCTGCCTCCCAAGTGCTGGGATTAAAGGCATGCGCCACCACTGCCCGGCATAACTGGGTTTTTAAAGAAACCAAAATTCTCATTACACTTGTAGGGAGGAACTACAGCAGAAAACACGGTAGAACACAGCTCCCTGGCTTTCTCTCCATGACTTGTTCTCCTTGCTCTCTAATACAGCCCAGGTCCACCTGTCTGCTGGTGACACTGCTCCCAGTAACCATCAGCCAAGAAAATGGCCCCCAAAGTCACACAGACGCGCCTGCCAGTCATTCGGAGAGAGGTATTTTCTCAATTGAGACTTCCATGTCCCAGATGACTATAACTGGTATCCAGCTGACAAAAAAACTAACCAGCACAGACAGTAATGGGTAAAAATGCAAACATTTAGTCCCACAAAGGAAACAAGAAGATGGGTGATCCCAGCACTTGGGAGGTGGGAAGTGATGGATTGGAAATTCCAGATCAGGGGAATGGAGAGACCATTCAGGGCTTGAGAACACATACTGCGGCTGGGCAGTGATAGCGCACACCTTTAATCCCAGCACTTGGGAGGCACACAGAGACAGGTGGATTTCTAGTTCTAGGACAGCCAGGGCTACACAAAGAAACCCTGTCTCAAAAAAACAAAAGAAAAAAATAAAATAAAATAAAAAAGAACACATACTTGCAGAGGACCAGAGTTAGGTTCCCAATACCCACACTGGGCGGTTCACAACTGCCTGTAACTCTAGTTCCCAGGGATCCAACTCCCTCTTCTGATCTCTATAGCCACCAGGCTCACATGCACAAACCCACACACAGACACACATATAATTAAATGATGATAAATTAATGACAAAATAATAATAATAGCCTGAACCACATGAGACTCTGTCTTCTGAAATGTCAATCAACAAACAAATGGAAAAAAAACAAAAAGAATCAGTAATTCTTGGGAAGCTAAAGTTGGCTTGAACTCCCTGTCCTCGAGTTGGAAACCTGGAATCCATCCCAGTGTCTAAGGGAGTGGCTGTGAGAGCAGTGACCTCTGACCCCAGCCCTATTCTAGCTTGACTTCTCAGGAATTCCTGTCATCCAGGAATTCCCAGCCATTCACTAAATCCCACAGATAAACAAGCAGCTCACTGAGACTCTCCCTGCAAAGCAGCTATCAACAACTACCTTTTCTCTCCACCCCACTTCCCACCCCTCCCATCATTCACCCACAGAGTTGATGGTAGACTGAATTCTCTCAACTGCCCACAACCTCTTGTGAGAGGCAGGGCAACACAGAGGAGGGTCCAGAATCCAGGGTCTTCCCTTTACTGACCATGTCACCTGGGACAGACAGCTTAATTTTGTGAGTCCAGTGTGTCTGTCTGTACGTTAGGTCAAAGGTCTCAAACCTCGGAGAACTCCTGTGGAAAAGCTCTTAGCGATGCTTCCACATTCCACTGCCTTCCACTGGCTTCCATCCACAACAAGTTCTACACTTCTCTCAGCTTCTCATGGTCTTGACTTTTCTCAAGACAAAGACATTTGACAAGAAAATCCCGCCAGGATGAAATCAAATGTGGAGCTTCCCCCCCGCCCCCCGATTGTTTTTTAAATTTATTTTATTTTTCTTCTCCCCATTTTAATCAGAGAGAAACTGAGTCTTACCCACCTCCCTCTTCTCTTTCTCCTTCTCTCCTTTCCTTTCTTCTTTTCTCCTTGTGATACTGGGAATGGAGTCCAGGGTAGTTCCCATGTGCCAGGAGAGCAAGTATCCTGAGCCATGTCCCCAGCCCCTTGGAGTTTTGTTCAGGTTTTGTTCTTAAGATTTATTTATTGAAGTGTCTGTGAATAAGGGAGACAGAGGGACAGAGACAGAGAGTTTACTTATGTGTGTGTGAGAGTCTACGCACACCACCTGGATGCAGGAGCCTTCAGAAGTCAGAGGTTCCCCAGCATGAGAGTTGTGGACAGTTGTGAGCCACCACGTGGGTGCTGAGACCCGACCCAGGCTCCTTCACGAGAGCAGGAATTGCTCTTAACTGCTGAGCCATCTCTCCAGCCCCTTGTTTTGATTTTTGAGACAGTGTCTCACATTATAGCCGAGACTAGACTAGAACGTTACTACATAGCTCAGGCTGATGTTGAACTCACAACAATCCCCCTGCCTCAGTCTCCAACTAGCTTGGTTTTTGGTTTTTGTTTTCAAGATCCTCTTACCTTGATGCCACAGCACTGGGATTACAGGCATGTGCCACCACACCTGGAAGCAACACATTTCTAAGATAATGCAATTTTCTCCTCTGACTTATACCATGATGATATAATTTATGTTCAAAGAGCTTTACAAATTCATCTGAGGTGTCATCTAAGATGACAAATTACCATCACACAGGAGCACTTCCACATTCTAGGTTTGCAAGTGGCAAAGCTTGCGGAACTGAAGGAAACTTATAAAAATGAATGTCTCAGAAAAGAGAAGTCACAGTGTTGAGAGGAAGACCAAGATCCTCAAATTTTCTAACTATTTACAAAGTTTGGGTATGTTTTTTTTTTCTTTCTAAGTTCCCTCTTCAAAGAAATTATCCCCACCCTGGGCTCTAAAGAACTCAGTGACACACTCTGCCCACCTTTGCTGTTAAAGGTACAAAAATCAAGTCATCTAGGAAGTAATTTGAACATTAATAAAAACAAAAATTGTGCAGGGTACAGTGGTACACGCTTACAGACCTAGCGTTCACGAGTAGAGACAGAAGAATCAGGAGTTCCAGGACAGCTGCAGGCCAGCCTGGACTACATGATAAGGTCCCATCTCAAAAAAATAATTTAAATTTTTTTTTTTTTTTTTTGGTTTTTCAAGACAGGGTTTCTCTGTGTAGCCCTGGCTATCCTGGAACTCACTCTGTAGACCAGGCTGGCCTCGAACTCAGAGATCCACCTGCCTCTGCCTCCCAAGTGCTGGGATTAAAGGCATGCGCCACCACCGCCCGGCTATGGTTTTTTTTTTTTTTAATTTAAATGTTTTAATTATAAAAAGGAACTTAGAAAGCCAAGCATGGTGGTACCTTCCTGTAACCGTGGCAGAGACAGAGGAGGCAGAGGCAGAGGCAGAGGCAGAGAGCATAACTGCTAGTTTAAGGTCAGTCTCACTCACACACCAAATTTTAGGCCAGTCAGGGCTGCATAGAAAGATCATAACAAAAACACAAGCAAAGAAACAAAGCATTGTAACGGTAAGCACTGACTAATATAGGCCAGTCAGTACTTCATAGTTTGCTGATAATGTACCTGACACAACAGACTCCCAGACCTTAGCACAACTGACTTCGTGATGGAGGTACCACTAAGGCCATGAAACTCAGCACAAAAACAGAAAGCACCACCAAAAATCAAAACAAAGACCTAACCCATCAAAATCCGCAGCTCTGGGAAAGTCTCTGAATGGACTCACCTTGCTTTGTGGCTTCTGTAGTTCTGTGTCTGGCTAACTGTTCTTGTCAACTGAAATATGTCAACCCAGGATTTGGTTTTTTTGCTTAAAAGCTGAGAAAGGCTCAGGGCTACCTTGGGATTCCAAACACCCTGTGTAGTCTCCCATTGACCAATTAAGACTTTCTATTGGCTTAAACCTGTGTCTGAGTAGTCTTCTCCGGTGGACACCACAACACTAAAAGCAGTTTGGAGTTCAGAGTCGCTAGCTCACATCTGTAATCTCATCATTCAGGAAGCTGAGACAGGAGGATTTCAGTGAGTTTGGGGACAACTTGAACTACATAATGAGTTCCAAGCCAACCATGGCTACAGAGTGAGGCCTTGCCTCAAGCAAAATAAAAATAAATGGGCAGAAAAAATAAATAGGCAGGACTGTGATGGTGCATGCCTTTGATCCCAGCACTTGGGACACAGAAGCAGGCAGATGGCTGAGTTTGAGGCCAGCCTGGTCTATAGAGCCAGTTCCAGGACAGCCAGAGCTAGACAGAGAAATCCTGACTCAAAAATAATAATAATAAATACTAAGTACTAAATAATAAAATTAATTAATTAATAGTTTTTAACTAATAACTATTAATTATTATATCCTAGTAATATATACTATTAATTAATTAATATATACTGGTAATTAATTAATAAATAGATATTAACAAATAACTAAATACTAAATAATAATGATGATAGCAATAACAATAATAATAATAATAATAACTTCAGTTTGGTCACTGAATGTATAGGCAAGAGAGATTACATAGCATGTGTGAGGTTCTGGATTCATTTTTCCAGCACCACAAAGTTAATTAATCAATCAATTAATTCCAGTCTTTGAACTTTCTCCTATTTAAATTATATGACAGAAGAAACATTCGTAGGGTTTGACTCCGTGTTGGAGTACTTGCCTAACATATGGGATGCCCTTGTAAGACTCGGCCAGTCTTACCTTAGCGGACCTCCTGAGTGGACCACGTAGAGACAGAAAATTGATGCAAAACACTTGAGGAATTTTTATTAAAAATACTAGCATGCTAGGGTTACTCTGCATATGAAGAGAGAGCGAACCCCTCTCCCCCGCCCCCCACCCGCACCCCTTAGTCCGCACAGCGGACCTTTTATACAGCCTCCAGGGCAGACTCCATTAGGCACAATGCAATTGGCAGATCAGTGTTACTTTAAACAGATTGGTCCCTAGGGGATGAGGTAAGTGGCCAATGGTCAGTCCGGTCAGTCCTTTGGAATGCGTCCTCACCCCTATGTCGGTCTCTCCCTCTCCCATGTGGTCTGAGGAAAGCAACCCAGCCTCTGACCTTTTTAAGGTTCCTGAGTTAACTCTTTCACCCTAACTTCAATCCCTGGCACCACGAAAGAGAAAAGAGCAGAAATAAAGAAAAGAGCAGTAATAAAATGTTGGAAATCAGGGCTAAGGCTGTAGGTCAGTGAGGTGAGGTCTTTTTTTTTTCTTTTAACTAGCATGTTAGGTTCAAGCCCCAGCACTGCATAAATTGGAATTGGCTGTCCATGCCTGTAATCCCAGCTTTTAAAAAATTCAGAAATTCAAGGTCATCCTGAACTAAGTAGTGAGTTCAAGGCCAACCTAGGCTATATGAGACCCTGAGTCAAAACCAAAACCAAAATTAAACCAACCAACCAAAAAAACACAGGGGATGAGGGAGAATGATCTATGTATCAGAGGTGGGTGTTTTCTTTGTCTTTTTTTTTTTTTTTTTTTTTAGTGTGTAGGTGTGTTGCCTGCAAGTTTGTCTGTGCACTAAGGTAGACTGCCATTTCCCATGGTAGGGTGGCTGGTATTCTTCCTCTGAAAGAGCAGCAAGTGCACTTACCCACTGAGACATTCTCCCCATCCCTGCCCTCATCCCTGCCCCCATCCCACCCTCACCCTTGCTCAGGGCTATCTTAAATGCTTTCTTTTTCTCTAACTCAATGCAATCCTTGACAGCAGTCTAAGAGAATGGGCTGCTTCAGTCCTCAAGGACCAAAGTGGGGGAGGGACTGAGGGCCAGACAACAGTGTGCTTGCCTGGCAGTTGGACAGTTGT
The DNA here is from genome assembly GCA_036184795.1 of Tokudaia tokunoshimensis. Taxonomy (NCBI): domain Eukaryota; kingdom Metazoa; phylum Chordata; class Mammalia; order Rodentia; family Muridae; genus Tokudaia; species Tokudaia tokunoshimensis. Next base: position 115,838,182 of record BTHU01000005.1, on the reverse strand, counting down.
TGGAACCTGAATCCAAGCAGTCAACTCTGGGGTCACATGTTCTGTGTCTGATTGTGACATCACTAACAGTTGCTCCTGACTGATAAGACCCTGCTCCTTTTCTCTCTAGTGGTATCTGGAGAAGCCATTTCCTGAGTCGGTGCCAGGCTCAGCACCACAGCTTGTCAGCTGTTGAGACACTAGGAAAGGGGAAGTAGACAGTTCAAAGTCACACAAGCAAGCAGTCTCAGAATCCAAACCCAGGAGCTCCGGTTCTAGGCCACACTCCCTTCCTCTGACAGATTCAGGGTCCCAGTAGCCGAAAGTCCAGTCATATGTGGGGAGTGTCAGGGCAGTGGAGGTAGGGATGGGGTGACATCTCACCCAAGCTGCAGATACCCTTCTTGGACAAGATGTCAGAGGCTCCCCAGCTAGGATCAGAGGAGTGGAGAACATGGCGTGGCCCTGACAGGTGCTTCCTTGGCTGACGCAGGCTCGTTGACTGGTCTGCAAAGCCTGAGGCTGTGTTTGGATGCAACTGAAGAGCTAAGCAGAATCCCAGGCAGGGTCAACTTGGAGAAAGGAGCGAAGTGTAACACCTTGACGTATGGGACTCCTGGGAGTGCCTCCCAAGACTACAAGACCTTGTCTGTGTCCACAATTGTTGTCCCCACAGGAGAGAATGGAGCTTTCAAAGATAATAACAATGTTGACTTACTTCTGCGGCCACTTCTGTGATGTCCAGCAACGGAGGCAGGCAGCAACCCTGGTTCTGGGAGGTGGGAGTATGGCTTGGAGGTAGAGTGCTTGGCTAGCAAATACACATATTTGCAACACGAACTCGATATTGCAAAACAGAATTGTTTCTGATGCCACCCACTCCATCTAACTGTGCCACTGCCCTTGCTAGTCATGGGCTAGAGACTGGGTTGCATAGTCCAACAGGGAGCCAAGAAGACAGAGGAAGTGGCCCAGGGAGAAAAATGGCCCCCATCATGGACTCATTCTCTGCCGTGAAATAGTGTCACAGAAAGCTACTCTCCCTGTCCCCAAACCTCTCATCACCACCCACTTAAGCCAACAGAAAGCCTTTTTTCCTTTCTGTACAGTTCCAAGAGGATGCTCTTGACAGGACCCCAAGGACATGGACCCCATGTTTCTTCCCAAGGTGACTATGCTGAATAGATTCTTTTCTTGCTCCTTCACCATTCATTTCTCTAATAGGACTTTTTGGAGGTGATTGATGGCACCCACACAGGTAACCCAAGTCAGTCCACTAGCCTAGGGCACAGGATGACTCTCTTCCACATAAAGGTGAGCTAGATCCATTCATCAAAGTGTTTTCTCTTGGTTTTTTTGTTTTTGTTTTTTGTTTGTTTGTTTGTTTTGTTTTTCGAGACAGGGTTTCCCTGTGTAGCCCTGGCTGTCCTGGAACTCACTCTGTAGACCAGGCTGGCCTCAAACTCAGAAATCCTCCTGCTTCTGCCTCCCAAGTGCTGGGATTAAAGGCATGAGCCACCACTGCCCGGCGTGTTTTCTCTTGTTAACACGTCACTTATTACAAAGATCTGTCCTGCCTGAGAACTGTGGGGGACAGAGAGAAACTTATTTTCCTCCCTGACCATGTGGGGAACAATCTGCAATAGTAAGTACTTCTGGTTTCAAATGAGTGAGTTTGTTAGCGTAGAACAAACAGCAGAAAGGACATAGAGTATCAGGTCAAGCACTTACACCATCCACCAGAAACCCACTGGGGAAGCCTGGAAAGCCAAGCAGTCAGCTAAAACCTCTGACCCACGAAGGAGGTCCCAGGCAGAGCTTCCCCTCCTGGGTGAGACTGACAGCTATTCTCAGGAGTGGTGGGATGTATTTTTGTTGTTGCTACTTTTTATTACGTTTGATTCTGTGTATTGTATAGGTATATACTGTATATATACTGTGAATACAGGTATCCAGGAAGGTCAGAGGTGTCAGATTCTTCCCCCTGACCCCCAAGATCTGTAATACAGGTGGTTGTGAGCAACCTGACCTGGGCTGAGACCAGAACGCATCTTTGTTGTTGTTTTGTATTATTTTGTTTTTATTTATTTATTTGAGACAGGGTTTCTCGTAGTCCTGGCTGTCTTGGAACTTGTTCTGTAAGACCGGGCTGGCCTTGAACCCACAGAGCTCTGCCTGACTCTGCCTTCTGAGTGCTAAGAGTAAAGGTGTGCACCACCACCGCCCAAGTCAGAACACACTCTTAACAGCTGAACCATCTCTTCAGCCCTTCCCCCACTATTGACATTTTTATATCATGGGATAAACAGTAGCTAAGGCTCCTTGCTTTTGGGGGGTTGTCTGCAAATGACTTGCCTCCAGCCATGTACGAGGATACTCCTTTTTTTCTAACAATCCACTCTCCTTTTGTCTGTCCTCAAGGATATAGTATTTCCACACTCTGGGCTATTTGCCGTTCTCCTTTCTCGTTCGCAGAGGTCTGGGGATAAGTGAACCCCATCCAAAACAAGGGGGTCTTGGAGCACTCTAAAAGACAGCGTGCTTAGGTCCGGAGTCAGGGTTCCACCCTCACCTCTACAGTTTCCTGGTGACTTTAAACAGTTCCTGACATTTTGGTAGCATAGCGTATGCTACGCCCCATGAGACTTGAAGATTTGCATCTCATTGGACACAGCTTCATCCTGGGTGCCAATCAAGTTCTCAAAACAGGAGGTTTTTGGTTTAGGAAGAGCAGGAGAAGAGATATGCTAGTCCCTCCTTCCTCCTATCCCCCCTTCTTGCCTTCCTACATTTCGGCTGCTGCTAATAGCAAAAATCATCTGTAGTGAACCATTCCCTAGGTCAGCAGCCATTAGCAGGCCAGAAAACCAATTCTAAACAATGTAGTATCTGGTTGTGGAGAGCTAGTTTCCTCTTCCTCTTCCTCCCTTCACCATAGGTGAACGTGAAGTTACTTCTGGGATGATGCCCTTGTGGGTCAATCCCCAGGCTGGGGCACTATTGGTACCAAAAAGGGGGATAGAAAAGTTCCCATCAGTTACCAGAAGAGAGACTCAACTATCAGCCAAGAACAACTCTCGAGGGCTGAGACTATAGAGCAGTCACAAGACACTAACTTCAATCTCCAATACACACACACACACACACACATACACACACACACCAGTTACCAATGAGTCAGGCATGGTGATGCATGCCTGTAATCTCAGAACTTGGGAGGTAGAGGCAAGAGGGCCAGCAGTTCAAGGCTAGTCCAGTCAATAAATACAGTAAGTTGGAAAGCAGCTTGCACTTAATGGAACCCTGCCACAAAGCAAAAGTAAACAATAATTAATAACATAAATTAATAACTAATAACCCACACCCTACCCCAAGTATCAAATCCTGTTTCTCCTTAGGAGAGGAAGGAAAAAGGATTTGGCTTTTATTATGCCTATTCTACAATTAAACTGAAGCTTAGGATATGAACTGATTTCCAGGATCACACAGACAACCAGTCAGTGGCACCTGCTCATTCTTGTTGTCTAAATACTTCCAATATGGCAGCTTTCAAACATGGCCTCTCCGAGCAGCTGGGAAGAGAAGCTCCCTGTGGACTCTCACAAGCCCTGTAAGCACCAAATATTGAGTAGAACCATCTGTTGTGTTGGGCTTTGCTTGTAAACAATTCTACCACTGTCACTTGAAGGTAGGGACCGTCTCTCTTTTATCAACTTTGCCCTGCAAAGACCATTAAGCATCTGTGGAATTTAAAGACAAATCGTTTTTATTTCCCTGAGTCACCTTCCCTCAGACAGCCACATGCACAATACCACATGTGGATGGGACTTACTGACCAGACTTTTTCACAAACTGTGACTCAGACTTTGTGGCCTTAGAGGCAGGAAACACCAATTTGAACATGAGATACTGCTGTGAGGAAGTCTTCCATGGGAGTCTGAATTTGCCTGCTCCTTCCCAACGCAGCCTCCTTTTCCACCTTTTAGAACTGAATTGTCTTTGTTACTTTTTCTGTTTCTAACAAAAACAACTTCACGGAGAAAGGGTTTGTTGTGGCTCCCAGTTCAAGGATACAGTCCATCATGGTGGGGAATTCAAGACAGCTGGAGTGTGAGGCACAATCGGAAGGGGAATGAATTCAGGCTGCTCCCTTGCTCCTGTTAGACCAGCGGTTCTCAATCTGTGGGTTGTGACCCCCCTCGGGAATTGAATGACCCTGTCCCATGGGTCAGCCAAGACCATCAAAAGACACAGATATTTATATTATGATTCATAATAGCAAAATTACAGTTATGAAGAAGCAACAAAAATAATTTTATGATTGGGAAGTCACCACAACGTGAGGAACCATATTAGAAGATCTAAACACTAGGAAGGTTGAAAACCATTGTGTTAAACAAATCATGACCCCAGCCAGGGAATGGTGACACCCACAGTGGGCAGGTATTCCCACCTCAATTAACACAATCAAGATAATCTCCCACAGGCAAACCCAGAAGTCCATCTTCCAGGTGATTCTAGATTCTGTCAACCCAACAGTTGACACCATTGCATTATGGCGACATAAAACGTAATGTTTTATGGAGCTAGAGGGACAATGGCTAGTGTTTAAGAATATTTGCTGTTTTGATGGGTCCCTTGGCAAAGGACCCAGGTTCAGTCCCAGCTCCCAAATTGTGGCTCACAACCATTCGTCACCACAGTTACAGAGAACCCAGCACCCTCTTCCAGCCCCCACAGGTACCAGGCACATAAGTGGAATCACACACTTGTCCTTTGCTTTCTGTCACTTAGCATAAGACCTCCTGTCACACCCGTTACATTTTAAGGTAAGCCTATACCATGTATTATCACTCATCTGTCAGCAGACAAATAGGTTGTTTGCAACTTTGGCTGCTATGAATAATGTTGTTCTGAGTGTTCGTGTACAAACACCTGCCTGATTCCTTGCTTACAATGATTTTAGGTATACTTCTGGGAGTGAAATTACTAGACAATGTAATGGTTTCTCCCTGTCACCACTCCCTCCCGGTACTAAGAAATGACCCTAAGCCTGGTGGTGGTGGCACACGCCTTTGATCCTAGCCCTCTAGAGGCAGAGGCAGGTGGATATTTGTTGAGTTTAGGATCATCTTGGATACACAGTGAGTTCTAGGACAGCTAGGGCTACACAGAGAAACCCTGTCTTGGATTAAAACAAAGCATTGAGCCTGAAGCCTCTCAGACTCTACTCTACTGCTGAGCTATGCCCAGCTCTGGGTTGCTTGTTTGTTTGAGACAAGGTCTCTCTCTGTGGTCCAGGCTGGCCTCAAACTCCTTCTGCTTCAGTCTTCCAGTCTTGGGATCAGAGTCTGGTGTCACCAGGCCCAGAAGACGAGGTTGATGGCTTGCGAAGCAATTGTAACAGTTTCTACAGCGGCTGCGTCTTTTCACACCCTCATGAGCAAGGCACAAGAATTCCTATTTGGAGGGCTGAGGATGTACCGCCTCATTTCGTATAGTCAGTCCTACCTGGCATGCTCAAGGCAAGGGTTAAGTCTCTGGCACTGCATAAATTGGACCTGTTGGTGTCCGCCTAAAATCCTAGTACTAGGTCAAGGCAAAAGGAGCATGAAATCAAGGCCAAGGTCATCCTAATCTACATGGTGGATCAAGGCCAGTCTGAGCTACATGAGATCAAGACTCAAAAAAAAAAAATCCGGTTTTTCTACATCCTCATCACTGCTTAATATTTTCTGGTTTTCTCTCACTGTGGTTTGGTTTCCCCTAATGATCAGAGATGTTGAACATGTTTTCATGTGCTTATCAGCCAGCTATATGTTTTCTTCAGAGAAATGCATATTCAAGTCATTTGTCTATATTTTTAATCAAGTTTGGCTTCCTGTTATTGAGTTGTAGGGGATTTTTGCACATTGTCAACTCATTACCCCAGTCTGTTTGCAAGCAATTCCCCCATTTCAGGCCCAGCCTCCTTACTCTGTTGAGAGTGTACTCTGATGATCTGGCTTCTTTTTAAGGAACTAACTTGTCATGACCATCAAAGACTGAAATCCCCTGACTCATGTGTGTGTTGGCTCTGATTTCTCAAAACACTCTCTAGGCAACCAGGTGGTGGTGGCACACATCTTTAGTCCCAGGACCCAGGAGGCAGAGGCAGGAGGATCTCTAAGTTCGAGGCCAGCCTGGTCTACAAAGAAAGTTTCAGGAAGCCAGGGTTACATAGAGAAACCTCTTTACAAAACAAAACAAAACACCAGAATCAAACTCCCAGACAACAAAATCCACCCCCTGGAAGAATAACCCGTAGAATAACCTAGAAGTAAAAGAAAGCCTGGCTGGTCACACTCTATTCCTCTGCACACTTTCCCACTCCTAAGGCTAGCCCTAGGTTACACAACGTGAACTCAGTCATAAAGGGAAGAAGGTTGGTGTCTTGCAATGTTGCAAATAGGAGGCTCTGTGGAGTGGAGACAATCTTTCAGGCCAGGGGCAAGATTTGTGACATTTAGTTTGTGCCGGGGACAGTCCTAAGCAACTCTAAGCCCACAAAGCTGTCTATTACATTGATAATTTATGTGTTGGAGTCGAGGAGTTGCCTCATGTACCACACAAACACCGATCTCAATCAGACAGGGATGGTTTATTGTGTATAAGCCCCAGGGACATGGACCAGATTCAGGAACTGAACTATGACCCCGAGTTCCTTGGGTACAGGAAGCACTGTTGGGTGGTTGGTTCAGGTCCAAGCTTATTGTGGGTAACTATACAAACAGTTCTATTAGCTTTTATCATGATTTTATCATGATTGGTTTCCAAGGGCACAGAACATAATAGAATATGTGATCAATCTTGGCATTAGAAAGTTGAGCAGAAACATGAGAAAGTTCCCTTATAACGGCAGGCTTGCTAGGTGACTGTTACCGAGGCCTTAACATGTTACCTATGCCTTAACAATATGTATTCTTTAAAAGAAAAGAATTGTAGGGCTGGGTGATAGCGGCACACAACTTCAATCCTAACACTCAGGAGGATCTGAGTTTCATGTCAGCCTGGTCTGCAGAGTGAGTCCCAGGTAGGCATAGAGAGACCCTGTCTCGATAAACAAACAAACAAATATCATTTAGACAAATTTTTAGTATGCAACCCTAGTTGGTCTGATAACTACCTATATAGCCCAGAGTGGTCTTAAAGTTGTAGCAGTCCTCCTGCCTCAGCCTCTTGAGTGCTAGAATTACAAGTGTGAGCCACCACACCTGTCCAACATTTCCACTTAAAAGAAATAGGCCCGCCGGGCGGTGGTGGCACACACCTTTAATCCCAGCACTTGGGAGGCAGAGGCAGGAGGATTTCTGAGTTCGAGGCCAGCCTGGTCTACAAAGTGAGTTCCAGGACAGCCAAGGCTACACAGAGAAACCCTGTCTCGAAAAAAACCAAAAAAAAAAAAAAAGAAATAGGCCCAGCAAGGTTCCATAATCTGTCCAGAATCACAGATTAGAGACTAAAGAAAGGAGCCCTGGCCACAGGGGTCAGCAGCCATTTTATTGCTCAACCTATGACATGGTCCAAGCTTCAGAATCTGAATTATTTGAATCTGAACACAAATGACTAGTGAGTACCTGATTACAGTCCTTTAGTAATCCGAGGGAATCCAACTAAAATCACAATTTGACGGCACATTCTGTCAAATGAAATTTGGGCAGGGGCTGGAAAGATGGCTCAGCGGTTAAGAGCACTGACTGCTCTTCCAGAGGTCCTGAGTTCAAATCCCAGCAACCACATGATGGCTCACAACCATCTGTAATGAAATCTGATATCTTCTTCTGGTGTGTCTGAAGGCAGCTACAGTGTACTTATATATAACAAATAAATAAATCTTTTTAAAAAAAGGAAGGAAAGAAAGAAAAAAAGAAAAGAAAGTTGGGCAGTACTGGTAGAGAGAGGCTTTGGGGAAATAGAAAGCTTCGTGAAAGAGAGAACCTGTTGAGGTGGAGGGGCTCTCCTGGGACTCCAGTGCCCCCTGAGGATTTGCATGCAGTTAACTGGTGAAGTGACAGGTAAGGCGTCCAAACTCCAGTAAACAAACCACCCTAGCGAGACTCTGGGTCGCACACTAAGAAGAGACCTGAAAGTAGAAGTAAAGCTAGTCAGGAGGAGGAAGGGGATGGAAAGGGATCAGCAGGAGTTGAGGGAGGACCAGGGAGCAAAAGGGGGGGGGGGTATGTGACTATGACCCAATACATTATACACAAGTATGAGAATGTCAATAATGAAACATGTTATTGTGGATAGTTAATATGGACTAAGAACATATTAGGCTGGGTGTGGTGGTGTACACCTTTAATTGATGCGTTCACACTCTGAAAGGCTAAGGCAGGTGGATCTCTACAATTACAAGGCCAGCCTGGTCTACAGAGTAAATCCAGATCAGCCAAAGCTACATGGCAAGACCCTGCACCCAAACAAAATGGACAACAAAATCCTCCGTTAAGCTACAGATGAGGGTGTGGACTGGTGCAGCCATTTCAGAAGCAAGTTGGAAGTTCTTCGTCAAACTAGATGGAAGTGTGCTTCAGGATGACCTGGCAGCGTCGCTTCAGGAGAAACTCTGATGTGTTTTCAGATGGTTCTAGGACCCTTCAAGCTGACAAGTGAAACCAAGTCTCACAAGCAGTAAGTGCTCCTCCTGGCTCCGGTGGTAATGGTTCTCTGGTTCCTGGGGTCCCTAGAAACACATGTCTGTGTCTGTCTCCCAGTGTCTGAAGTGCCTGATCACGAGTACTTGTGCCTGGGAAGAGTCCCCATGAGGCTTCAGGCTGCATGAGATGTACAAGAGACCTGCAACATCGGGGTGTCGGCCTAGACCGGCTCCCAAACCAGCAGCACACACAAGATGCCTAAGAGTTGGTATGTGGGTGTAATTACGTGGCAGATGGGGGATGGGAGCTAGCCTGTGCTTACTGAGAGTTCTAGGTTTGACTACTAATGACTGCACCCCTACCAGCCTCCTTTTTCCCACATGTAAAATGGGCATAAAAAATAATCTATAGGGTGGCTGTTTGGTAGGTAGGATTGTAAGTTTTAAAAATTGACCAAAAAGAGGATAACATTTGAAATGTAAATAAAGAAAATATCCGAGAGAGAGAGAGAGAGAGAGAGAGAGAGAGGAAATAAAATGAAGCTAGATGCAAAATTTAAAACAGAGGATAAGAACGGATACCCATGTCATCCTTTCTGTAATACCCAAACCCATATCCAGTCTTCTCTGTTACTTTGATACACATAATCATTTAAACTCACAGTATCTCCTCTCCTAGATGGTTTTCCTTTTTTTTTTTTTTTTTGTTTTGTTTTTTGTTTTTTAGGGAGAATTCTATTTGAGTGTGAGGCTTGAAGCCCTCATAGGAGATACGGAAGATATTCTCTGTGTGATAAATAAACATTACTTTGACTTGACAAAAAAAAAAAAAGACCAAATTTTGCAGGGTGTGGTGGCGCACGCCTTTAATCCCAGCACTTGGGAGGCAGAGGCAGGCAAATTTCTGTGAGTTCGAGTCCAGCCTGGTCTGCAATGTGAGTCCAGGACAGCCAGGGCTACACAGAGAAACCCTGTCTTGAAACGAAACAAAACAAAAAGAAAAGACCAAATTCGAAGAGAAATGTTTATTAAGTAAACATACTGTGGTACATGGATATTGCAAACCAATGGTAAGGGATATGCAGATGATGAAATTTAGAATATATCGTATTAACATAGAAACAGAGAATGTTATTTGATTGAAAGTACTAGACACCCATTTCAATGAGCTTAAGGAAGGAAAGAGAAGGAATCCTGACAAGAGAACCTCCCAGGACTCAAGACAAAGCTGGCCCCTCTGGCCCCTGGAAGCTGTGTCTTCTCCCCAAGTTCTGGTTTCTCTCTGGCCTCTGCTTGGCCTAACACATCTGCTTTCTTTGAAAAGCCACTTGTCTAACAGAAACCTAGGTAGACGCACAACCCACTTCACATATAGACACAGTCACAGCTCTCCAAAAGGTGCACCCTGAGTGAGTCCAGATGTCCACCCCTCACCCCTTCCGTTCCTATCAAAGGACTGAGGGCACCAAAGTCTCAGGGTGGAGGATCAGGATAAGCTACTGAACATGCCCTGCTCAGAAGTCCCGTGAGGGAGGTTGAACCTCCCAGCTAATAACACGAAGAGGTAGAAAATTAAATTCCTGCGTCCTGAACAGCATTTAGCACAGGCAAGACCTGAACCTGAGTTTGTAAGATGTCAAAGTTCAAGTACATCATTTTAACTACTTAGTCCCCTTTGGCCAGGTCCAGACTACCGCCACCACACCAAACCCAAGCGGGCTACTGCCTATTGAAACAAGACTATGCTTGTCTGTCAGACAGGAATCAACTGATCCAACTTCAAGGAGACACTCGCTGGGAGGAAGGACTTTTTGTTTTTTGTCTTTTTAAAGAAGCACAAGGCTCAGGAAAACAAGAAAAGGTCCTCAGAGTTCTGAGTCTGAGGCTTCTGAATACTTCCCAGCAGGCAAGAGGGGATCTCACTTAAGCGAAAAGCGGGTGTCTTTTGAATACACCTGCTATTTCATGTATATTCCCATGGGGGTCACATTTGTTTTGCTTTATTCTATTAATGTTGTACATTCATTGATGTCTATGTCTGTGGGGGAGGCGGGGCATGTGTGTGCCACAGCATGAAGGAAAAGATTCACGGACAACCTGCAGAAGTCTGTTCTCTCTGTACCGTGTGGCTTCTGGGATCAGACTCTGATCAGCCGCGTTCACTGCAAGTGCTCTCTACTTTGCATTACCATCTCACTGGCCCATGGCTGTGCCCTCTATGTTGGGAGACTGTGGAACCTTTAGGAGGTAGGACCTGGCCGTAGAAGTAGGTGGTTGGGGGGGGAGGGGGGGATGGCTTGTATCCCATCCCTGGGTTAAGGTGCAGTCTTTGGTTCCTGGCTCACGAACAACCTCCGTCTCGTGTTCCCACCACCAGAGTCTGAGCTGCCCTGCCATGCCTTCCTTGCCGTGAGGGACTTAAGTCTTCTAAACTGTGAGCCAAAATAAATCTCCCCCTCCTTGAGTTGTTTCTGACAGGGAGGCTGGGCACAGTGTGTGAAATGGGACTAAGACACTTGTCAAAAAATCACCACCAGGTAGGCGGCCAGAGGACCTCAAAAGAAGCTGCCTTCCGGAAGTGGAGAGAGAGTACAGTGTCCTGAGGTGGCCACCTCTCTTCCATTTCTTCAGCATTCATTCAGGCCTGTGCAAAACTCGGCTGCCTCAGCAAACTCACTCCCATCCTAGCTCCTGGTCAGCCTCTGTGTTATCTCCTCTGGTTACATTTGAGGCAAGGTACTGGGGTCAGTCAGGGGCTACCACCAAACCACTTCCTCTAGGAAGGGTCACAAGGACCTTGTACCTGTAGATGGAGGTGCCAGCCTAAATGCAATTGCTCCCCCAAAGATCTTCCACACAATCAGTGAAGGGTCCCCACAACCCCTCTCCCCTCTTCCTGTAAGCCCCCGGAAGTCACTGACCAAACCTTAAGTTGCTGCCCCAGTTGGATGAACTGGGCTGCTCAGCGTCTCTCCCCAAGGTCTGGCCCTAGCTGGGATGTCACAATCTGAAGCTCTGGGTGAGTCCATCAGCCACAATCCTCTAGTGTTGACCCAAAGATGGGTGACAAGGAGCATTCAAGTTCTGTATTTTCCTGCCACCGACTCTCTGCGAGGAAGTAAGGTCCAAGGGGAGGTTGGCCATAGGCAGAAACCTCTCATCTCCCAGTTTCGTCTGTGAGGTCCATGGAAGAGAAGGCTCTGGGTCTGGCTTTAATAAGCAGAGATTAATTTTTCAGTGACACCGCAGGAGTCTGGTTGGCTGGCACCATCACCTCAGTACACGTGTCACTAGTGGCTCTGGAGCACTTCCGGCTACTGCGTATGCTGTAAAACTTTTCGCTGAGGTGCTTTCGGAACTTCTTGGTGAGAAAGCAATAGATAACGGGATCTAAGACGCAATTGGTGCTGAGGAGGCAGAGGGTGATTTGATGGGCATCATTAATAGCCTGATGGAAGTTGGTCTGGTAGCCCAACTCCGCTAGGGTCCAGGGCAGCTGGACCACGTGATGGGGCACAAAACAGATGACAAATACGGCCAAGACTGTGCAGACCATCCACAGCGCCCGGCGCTTCACTTCCGCTTTGCGCTGCTGCCGCACGGGCCGCGTAAGCAATGTGTGGATGATGACCAGGTTGCAGTATAAGATAAGGAAGAAGACGACGAAGAAGCAGAAGGCGATGAAGACATGGACGACGAGGATGGGCACACTGTGTGGCTCATAGTGCTCAAAGCAGCGGGTGATGTTGACTGAACCATCCTTATTGGGTACTAGGTTGGTAGAGTCTGTGGCCAGGAAGTAGGATGCAGTAGCCACGATGGATATCCAAATGACCAGGGACAAAGAGATGCCACGCATTCGGGTGGTGGCCTGAGCAGTCTTGATGGGATAGGCTACTGCCTGGTAGCGGTTATAAGTGATGACACCCAGAAAGGCCACACTGCAGTAGGTATTGATGAAGAAGAGGCAGCCAGCCAGGTTGCACAGGAATTTGGGTAGAATCCAGTTGCCCTCGTTGTAGTAGTAGACAATCCACAGTGGGAGGGTGATTAAGAAAAGCAAGTCCGCCACGGTGAGATTCACCATGAAGATCTTTATCTCATTTAGTTTCTTGGAAGGGTACAAGGTAGCAAAGACCCACAGCACATAGCCATTGGCAACCACCCCCAGTATAAAGATGACACTGTAAACGATCGGAAAGAGGGTGTAGCGAAACTCAGAATCCACACGAGAGGAGCCGTTGTACTCCATTGCTCGGGACAGGAAGGGTCACCTGGTCATGGAGCGTTTGTCGTACGGGCCTGAAAGAACAGTCGACGATTCTGGTTAATAAAGAGTCAATGAAGAGATTCCCTTACATCAACAAGTCCAAAGCTCCCTGCGACAGTTTGGATGCTGGAGCCCTCTCTAGGATTCATGTTGAAACTTAATCCCCAAGGATTAAGAGGGAGGCCTTGAAGGCTGAGCCTGCATAAACAGGGTCTGTGAGATGACTCAAACAGGCCTGTAAGATGATTCAACAGGTAAAGGCATCTGTAGCCCAGCCTGGTGGTCTGATTGGATCCCCGGGGACCCGCGTGGTGGAAGGAGAGACCTGAGTTGTACTAGTTGTCGCCTGACCTCTGACCTCTGTGCACAGTGTGGTGTATGCCTCTGGGCGTGTGGTGTGTGTCTGTATGTGGTGCGTGTATGTGCTGTGACTCCACTATCGGGGGATCTGACGTTCTCTTTGGCTCTCCACCAGGCACCAGGCAGACGAATGATACGTGGACATGCTTCAGCACTTATATGCATTAAATAAATAAGAGTTTTAAAAATTCATATTGAAAAAAAATATTTAGGACAGGCATTGTGGTACACACCTGTCGTGGGATGAGTGCACATGAGAAGTAGGCAGATCATCATGGGTTTGAGGTTTGAGTGTGTTTTAGGATAAGCTAAGCTACATAATGACACTCTATCTTTTAAAAAATATTTTGTTAATCCATTCAACAGATGAAGGGGTTATAGCACGGTGCTCTCTTTTGCTTGACAGGCTTGTAACCAAGGGTGGGACCTCCTACTCCACCCAAAAACCAACAAACTGAAATTATAAAAATGCTTCAAACTGACTGGGCAGTGTCTACTCAAAGTGTCATGGTCACGAAAGACAAAGAAAGACTGAGGAACTACCAGAGATTATAGGACACTAAATAGCTATGTGGCCTGGCCTGGTGACTCACATATGTAATCCCAGCACTTGGGAAGCCAAGGCAAGAGGATTAGAGTGAATATCAGGCCAGCCTGGGCTACATAGTGAGTTGAAGACTAGCCTGGACTATAGCATGAGACTGTCTCAAAAAAAAAAAGTCACACGCACACACACACACACACACTTATAGAAAAATAGTGGTCAGGATCTCAAATCCTTTTGTTCTCCCATCCATCCATTCAACAAATATTTCTGAGCGCCGACTCTGTCAGGCATCCTGAAGAGCACAGTGTTGCAGCCCTGTCTCCCATGAGGGAGGAAAAAAAACTAAAGGAATTCAAACAGACAACTGCCATACAAAGAACAAAAGGGGTGCTAATCCGAAGAACGAAAAGAGATCTGGGGGAGCAGGTGGCATTTCTGTGACAGCCTAGAGGAGAAAGGGTGCCAACACCCCACGCGGATGCTGTGCATGGCAGATGCCAGGACTGAGCAGGCAAAGAGCTGGCAGTTCCTAAGGACCAAGGAAGCCCACCACGGACCCCTTACCCCAACCTCCAGCTCTCCAGCTACCACAGACCTCACAGATCCGAGATACTCAAGCTGCTGTCTCGAAGGCTCTTCCATATTCTGGCTCTGGCTCTCTCTCCCTCTCTCTTCCTCCCTCCTCTCCTTCCCTCCCTTCCTCTCTTTCTACCTTCTTTCCTTCCCACCCTCCTTCCCAATGCTGACAGAACCCCAGGCCTCTGTATACTACTAGGCAAGGACTCTGCCTCAAACCTATATATTCTAGCTAGTTCCCCCAACTTGAAACAGCCTAGAGTCATCTGAGAAGACAGCTTCAGCTGAGAAGTTGCCCAAATCAGATTGGCCTGTGGGGTATGTCTATGGGGGTTTGTCTCAATTATTAATTGATAGAGGAAGGCACAGTCCATTGTGAGCGACGCCATCCTCTAGGCAGATGATCCTGAACTGTATATAAAGCCAGCAAGCAGTATCCTCCACAGTTCCTGCTGTACTTCTTTGACTGTGAAGTGAGCTCCTTGTCGAAGGTAATGCGATGTATAATAGCAGGCTTCTCTCTGTCTTTCATTTCCTGCCTTGACTTCCTGTCTGACTTCCTGCAATGACACACTGGAGTAGGCTAAGTAAACACATTCCCTATTCCTTCTCTACATTGTTTTTGGTCAGAATATTTTGCTGTTGCTTTGTTTTAGTTTTTCTCCCCCACCCACCCACCCACCCCGTTTTTCTTAGACAGGATCTCTCTGTCCTGGAACTCAGATCCACCTGCCTCTGCCTCCCGGGTGCTGTGAGTGAAGCCGTGGCTGCAACTGCTCGGGCAGGTCAGAATCTCTTAGCAAAGGCATTAGGGAGGAAACTAGAACAAGCCACCCCTCCATTCCTTTCAATTTCAACTCATGATTGAGACCTCATCTGAATTTCAGTTCTTCATAGAGGCTGAGCCACCTGTGAAAACCAGAAACTGTCTCTTCTACATTTATTCCCAATACCAAAGACTCAAGCACGGCAACAGGTATGAAGCCACGCTAATGACATCCATCCCTTCAGGAGCCTTCCGAGAGTAGTAACACACTCGAAAGAGACTGAATACAAGCACATTTAAAGAAATGACCAGTTGTTGTTGAAACTTTTTTGAGAACATTTTTTTGCATCTTTGCTCCATTTAGTAGGATAGTAATTTATATGCCAGATCTGTAGTTCTCAGAGTTCCTGATAAATCATAATGATTTATTTAAATTTTTTTAAAAAAAACCTATCCGTGTCTTGAAAAACAAAAACAAAAACAAAAAAATCCTTGAGTCACAATGTGAATTATATTGCTAATTTTCTTGTTGTTGTTGTTCTTCTTCTTCTTCTTCTTCTTCTTTTATTTTCTTCTCTTTCTTTCTTTTTTTTTCTTTCCTTTTTTTTTTTTTTTTTTTTGATTTTTCGAGACAGGGTTTCTCTGTGTAGCTCTGGCTGTCCTGGAACACACTTTGTAGACCAGGCTGGCCTCGAACTCAGAAGTCCTCCTGCCTCTGTCTCCCAAATGCTGGGATTAAAGGCGTGCGCCACCACTGCCCGGCCTTCTTCTTCTTTTAAGGGAAGTTTTTTTCTGTGTATCTCTGACTGTCCCCAAACTCATTCTGTACACTAGGCTGGCCTCAAAATACCACCTGTCTCTCTGCCTCCTGAATGCTGAGATTAAAGGCATGCACACCTTTAGTTCGAGTACGTGGGATTCAGAGATGGGTGGATCACTGTGAGTCAGAGGCTAGCCTGATCTACAGAGCCAAGAGGATGAAGACTTCTCACTGAAATAAAGGGTCTGAGACCAAGTAGGCCATAATGGGCCCTGCCTCAAACAAACATACAAACAAAAACCACAATAATAAAAAAAGTATACACATATAAATACTTAATAGGATTTTTAAATGTCTTTGATAAATCAAGAATATTATCTTTTAGGATATTTTACATTTATTTAGAATATGTGTACCTGTGCACACAAATGCTGTGGCACATGTGTAAAAGTCAGAAAACTTTTGTAAGTTGGTTTTCTCTGTCCACTACATGGGACCCAAGGAGCTTATTCAGGTCCTATGTCTTCCCAGCAGGCACTCTTAACCTACCAAGTCATCTGGTCAACCCTGAAGTGTCAGTTTTATTAAATCTTAAGCATGCATCTTTGGCTTTTGTTTTTGTTGTTATTTATGGCTAACTCAAGACAGGGTTTCTTGGTGTAGCCTTGGCGATCCTGTGACTCACTCTGTAGACAAATCTGACCTTGAACTCACAGAGATCCTCCTGCCCCTGCCTCCCAAGAGCTGGGATTAAAGGCATGCACCTCCTCTACATGGCTAAGCATATATCTTTTTTAATACTCTACAAGTGAAGTAGGACCCTGTCCCAAAACAAAAGAGCTGTTAAGAGTTCTTAAGAAGCTTGGAGGTGGTGGTACATACCGTTAATCCCAGCACTCAAGCACCCAGGAGGCAGAGGCAGGCAGAATTCTGTGAGTTCAAGACAAGCCTGATCTACAGAGCGAGTTCCAGGATAGCTAGGGCTATACAGAGAAACCTTATCTTGAAAAATCAGAGTGCTTAAGAGTGCTTACTATTCAAGCAGGAGACTGTAAGATTGGATTCCAGCACCCATGAAAAGTCTTGGTGTGGTCCTCACAGACAGTGAAGGTCAGAGACCGGAGGATTGCTGGCCTTGCTGGCTACAAGAAGAGCTGCAAACAACAACAACAAAAATGTGTCTCTGGGTTTGGCAAGAAGTGAAAGAGGACCCCAACATCCTCCTCCAAACACACAGGGGAGTGTACTCCCATATGTGCACATATACCGCGCGCACACACACACACACACACACACACACACACACAAACACTCTCTCTCTCTCTCTCTCTCTCTCTCACACACACACACACACACACACACACACACACACACACACATGCCCACACCCCAAAAATAGAAATAAGCCTATAAATAAATCCTCACCCATGAGTGCATGTTCCTGTAAGCAACACTAATGAAACTTGGTGGCTTATCAAAGAAACAAAACAAACAGAAAACAGACGCCTACTTTCAGAGAGAGTAATTGGGAAGGAGAGCCAATCAGTGGGAGGCAGCAAGAGAGGGTAACGAGGTGAATACTGCCAAGATGCATTATGTACATGCAGGCAAGGCTGTAATGAAGTTCATTATTATTAGGTATTAATTAATGCATACTAATAAAAATGTTTAAAATCAAATTTTAAAGTCATCAATTATCTGAAAGAGCTCTCTCGGCTGTGGCCCTCTGAGCTTAGGGCTCAGGGACCAGTATTTCTGTATATGCCAGGCTCTGAGTTCCATCCCCAGCACAAGAAGAAAAAAAGAAAACAACCTTCCTTTTACCAGCAGATATCCGTGTGTCAAGCGTTTCCCTCACCAAAGCCAAAGCTTGTCACACCCAGAGAATCTGCACGCTGCTCTGAGACCCCAGCTCACTCCTGTTTAATTCAACAGTAAAGAGTTTTGTAAATAATGTAGAGATGACACTCTCCCCCAGAAAACTGTTTGTTTTAGACAATCCAATTGTTTCCCGTAAAATGAATCTTATCTGGGTTAAGATGGAATAACTTTTGCTTCTGTTTTGTTCTGTTTTGAATTGTTTTAGAAACTGTTAGCTGTAATTATTTTTCTCCTGTACTGGATATCAATACTCGGTAGGCAAGATCTCTAATGATAAGCGGCACCCCAGCCCACGAGGTACACAGTGGTAGCATAGAAACCAGGGGTCTTTGAGACCTTCAGTCAGTAAAGACATATTAGAGACCAGGAAATGTGCATGTCTCTGTCCCATAGTCTCAGCCCCTTCTTCCGGTGCTCATTGCAATTCTACTGGACACCCCTAACTGGGGCTGGGGGTGGGGGATTCCCTGAAGAGGGAAGCACATCTAGTCTAGCTCTTGGACAAGGGCAGGGAGTGGCTGGGCAGCTTGTGGCACTCACTCTGTATCTATGAGGAAATTATGTCCCTACCCACAACCCACACAGGAAGTATCTTCCTTCTCTTGGGTCTGGCTACGGTTAGGGGGATGCCCATGACTATCTCTAGAAAATCTCCAGACAGAGCGCCAGCTTAAGACATGGTGGGCTCTGCCCTGTGCCACGCCTGCGCAGGCTCATTGAGAAAGCCTATGGTTAGGTGAGTGAGGCACTCGCTGGCTTCGCCAAAAGAAGTGCCAACATTTTATTTATTGATCTACATAGTGCTTCGCTGCAATTGTGTTTCTGCAGTAGGGGTAAAATCCAAGGCCTTGTATGTGCTGACCAAGCGTTCTACCTCCGAGGTGTACCCCAAGTTCTCCTTTAGCTCTTCTGATCTCATTAACTTATCCAGGCAGGAATTGAACTTGAAATTCTGATTTGCTGGGACCATAAACCTACAACACCGGGCCCAGCTCACCATATGCTTTAGATATTGATTTCTTTTCCTTTTGGTTTGGTTTGGTTTGTTTCAAGACATGATTTTTCTGTGTAGCCCTGGCTGTCCTGGAACTCGCTCCGTAGACCAGGCTGGCCTCGAACTCGCAGAGATCCACCTGCCTCTGCCTCCCGAGGGCTTGAGTGCTGGGTTAAAGACATGCTGGCTTGGACATGACTTCTGTGCTTTTTTTCCTCACCAGGATGGAAGCTTCCTGAGAGCAGCGACTAAGCCATTTTTATTTCTTTATTCTCGGTATCTGTGGCCAGGAATAAATGAACCGCTGAGCCACTGACAATTCCACGGTAAATGTCAAAACGAAAATAGGTCAGTTTTTCTGGGGGGCAAACTAAGGGTGAAATGAAGTGGGAAGAGGGGTCTCTCCAGCCACAAAGACCTCAGTTCGTAACTGGTTCATTGTTCATTTACTTGCTAAGTGGCTTTAGGCAAGTGGCTTGACTCTCTGAGCCTTTGTCTTACCCTGCGAAAAAATCCTACCAAAAGAGCCTGATCTAGCTCAGTGGGCAGAATGCTACGGGTCTGATATAGAATCCTCTAGGTTTGATCCCTAACACCACATCAAGACAGGCATGGTGGTGCACGCTTTTATTCCTGGCACTAGGGAGGCAGAGGCATGTGGGTCTATGTAAGTTCAAGGCCAGCCTGATCTACACAGTGAGTTCCAGGACAGCCAGGGCTATGTAGAGAAATCCTGCCTCAAAAAATCAAAAATAAATAAATCTCATACTTCTATCAATGCCCAAAGATGACAAAGTGACTAAAAACATACCTGAGCCTGGTTGGCCAGGCCTACCCTCCTCTCCCAGAGAAACTAACTATGGTTATCCAGAAACCCAGGGACTTGCCTCCACATACCAGCTCCTCCCAGCTCCAGGCAGTCTCTGGCACCTGCCAACACACCTTTCAAAAGCTCTGGAAGACTCCTCAGTCCTTAGTCTGTGGGTGGGCACCTGTTAGTGCCCAGCCAGTTGCCCCTTGTAGTGTGGTAAATAAACCTTTCTTTCTATTAAAAAACTAATAATAATTTAATTTGGAAAAGCAGGCTGAGGGAATGCACTGACATTTAGAAGGAGGAGGAGGGTTGAACCACTCAATTTAAAACTTGGGCAGAGTTCCCTGAAGGGTCAAAGCTGGGCCCAGGCCTAGCCCTCGGATGGGGGTGGGGTAAACCATGCATATTAATGAAACCAAAGAATCCTGCGTCTATCTCTTTACCTCACACCCAGCAGCTCCCAGGGAACCTGAGGAAAGGACTCCCAGCTAAGAGAGTAAGAGAGGAGGGACCACCAAGAAGTGACAGCAGGAGAAAGAATGTGGTGATTCTTGCCCCAGCAGAGACACTCGATTGGAAAGCTGAGTTCACCAGCGAGCCACCCCTGCTACTTTGTGGAGTCAGTTGAGGGTAAGAGTAGAAATGTTTAAATATTTATAAACTGTAAATCAGACATGCGAAACCTCATTCCAATCTCTTTCAGTTCCTTGCAAACCCTCAGGGGTTGAGAAGATGGCATTCGCCAACAGGACTTGGACAAGGAGTGGCAGAGAGAGAGAGAGAGAGAGAGAGAGAGAGAGAGAGAGAAAGCACATACCTTCCACATGGGCAGTGGGCACCACCACTTGGACCCAAGCACTCCTTTCTTGGTTGAGAGGGTTGGAGAAGAACTTGAGCCCACACCTAAACCTGGGGCATTTCATTCAGGATCTTGCTATTTTCTTTACACCCCAAAGATAGGAATTAAGTGAGCAGAAAGGAGAGTGAGTTTGCTCTACATCAAGCTACTAACTCCAGCCTGGTAGAGCTGGGGCTGAGATCCAATCCTCCTGCACGTAGAGTCCCCATGCCCTTATTGGCAGTGTGAATATTTATTTATTTATTTATTTATTTATTTTAGATAGAGTTTCATTACATAGCCTTGGCAGGCCTGAAATTTGCTATAAAAAGGCTAGCCTCACAGATATCCTCCTGGAATTCGATATTAAAGGCATGCACTATCATCTCTGGCGTGCACTATAAATATTTTTAAATAGGCTTAAAGCCAGGCATGATGGTATGTATACCCCTGTAATGCCAACCCCTGGAAGGCACAGGCAGGAAGAACAGGAGATTAAGGCCAATCTTGGCTACCTAGCAAATTCAAGGCCTGCCTGAGCTACATAAGCTATAATATGAAATCGTCTAAAAAGGGGTTGGGGGTAAAGGAATCGGCCATAATGGCATTCACCTGTATCTTCAGCAGTCAGGATGCTGAGACAGGAGGTTTGCCTTGTGTTCCAGGCCAACCTGGTCTACACTATATAGAGCCATGTAGTAAGACTCTGCCTCAAAACAACAGCAAAAACTGCAGAGCCCAGACCCCGAGTTTGGTTCTCACGCTGCAGAGCACAAAAGGGAAGAGGTAAGAAAGGACTGACCTTACTCCCAGTCACTTCTCCAAAGAAGATACAGCTGGACCACAAGCGTGTGAAAAGCGTCTACACCAGTCATCATCACAGAAGTGCAACAAAACAAGGGACTGGGGAGATGGATCTGTGGATTAGGACTTGAGTGCAGTCCCAATCGTCCACGTAAAGGGTTGTGTGGCACTACGCATCTATAACGGCAGCCCCAGGGGGACAAAGACAGGTGGGTCCTCGGAGCTCACTGACCACCCAGCGCAGCTGAAGTGATAAGATCCAGGGTCAGCAAAGGCCCCACTCAAAGTGTAAGAAGGAGAAGAAGACATCCTGGTTCTGATCCCTGACCTCTACTGACACATGCATGAGTGTCTGCTCCCTCACACCTGAATGACACATAGGAAAAGCCAGGCAGGGCCCTTTCCAGCATCCACATCGCAGCTTACAACCATCTGTAACTGCAGTTCCAGAGGATTCCTGCCCTCTTCTGGCCACCACAGGTATTTCATCCATGTAGTACATAAACGCAAAACATACATATACATAAAATAACAATATATCCTTTCTTTATTAAACAACAACAACGAGGGGCTGAAGAGATGGCTCAGCAGTTAAGAGCATCTTCAGTTGACCTCTGAAGGTCCTGAGTTCAAATCCCAGCAACCACATGGTGGCTCACAACCATTCGTAATGAGATCTGATGCCCTCCTCTGGTGCTTTTGAAGGCAACTACAGTGTACGCACATATAATAATAAATCTTTGGCCGGACAGTGGTGGCGCACGCCTTTAATCCCAGCACTTGGGAGGCAGAGGCAGGCGGATCTCTGAGTTCGAGGCCAGCCTGGTCTACAAAGTGAGTTCCAGGACAGCCAGGGCTATACAGAGAAATCCTGTCTCGAAAAACCAAAATCAATCAATCAATCTTTGGCCAGAGTGAGCAGGGCTGGAGCGAGCAGGGCTGGAGCGAGCAGGGCCGACCGGAGCAAGCAGAGGTCCTGAATTCAAATTCCCAGCAACCACATGTTGACTCACACCATCAGTACAGCTACAGTGTACTCATATACATAAAATAAATAAATATTTTTTAAAAAACAAGATGGAAGGTAAGGACTAGCAACTAAGGCTATCCTCTAACACCATACATGTGTCTACACTCACACACAAATATACATACATAGCATACATCATAAACACACAAAAAAAATGTGTACAAGAAAGTTTGTACACAAAGGTCTGAGGGCTGGAGAGACTACTCAGTGGTTAAAAGCACCTGCTGCTTAACTTGGTTCCCAGTGCTACAATGTCTGAAAATTCAGTTCCAGAAGATCCGACGCCCTCTTCTAGCCTCCAAAGGATACCAAGCATGAATGTGGTACATAGATATACATCCAGACAAAACAGCCATATACATTAAACAAAATAATTTTTCAAAAATTGGAAGTGGGTGTAGTGGTGCAGGCCTTTAGTCCCCAACACATAGAAGTCAGATCTTTGTGGTTTGAGGCCAGCCTGGTCTACATAGCAATTTCCAGACCAACCAGAAATACACAGTGAGACCTTGTCTGAAATGTGTATGCGTAGGTGTGTGTATACATACATATACGTATACGTATATGTAAACATCATATGCATATTAACCTATGGGCAAGTGCTATGACTTCAAAGTATCCTTTTAAAGGGAATGTTGGAATTTACACCTCATTGTGTGTTAAGCAAAGATGTTTTTGAGTTGCTGGAGCAATAGCTCAGTCAATAAAGGCATTTGCTGCCAAGCCTGATGACTGGAGACCCACATGGAAGAGGAAGAGAAGCAGAGTTCTTCTCTGGCCTCCACACTCATGTCTTGCACACGCATGTGCCCCTCTGCCAGCCCCTCTCCCCAGTCCTTTACACAAACAGGTAAACAGAAAAGCTAGAATACAGAATAGCTGTTGGCGATGTCGCTGGTAGAGGGCTGGCTTGTCACCTGCAGAGCCCTTTAGGCCTCGCTTTGCTTAACCCTGGTGTGGATGGCCCACGCCTGCAATCCCAGTGCTGAGGTGGTAAGAGGTGGGAGGAGCTAAAGCTTCTGGTCACTTTCAGTCATTCAGCAAGTTCAAGGCCAGCCTGAGATACAAGAGACTCTGCCTCTGATTAACCAATTAAAATTGTAAAAACTTAGGAAGGGGACTGGAGCTGGAGTCCAGTGGTGAAGCACTTACCAACAAGTGTGGGGGTCTTAGGTCGACTCCCTAATACTGATGAAAAAGGAAGGATTTAATAGAGGCCTAAGCGATGGCAGATTTGAAAGTATGCTGTGTATTTTTTTAAGGTGTCTGGTGGGAGGTTCATCTTGTTTTTGTTTTTGTTTTTTTAAGATTTATCTTTTATTCCTTTTAATTGTGTGTAAGTCTGTGTACCCATGAATGCAAGCGCCCACAGAGGCTCTGGTCTGGGCCCAGGGTTTCCAGGCTGTTGTGACCAACCTGACATGGTGACTCTAAATTGAACTCAGATCCTCTTGAGGTGAAGTACATGCTCTTAAACACTGAGCCATCTCTCCAGCCCATGTTTTTGTTTGTTTGGTTGCTTGGTTGACTGGCTGGTTAGTTTGATTTAGTTTTTCAAGGCAGACTTTCTCCGTTTAGCCTTAGCTGTCCTGGAACTCACTATATTGACCAGACTGACCGAGAACGCAGAAATCTGTCTGTCTCAAGGCATGGGCCACCCCACCCCCAGCCAGGTTATATATTTTTAACTTGAAATCACAT
Source organism: Tokudaia tokunoshimensis (assembly GCA_036184795.1). Classification (NCBI taxonomy): domain Eukaryota; kingdom Metazoa; phylum Chordata; class Mammalia; order Rodentia; family Muridae; genus Tokudaia; species Tokudaia tokunoshimensis. The sequence goes on along the minus strand of BTHU01000005.1, from coordinate 115,814,227 downwards.
GACCCAACCTTCATAGCTGCACAGTCTTTGGACAAACTGCTTCTCTTCTTAGCCTTAGCTGCAAGATACAGACTATAACAAACTTCCTCTTGTTTGGCATTTTTTCCTGTTGACCCTGAGAAATTGAAATACCCACAATCCCACTTCCTAGGATTGCTGCATGGGTTAAACGGAAACTGTCTGCTTGGGCCAGCGAGAGGACTCGGCTGTTAAAGGCATCAAACTAAAGACCCCAGTTCCATCTGCAGAACCCACATGCTGAAGAGAAATGACGTACTTATCCCCTGACCTCCACACTTCTGCCATGGCTCACAGACACCCACACACATACATATGAACATGTAAATGTAATTTTAAAATAAGTTCTTCTATTTTTAGAAAAAGTCATGTGTGCAACACATGTATAACATACACGCACACACACACACACACACACAGGAAAATAAGAGGAAAGAGTTGAACCTATAGTAGGTGCTCAATAAATAAATGAATTACTGCCTGTTCTGGGTCCCTGTTGCCTCACATCTGTGTCCTGGCTAGGGCAGCCGCGGTGGCAGACCCTCTTAGAATCCCCGAATGGCGCTCTCAGTGCTGTTTCTCCAGATGTGAGAAGAACTGAAGCCAAATGTGGAGATCAAATATCCATGGGGACTCTGGACCAGATTGCCTGCAGTCATAGCGTTATGCTAACGGAATCACTGATTGAAGAATGGAGATCTTTGTTAAGGACTGAGTGCCAGGGCTAGGAACAGAAATAGCAATTTTCCTTTCTGCTGGGAACCCTACCTTGATTCAAGTATGACTGTGTATATGAAAGTGTGTGTATGAAGTTGTGTGAGTGTGTGTGTGTGCCCATGTGTATGTCTATATTATCTATGTATGTATGAGTGTGTAAGTGTGTGTGTGACCAGAAGTCAGCTGCTCGGAGTGTTGCTCCTCAGGCTCAGTCTGCCTTGTCTTTTGAGACAGGGTCTCTCACTGAGTAGGTGAGGCTAACTTACCTGCAAGTCCCAACAACACACCTGTCTCATCTCCAGCACCCAGGAGATCATGCATGCAAGATCGACCCTTGTCTCATCTGAGTCCTTGCCCCCCCTTTCTATTTGTTTATGTATTCACAGGGATAGGGTCTCCCTCTATATCTTAGGCTGCTCTCAAACTCACAGCAATCCCCCTGCCTCAGCTTCCAAAGTGCTGGGATTTAAGATGTGGCTCATTGTATCTGGTTAAATTTCCTTTTTTCATATGGCAAATGATGAAAATTAAATCCTTTCTAGGAGGGTGAGTGGTAGTGACTCATGCCTTTAAGCATTCCCACTGGTGAGGCAGAGGCAGGTGAATCTCTGAGTTCAAGGCTAACCTGGTCTACAGAGCAAGTTCGAGGACATTGAGGGCTATACAGAGAAAACTAAAAAACTGAACCAACCAACTGTGTGTGTGTGTGTGTGTATGCATGTATATATGACTTTCTATGGCCAGATGTATTGGTACAAGCCTATAGTCCCAGCATTTAGATAGAAAGATCAAGAATTCAAGTCCCAACCTGATCTACATAGCAAGTTGAAGGCCAGCCTGAATTGTGCAAGATACTATCTCAATAAAATAAAAGTATAAATATAAATAAATAAAATCAAAATCTTCCTATGGAGTATGGTTACCAAATCTGCAGACCCTTTCCCCCATGCAATACCATTCACAAATTACCAGATTGTTCTAGGAGCAGAAAGGAAGCATGTGCAATGGTCCAGACTATTTCTTCCAGCAGGCTTAGTGCCTGGGTTTTTACTAGGGCTGAGATATTGGAGGGGGGGCAGTGCATCTGTGGTCATCAAACCCTTCCAGGAAGGAGATTTCCAGAAACCTTGGAGCCCTTTCTTCTCTTCCTCTTCTTTATTTTGGGCAACAGTCCAGCTCTGTCATGGCAACTGGCAGGCTTTTGTCATCGCAAAGATTCCGAGGTTATCTAGAATACCAACATGGCGGCCATGATCTGATCTCCAGGGTCATCGGGATTCCCATCTTTTTGCAAGCAAGCACTATCAGATCGGCAGGACAGGAAGCTGCCAGCACTTTCAAGGTTCAGACTGGTAACAGTAGTTCTAAAGACTGAGGGAGCTAGCTCCCTTCCCAGTGTCCTCCCAGTGTTCCTCCTGCTAATAAGTGGGAAATCCGCCCTGCACCGCAGCAATGCACCAACTGTATCTTTAGGAAGAAGCCTCCAGGGTGGGGAGAGGGAAAGCAGAGTCACTGGAGTCAGGGGAACAGGACTCCGGTCTCAGTGCTGTCATCCACCGCCCCGAGAGGATTTCTTCTCAATTCAGAGCCCCAGGGTTTTTATTTGAAAACTGGGGTGCCCTGCCAGCCTCAACACAAGGCTGTGAAAGGGAAGTAAGATCACAGAAGGTGGAAGACGAAGTGTTTGGAAAAGGGTAAAACCTACTTGGTAAAATGAAATGGACTTTACGAACTGGAAAGGGTTTTGCACAAGTGACTGACGTATTTCCTGGCCCAGTCAGCTCAAGTGTTCTGCAAAACTGGTGGAAGGTCCCGCTCCCGTAGAGCCAAACAGCCACCCCCCACCTCGCCACAAACACACACGGAAGCGTCTCCCGCCCTCATCACGATTCTAAGTGGTTGTTCAGAGCAGCTGTGCTGGGGGCTAGCCTCTGATCTAGGGAACTGATTCCACTCTCAGTGTAGACTCCTCGTCCCTGAGCCCATCCAGCTGTGCTCCTAGACTCTAGCTCAGCTCTCAGCCCATCCTGAGCCCAAATCTAAGTCCACTGAGGGGCCCTGTGTAGAAAAGGAGGAGGGTCAATGGCCTTCAATAAGACCTGTCTGCAGACCAAGTGTGGGGGATGTCTCTGATTCCCATAAAAGGATAAACAGATGGGGAGGAACTGGGAGGAGTAGCGGGAAGGGAAACTGTAAAATAGATAGATGGATAGTTAGATAGATAGATAGATAGATAGATAGATACATACATACATACATACATACATACATACATGCATACATGATACATAGATCATAGATACATACATATATAGATACATACATACATAGATACATACATACATGATACGTAGATACATACATGATACATAGACACTTTTCTTTTTTAAAGATAAGACAGATACCATGTGGGAGGCTCATCACATCTCATCAATCAGGAGGAAAACTTGCCCACGAGGCACGTCTGGTCAGCACTGGCAGGGACTGTGAATCCCTCGCTCAAACCTTCACTAACCAGATGGAATGACCCAAGGTGACTGGGATGAGGGCAGAGCTGCCCTGTGGCTCACTGTCCACCCCCAACAAGTCCAGTTTGGGTGACACTATCTTTTCATCTACTTAGTACATATCTGGGAGGTGTGGTGGACGTCTCACGTAGCCCAGGCTGGTCTTCAACTTGCTATATAGTTAAGGCTAACCTTGAACTGCCGCTCGAGTGCTGGGATCACGGATGTGCCCACCATTCCCAACTCAGTGCACATTCCTGTGCACGTTTTATGCAGAACCCTACTAACTAGGAGAAGACTCAATAAACAAACAAACACTTGCTCCTCTTTAGGACATTTGCAGTAAAATCTACGGTGACAGTGACACTCCTGTTCTCACTGTTTAATGCTCAGCAAAGCATGACCTCCAACTTCTTAGTTCATCTTTCCACAAACCCACAAGGTCAGGATTTTAAACCACAAAGGAGAAAAATGAGGCCACTCAATGGCCCGAGGTCGCTGCAGATTACAAGCAAAACTGAAGGCACAGAAGGCCAGTCATCTCCTTTTCTCTCTGGCTGGGCACGCAGAGACGCAGAGGAAGGGATTCCCTCTCCTCTGGCAGCCATCATCCCAGCATACTCTTGGTCACTGACCTTCTGGAGCACAGCCTGATGCTCTGTCAGCAGCCAATGAGAGAGCTGCGTGTCCTTTATCCCTCAGTATCCCACAAGACCTTGGCCAGCAGCTCTGGTTTATCAGCCTCACCCCAAGGCTTCCTGCCAGGGAGAGATAGCCAGTACCACACTGCCCTCTGTCCCCAACACCTGAGATGTAACGTGGTCACTGTGTGTGGGCCTTTGTACCAGCCACCAAATTATCATCACCATCCTCTGGGGAAATGCAGCAGTAAGTGAGGTCCCAGGAAACCAGCTCCACCCCACACACTTTAGTCCACCCTCCCAGGAAAGCCTGCTGGGGAGATGGCATTGATTATACACAGAGAGGGTGCGTAACTTCGCCAAAGTCACACAGCAAGTAAAGCCAATGGCGGTTTGCTCACGAAGCTCTAAGCAGCTGGCTCCCGTCCTCACCATCGCCTTCCAAGAGTTAAGGCTGCGATGGCTCTAGCTCACTCTCAGAAAAGAGGGGTTCCCCAGAGTGTCCAAGCACCTAATGACAAGCAGAAATGCCTACCACTCAGAAGGCTGAGAGAGGATGAAGGACCAAGACTAGGCGATGGAGAGATGGCGCGGGGATTAAGAGCACTGGATGCTCTTGGAAAGGACCCAGGTCCTGTTCCCAGCATCCACGCGGTAGCTCACAATCATCTCGAACACCAGTTCCAGGGATCTAATCCCCTCTTCTGAACTCCAAGGTGCCAGGCATGCACACAGTAAGCATTCATACTCACATACACATAAAATACCCATGCACATAAGATAATCCAAGGCTTGACTATGCTACTCAGTGAGTTCTAAGTCAGCCTGGACAGTTTGTAAGATCTTGATGTAAAATAAAAGTTGGGGTTGGTGAGATAGATCAGTGGGTAGAGGCATCTGCTACTAACCCTGCGAAGTGAAGTCAATCTCCAGGACCCGCAGCCCTCTGACCCATACCTGTGCACTGTGACACATACATGTATACACAATAAGCAAATAAGAAGTAAAAAGAAGACTAGTGGCCAAGCACATGTAGATTCCTGGGTTTGGCTGTCTCACAGCCGAAAAGCACTTTTTGAATATCAAACTTGGCCTGAGAAAGATGCCAGAATGGTTCCTTAAAAATCCAGCCACCCATCTACCTTAGGATGACCTAGAGGCAATGACTTTGGCCTCCTGAGATCTGTGTAGGGTTCTCCCTTGCCCAGCCAGGGCTAGGACCCTCCTTACCTACAGGAGCTCAGCCGTAGGCTCTGCGGTCCCACCCAGTCCAAGCCTCAGCTCGAGCCTCTCTGTTGTGGCCTGGCAATTGCAGAAGTGAGGAAGCAGAGCGTATCACTGCCAAGTCACCCCCTGGGAGGAAACACAGTGACCCGGGGCCCCTCCAACGGATGCCACAGGAACCTACCTCCATGCTGACTGAGCCAGCCAGACTCGAGTACTGCAAAGGTTTCCTGCAGGGCAAGCAAGGGGCAGAGTGGATGTAAGCAGCCAGAGGGTGTGAGCCAGGGGTGTGGAAAAGGAGCAGGGTGGGGGAGGGGAGACAGACAGACAGACAGACACAGAGAGACACAGAGAGAACCAAAACAAGCAGCAAGCAGTTAGCACAAAGAGAGGGAAAGGGAGTCGGAAAGGAAGGGAGAAGGCGAGGGGGGTTAGAGGGAGGGAGAATGACTGATGTAAACAGGAGCGCAGAGAGGAATGAGAAGATACAGAGAAGAGACCCAGGGAGGGACAAGGGAAAGGATGAATGACAGGCAGAGAGCAGCCTGCACCCGACTACCAGCGCATACACCTCGGTAGGGAAGAGAAAGAGAGAGGGGGAGAAGCCACTAGATGAGGAAAAGGATGCGGAGAGGGAGCTGGAAGTCTAGCTGTGCTCATTAAGACTGGGCAGGGAATCCCTGGTGACCACGAAGAACTGGACCCAAGAAACCCATGGGAGCCCAGAGCCACAGGGCTGGAGGAAGGAGGAAGTTTCTCAAGCTCCTGAGCTAGAAAGTTCAGCTGCGAGTGAGTTCCCCGGAGGGGGGGACGGTGAAGAGGGACGGGCAGCTGGGGTCGGAGGCCAGTGAGTTTTGTGTGCGAGCAGGAGTCAGGTGAGGACTTCTATGTTCACAATTGAGAGATAAGCCAAAGCCCCTGATTTGGTTCCCTTCTGCTTGGCACTCATGAGTTCAGCCAGGCCCCATGACAGACACTGTCTAAGGACACCAGCCCCTCAGGTATCAGCTGACCCAACGCCCCCTCCTGCACATCGAGGGAAACTGAAGTCCAGAAAAGAGGAGTCTGTCTCATGGTGAGACAGAGCCAAGAGGGCAGGACTTCTGAGTCCCCGTCCAGTGCCCAGTCTCAGATCGATCCTGAGTAGCTAGGCTAGCCCCTTGCTGCTAGTCAGACGCCACCAAATGTTCCTTAGCAACACTAAAATGATTCCTTACAGGTCAAAGCATCATTAACATGTGCTACAGCTCCAGAAACTAAAACAACCCGGTATGTGGCTCACATGTACAATCCCAGCCCTTAGAAGGTAGAGATCAGGAATTCAAAGTCATTCTTGGCTACACACTGAGTTCAAAGCTAGCCTGAGCTACATGAAATGCTATAGAAGAATAGGAGGAGGAGGAGGAGGAGGAAAAGGAGAAAGAGGAGGAGAAAAATAGGGAGTTGGCTCATTTGGTAAGTGTGTTTATGATTTGCCTGAGTTCAGTCAGGGGCCAAGTGGAGGGGTCAGAGGTGGTCATGTGTGCCTGTAATCCTAGCAATGGAGAAGCAGACTGGAGGATCCCTAGGGCTTGCTGGCCAGCCATTCTAGCCAAATCACAAACTTCAGGTTCAGTGAGAGATTCTGTCTCAAAAAAGTGACTGGGCTGGAGAGATGGCTCAGCGGTTAAGAGCACCGACTGCTCTTCCAGAGGTCCTGAGTTCAATTCCCAGCAACCACATGGTGGCTCACAACCATCTGTAATGGGATCTGACGCCCTCTTCTGGTGTGTCTGAAGAGAGCAAGCAATGGTGTACTCATATACATAAAATAAATAAATCTTTTAAAAAAAAGTGACTGTATTTTGGCTATATGGCTCAGAGGGTAAGGGTGCGTGCTGCCTAGCGTAATAACCTGACTTCAATCCCTAGGACATGCATGGGGAAAGAAGAGGTGAGGGTCAACTCTGACCTCCATACTTGCACCATGGAGCACAAAACTTCACTTGCATGTGCATGCACACACACGCGCACACACACACACACACACACACACACACTAAAATATGTAAGACAAAGAACAGAGTCGGGTATGGTGATTCATGCCTTTAATCCCAACACTCAGGAGACAGAGGCAGAGGCAGAGGCAGGTGGATCTCTAAGTTTGAGGCCAGCCTGGTCTACAGAGTGAGTTCCAGGACAGCCAGGGCTACATGGAGGAACACCATCTTTAAAAAACAAAACAACAAATGTTTGCATGTAACCCTGCACACCGCACACTCTTAGCATCATATATTCTTACACACGTGTACTCTCACATTCAAGTCCCCTCACCTACCCACTGTGACACTTGTGCCTTCTCCACTTCGGCCTCTACACAGAAGATGCCATGAGCCTCTTCTTGTCTTTTAATTTTGTGACACCGTGTCTCCAAAACAAAACAAATCATTTTTAATAAAAACAAAAGATGCATGTGGAGTGTTTGAATAAATATTTTTTTTAAAAATTGAGGCTGAGTGTAGTTGTGCATGCGCTTAACCACAACATTTAGGAGGCAGAGGCAGGTGGAGCTTACTATGTGGACCAGGCTGGCCTCAAACTCACAGAGATCCAATTGCCTTTGCCTCTTCCTGAGTGCTAGGATTAAACATGTGCACCACCATGTCTGGCTCACCAGACAGGGTTTTATATAGCCTAGGCTACATAGTGAGCTCTAGGATATCCAGGACCACATAGACTCTGTTTCTAAAAAAAACCAAAATTTGAAAACCAGGTATGTGACTCATGTTTGTAATCCCAGAATTTGGGAGGCTGAGGCAGGAGGATTACTGTGACTTTGAGACCAAACTTGGCTAATAGCAAGTTTCCAGACACCCTGGGCTATACTAAGACTCCTTGTCTGAAAGAAAAAGAGAGAGACAGGGTGGGGAGGGGAGATTATGAAACTATTCCAGGCTTAGCAACAAATGTATTCTCATCTTCTTCCAAGGCTTAAGCAAGAGGATTGCAGAACACCCAGAGGCCACCCTGAGCTACATGGTGAGCTCCAAGCCATCCTGAGTAGCAGAGAGAAACTTTTTCTCCAAAATAGCAAAACCAAGTCAGGTAAGAGCCATCATTTGGGAGGCAAAAGCAGATAGATCTTTGTAATTTGAGGCTAGCCTAGAATACATAGTGAGACCCTGTGTATAAAAAACAACTTAAAAGAAAAGACTTACATATATATATGTGTGTGTGTGTATACATATATATATTCTTATATATGAATATATACATTAAATTCATATAGTGTGTGTGTGTATGTAGAGATGACTCAATACTTAAGAGTGAGCCCTTGCAGAGGACCTAGGTTCAGTTCCCAGCTCCAATTTCAGTTTCTAGGGACCCACCACCCTCTTCTGGCCTCTATGGATAACAAGTAGGTACATATGTGCATGTAAAACAAAATAAAAATAAATATAAAAGCAATGTGTATAAAATAATAAAATATTGTCCCCAAACACTTAAGACTGTGGGTATCTATGGGAATAAGTTCTGTATTGTAAGGAGGCCTGGACCCACACCTGTGATTCTCAGGTAGAAGCTTTCTACCCTCCCTTGAACATCTGTCAGACTCTGCATACATGATTAGTAGGTACAATGAGTAGAGCAGAGGCGTCTGATGGCATCTTACAGGTGGAGGCTGGACACGTGCTATCAATAGCCATCTTTTGGGACAGCAAAGGAATGCCTCTAAATGTTAATGGCACTCAAATGAGACACTCTGGACTGTATTTTCTTTCTTTTTCTAAAAATATTTTTATTTATCTGTCTGTTTGTATACCACATGTGTGTAGGTATCTGATGAGGCCAGAGGACAGTGTTCAATGACCTGGAACTGGGACATTGGCCATTGTGAGTTGCCCACTGTGGGTGTTGAAAAACCAACTTGAGGTCCTCTGAAAGTTCAGCAAGTGCTCTTAACCACTGGGCCATCTCTCTAGCTGGTGGACTGCATTTTCTATATTTCTAATAGTTTATAAGTCCATGTTGGCTTTTTTTTAAATCTCTCTTGGGCTGGAAAGATGGTTCAGCAGTTAAGAGCACTGTCTGCTCTTCTAGAGGTCCTAAGTTCAATTCTGAGTCATCTCACCAGCCCAGATGAATTTCTTGAGTTCATGGCCAGCTTGGTCTACAGAGAGAGTTTCAGGACAGTCAGGGATCTGCAGAGAAATCCTGTCTTGAAATAAAATAAAAAGTTGGAGAGTAATAGAGAAAGACACCTAACATTCTTTTTTGCCTTCTGTATGCAAGTGCATGGGTTTGCATGTGAGCACACACGTGTGTATTACTGCATGCACGCAGGCGAACACACATTCATATTCCAGGAGAATTTTCCAAGGAACTTTACAAGCTGACTGCTTAAATCCCAAATGAAAAAAAACAAAGATCCAAGAATAGCTAACAACTTTCTGAAGAATGAACATACACAGACCAGGAGGTATGATAGGCATCTCCCTATCCTATCAAATCTTGGTCTGAAGTTACGGCATCCAGATGAGAAAGTTTTGACATAGAGTAGACAGAATCCAAAGAAACCGAATAGTCAGCTCAGAAGCAGGCCCAACCCAGGCTTGAGCTGAGGTGGCATCCAAGTATTCTGAGGACCTACTAAGCAAAGGCAACTGTGGAATGTGCAGGTGTCTGCGCGCGCGCGCGCGTGCGTGTGTGTGTGTGTGTGTGTGTGTGTGTGTGTGTGTGTGTAGATTTGTGTGACCTTGTGCAACAGGCTCATTTGCAGTGAGTAACTAGAGGTTCTTCTATATAGCAAGGGAATGCCTGCCAGTGCAATTACACACACTTTATGTCTAAAGATGTGTGTTTCATCCATCAAAAGATCCACAGAAATGTTGTATCAGTTGGTGACAGTCTGTGCATTGTATAGTGTTATATGTAGTAAGTGGTCATAGGTTCTATCTGTGGGTGACATGGGTCTGCTGTGTGTAAGTGGATATGTGGCAGGGATATTGTGGGGTTTTTTAAAAAAAGATTTTTTTAGCCGGGCAGTGGTGGCGCACGCCTTTAATCCCAGCACTTGGGAGGCAGAGGCAGGCGGATTTCTGAGTTCGAGGCCAGCCTGGTCCACAGAGTGAGTTCCAGGACACCCAGGGCTACACAGAGAAACCCTGTCTCCAAAAAAAAAAGATTTTTTAATTCATTTATTTTAAATCATGTTTTGTGGACATGTTCTGTGTTGGATACAGGTGTGTCCAATCCCCTGAAGTTGGAGTTACAAGGGGTTGTAAGTCACCTGATGGAAATTGAACTCATGTTCTTAAGGGCTGAGCCATCTCTCCAGCCCAAGATTTTGTTTTGTTTTTCTTTCTTTTTTTTTTTTTTTTTTTTTGGTTTTTCGAGACAGGGTTTCTCTGTATGGCCCTGGCTGTCCTGGAACTCACTCTGTAGACCAGGCTGGCCTCGAACTCAGAAATCCGCCTGCCTCTGCCTCCCAAGTGCTAGGATTAAAGGCGTGTGCCACCACCGCCCGGCTTGTTTTGTTTTTCAAAGATTTATTTATTTTATTTTATTAGTACACTGTAGCTGTCTTCAGACACACCAGAAGATGGCATCGGATCACATTAAAGATGGTTATGAGCTACCTTGTGGTTGCTGGGAATTGAACTCAGGACCTCTGGAAGAGCAGTCAGTGCTCTTAACCACTGAGCCATCTCTCCAGCCCCTTGTTTTGTTTTTTTTAATTATATTTATAGGTCTGTCTCTGTGTGTATGTACTCTGTGAGTGTATCTGTGCACTTGAGTGCACAAACCTTTAAAGGCCAGAAGAGGGTGTCAGATTCCCTGGGAACTGGAGCTGAAAGCACATGACATGGGTGCTAGAAACTGAACTCAGGTCCTCACCCCATACCCCTCAGGTCCTCTTCCCATACCCCTCAGGTCCTCTTCAAAACCAGAATTTGTTCCTAACCACTGAGCCATCCATCTCTCCAGCCTTGGTTTTTTTGTTGTTGGTTTGTTTTGGTTTTTTTTGGGGGGGGTGCATTTTTGTTTTGTTAAATAGGATCTCGTGGAGCTCAGTGACCTCATAATTGCTATCCAACAGAGGATCACCTTGACCTCCTGATCCTCCTGCCTCCGTCAACTACAGGCTTGGGCATCCCCCCCCCCCCAACATGCTGCATTTTGTATGTTGTGTGTGAAAGTTGTGCCTGTCCATGGTGTGTAAATAGCATGCGTGCGTGCGTGCATGTGTGTGTGTGTGTGTGTGTGTGTGTGTGTAAGACATAACGTAGCTCTGAAGACCCACGCAAAGCCCGGGTGGTTCTTTGGGTCAGCCAGACAGTTACACCTGAATCCTGCTGGGCCATCCACTTCTTACCTGAGCAGCGGTGAGGACGCTGGTCCAAGAGGTGATTGAGCTTCAGGGGACGGAAGCCGCTCGTTTCTTTGAGAGCATGTTTCCTTGATGATTCCTCGGAGCTTAGGAAGCAGGGAGTAGAGTGAGGGAGGAGTAGGCAGGAGTCAGGCCCAGACCCAAGTGTGTGATTCACTTCATTGTGCCCTCCCATCCCTGTTTGTTCAGTGCTGACAGCAAAATGAATAATTAGGGGAAGCTTGCCTGCGGCCTCTGTTGAACAGTAGGGCACCTGAGGTCAGGAAGCTAACTCCTTGGGCGGAGTCCCAACCCCCAAGGTCCCCAAAAATTCTCACATCCAACCAGGACTCTACCGAGTTCAGACAACACGGGGCCCATCTGAAGCCGAGCCCCTCTGAGAGGAAGGACTGGGCGTGGGGAAGCAGAAAATGAAAGAATCAGGCTCTTTGTCTGAGGGTGGGGAAAAGGAAGATTCCAGTGTTGTCCCTAGGAGCCCAAACTTCAACAAGACAGTCCCAAATTAGGTAAGACTGACAGAAAAGACTCAAAGCTGATAGACACCTGTCTGAGGGGGACACACTGCGGATCACAGATGCCCAAAAGCAACCTTGCCTTTGGGAATGCCCAGTCTGTTGGGAGATAATGCTGCCTTCTGAAGCTACATCAGCAGAGAGGAAGGTAGACAACCTCTGAGGAGCTCTTTGTCTGACGGAAGCCAAAGACCACAGCTCCGACAAGGACTTAGGACTTGGCTGGAGTTCCAGCTTCTACACTGTCCCACTCCTCCCACCTTCTCACCGGAATGCCGACTAGACTACCAAACCAGTGACCAGTTAGTTGCCTACAGTGGTTGCAAGACGCCTTTAAAGACGCAATGGCCACTTCATAAGAGGAGGTTAAAACTTTGGGCTGACATAATTGCTGACTCAAATGCCAAGATCCTCACCCTACCTCACTGGTTTCCTCTGCTTTACCTGGACCCAGAGAGGCCTCATTAGCTGTTGGCTGTGCCATGGAAGGTGTGGGGTGGTGACTTTGACTCACACAGCCACAGGAAAAGGAGTGGAGTGGCTCTCTTAGCAACCCTCCAGTGACGGAGCCTTCTCCTGCTGGGAGCTCCCCTTTCCCACTCTGGGGGACAAGGGGCTGTGGAAGTGTTGCCCTAGGTAGAGGTCAGACTTGACTGTGAGACTTCCATTCAGTGCCCAAGACACCCTCTCTCTGGCCGGATCACCACAGAGAAAGCTGTGCTAAGCAAGGTTATGCATTGGGTGAGGGTCACTGCTGTTCTTCCAGGCCAGTCCATAGCCAAAACGTGGCAAGAAAGAAACAGACTATTCCTTCTAGAAAATACGATATCCTAGCTGAAACCCAAATAGCTGAAGGTGACAAGGAACTCCTGGGTTCCTTGTCACCTTCAGCTATTTGGGTTTCAGCTCCCTGTCTCCATGCTCCAGGCAGAGTATTCCTGGGTATGATCTCACTGCCAGCCATCTGGGGTGACTTCTCATGACCTAAACATCTTCCCCTCATGTCCCGTCCCGCCCCCCCCCCCCCCAGCTACACCAGTCCCTGTTCACTGCCCCAGATTCCTCCTCTCATTGGGAACTGGAGGTGCTCAGCCCACAGGAGCAAGGCCTATTCTGCCTGTTCTCCATTGCTGCCTCTGTTCACTAGAGATGTACTCAGACCCATCTGCAGGACCAGCACATCTGGGGAACGGCTTCCTGGACCTTTCACCTAGCAATTAGTTGTGTCAACACGAGCTTCCTGCAACTGAGGAGACATACCCTCTTGGATCAGCAACAGGGCAGCCACTCCCTGGTGTCTCAGAGGCTGTGAATACCAGATGGAGGGGAACAGGCACTGTATTTTATTATGCAACTGAATCTATACAACTCCCAGTGAAAAGAACTCTCCAGGAGGTACTCGCTGGCTGCAAAAGACAGAAGCCAGGGCCTCCAGAATAGGTCCACGTGTCCTCCTGTCTTTGCACCTCGGCTGTGAGGCATACTGTGGAGACCCCCAAGTGTCTGACTTCCAATCAGCCTGGTTGTTGATGGAGTAAGCTAACTGCTGTGGCTTATTGCTGGCATGGCCATGGCCTTCTGAGAAGCAAGGTGGGCTTGCAGGTGGCTGAATGGAACCACGACCTCAGGCCCTCTAACTGATGAGTGAGCGGTGGAGGAGGGGCCACTGCCTGCCTGGAAAGCTCTGGGAACTGCTCGCGGCCCAGGACACACAGCAGTTCCGCAGTGACCAGACACTTCGCTCCCTCTGCCTCGCTTTGGTGTTAGGAGTTACTACTGTAGCTCATGTGGTGTGGACATGCCCAGCTGTACCTGGAAGAGTAGTGAACTGAAGCCCCAGCCTCCACCCACAAGGAACAAACTGAAGGTGTGCACACCTTGCCTTCTGCAGCCATCCCACCTGGACACATCTACAGGCAACACAACAGAATGCCCTCAGTCACTCCCGAGTCACTGTTCAACACCTACCGCGCCCCTCCACAGGCTGAGATACACTGTAAGCCGGATGACTGCACACAGCACTTCACCCTCAGAGTGAGCAGATGCTGACTTTAGAGATAGGTTATTGACAACACCCATGGTGGACAGTATGGTGGCCACATTAGATCTGCAGCGGCGATTTCCTACAGTGAAATCAGTCAATCCAAATTGTTGGAGCTGTTAGGATGGAACCTGGGGCCTCGTACGCAGCTGTTAGCCTCTGCCATACTTGATATTCCTGTTCTTTGTTGTTTTGAGGACTGGACCTAGAACTTCACACACACTAGCAAGCACTCTAACACAGAGTATGTTCCCAGCCCTGTAATCCCATTCTGTAGGTAAACAAGCTAAAGTTTAACAAATTAGTGTAGGGAGCTATGTGTAAGACACATTCAGGGCTGGACCACTCAAGGAAATGGACTTGCCTGCCCTTGGAGTCACACCCAAGGAAGAGACCATCCAAAGCTTGGGTATAAAAATTTATTATACGTAAAAGAATATTACCACTAATGAAAGCAGACAAGGGAGGACACAAGGGGACTAGCTGGAAGATGGCGAACTCTTTGGAAAGTGAACAGGTTAAGTGCTGGGAGCCTTGTGCCAAACACCACAAGGCATCAGGGCAACAAGTGACTGCCGTGTGAGTCCACAGTGCCCTCCTATTGGAGTGAGGGCCTCAAGGATGGCTTCCCGAGGTGGCCCAGGCTGCTCTGGAGTCAGGGCAACACCACTGTAAGCAAGACATTTAATTGGAAGATTTCCACAAACTATACATGACCCCTGAGCCACCACAATTCAAATATAACACATTAAGTTACAGGTTGTGGGAAGAAGGCAGCACGAGTCGGTAGCTCCTTCAATCCTGGTGGTTCCGTGGGTAAGGATGGGGGCGGTTAGACCAAGGCCCTCCTCACAATGTACAAAGAATTTGCTCTGATTGATATTAAATTGTATTGAAAACAAAATAGACTAAAAAGCAATCGCTACTCTATGTTGGGTGGAGGTGGAGGTGGAGGAAGAATGAGTCCTTTGAAGCAGGAGGCGGCAGCGGGAGGCCCTGGCCAGGGAGGCCTGGCCTTGGTCCTGCCGCTCACTCCCGCTGCTCCATCTTGACTTTCGGGGGCCGCAGGAAGGTCCGATTCTTCTTCTCCTTCTTCCCCTTTGTATTTGCCTGGAAATTTCGCCAACTGTCCACTCGACCATCCCGACTTTCCTGAAATAAAGGTCATTAATAGTCATTAAAGGTCAAGGTAAGGTCATTAATGAGCAAAGGGGCGGAGCCCGTCCTGCCACCAGGTCCCTCCACAGCCCGACCCTCTGGAACAGTCCAAGAGCAGAGAGCAGAGCCAGGCCGAGCCGTCCCCTGTCCCCCCCCGTCCCCCGTTCCCCTTCTCTCTCTAAGGATCCAGTGTCATTTCCCACCACCCTCTCATAGCAGCTTGGAAGAGGATGAAATGGGTGAAGGCATCACAAGGCCGTTCATTCTCTGTGGACCTCCGGGCCGGTGTTCCGGGCGCTGTTTCCCCCAGGTGAGCTACACCCCCAGGGCTAGCTTACTACTTCTTTGTTCCATGTTTGTTTTTATTTATTTATTTATTTATTTATTTATTTATTTATTTTGGTTTTTCGAGACAGGGTTTCTCTGTGTAGCCCTGGCTGTCCTGGAACTCACTCTGTAGACCAGGCTGGCCTCGAACTCAGAAATCCACCTGCCTCTGCCTCCCAAGTGCTGGGATTAAAGGTGTGCACCAAGCTGGGCGCTGGTTGCGCACGCCTTTAATCCCAGCACTTGGGAGGCAGAGGCAGGTGGATTTCTAAGTTCGAGGCCAGCCTGGTCTACAGAGTGAGTTCCAGAATAGTCAGGGCTATACAGAGAAACCCTGTCTCGAAAAACCAAAAAAATAAAAAATTAAAAGACCAAGTGCAATCCACAACTGGGTCAGACACCTGAAGAGCCATGATGCCAGTTCAAAGGCTACAAGGTGAGCTGGTGCGGAGGCTCACACCTGTAGTCCCAGCACTGGGTGGCTAAGGGAAGATCATCAAGGGTTCAAGGACAGCCTAAGCTACATAGTGACTTCCAAGATACCTTGGGCTCTAACGTGAGATTGTCTTAAAAACAAAAAACAAAATGTCAGAAGTCTCTCTGCAAAATGGATAATTGGGTCAGAAGAACCTGACTCCAGTGGTCTGTATGTGGTGGAACTATGTAGCCCTTAATCCTAATATTCGGGAGACTGAAGGAGGAAGATCAGGAATTCCATGTTCAAGCCAGACTGGACTATGGGAAAACTTAGCTTCACCCTCACCTCCCGCCTGTTTTCACAAATTGTCCTCAAAGCTAAGCAGGGTGCTTCACGTTACCCTGAAGTCACTAGTGTTAGGCCCACTTGGTAGCTGCATCTGTCAGTGCCGTGTCAGGGAAAGCTACGAGGGTGAAGCGGCCCCAACTGCTTCTCCAGCCTGCTCTCACTCATACACCCCACTTCCCTGTCTGCCTGCCCCAGGCAGTTGTGGAGCCCCAGGAACCAAGCTCCCTTGTCTAGAATGACCCATCTCAGCTCCTCGACTCAGACGCTCACCTCAAAGTTTTTCTGCCACTCTCTTTCTCGCTTGGCTTTTTCCTGGGCTTCAATCTCCTCTTCTCTCTGCCGCTTCCTGGGAGGGAAAGCAGAACAGTCTTTAGTCAGTGCTCACAGGAGCTGAGGCCCAGCTGCATAGGAGCACATGAGAAGGGGAGGCCTCATCCTAAAACATGCAGATGACAAAACCCAACCCTAAAATGACGTTTCACACAAACCCAACTAGCAAAATCTAATTACTTGAGTCAACAACAGAAGATGCAAAAGCCAAATCAACCCCAGTGTTTCCTTTAACTTTTTTCTTTCTTTTCCTTTCTTCCATCCTTCCTTCCTTCATGGCTGCCCTGGCCAGGCTGGCCTCAAACTCACAGGAGAACCGCCTGCCTCTGCCAGGATTGAAGGCATGTACAAGATCTGGCCTCCTTTTTTGTTTTTGTTTTTCTGAGACAGTGTCTCAAGTAATTCAAGCAGGCCTCAGACTTGTTATTTAGCCAAAAAATAGTCTTAAACTACCTTTTCTTTCTGCCTTCACCTCCCCAGTGCTGGGACCATGGGCGTGTTCCACCATACCTGGCACGTACCTCCACACTTCTGACAATCAGAGGAATCAAAGGAAACCACACTCGAGCAGAGTAATCCTGCCTACTCACCACAGCTGCAGCTACACAGCTTAGAAAAGACTGCGGCCTCAAGAGCCTCAGAAACTCTTCTGCATTCCAGAGAGGAGAGCACTGCCCTCCTCAAGAGAAATGAGTTCCCTACGGACAGGTGGAGTCAGTATTTCCCAAAAGTCTACAATGTCTGACTGGCTCAGACAGCCTGGTCTCATGCAAGGCAAGAGTTGCACCACTGGGCTGTATCCCTGCCTCTCTAGCTTATTCTTGTAAATGCCCTGCCACCAGATTCATCAGGCAATCTGCAGAGACCCAGGTGAGTGAGCTGATCTGCCCAATTAAAGTGGGGCTAAGATGAACACAGAGACACGCACCTCTCATGCATTTCTTTGGCTTCTCTCTCTTTCCTTTTAATCTCCAGCTCAGCAAATAGCTTCATGGTCTGTTTATATACTGCTTGTTTGAACTTTAAGAAAATTAAGGACAAAAGGAAATAAAAGTAAACATTTCACATCAACATTGACATCAAGCAATTACATTTAGAGCCCTAAAGATTACAACTGGGCAATGAACTCTCTGCAGGGAGAAGCAATTAACACAACTCTGACTCCTCAGAGAGAAGACGCCTGCCTAGGAAACCTTTCCTCTCCTAGCCTGCAGACACTCTGTCAGGACAGGTATGCACTTATGCCACCACTTGGGATTTTACAGGGTGCTCTTCTCTAACATTCCAAGACTAACTTCTAATCTTTCCTTTTATAATATTTTATGATTTTGATTTAGTGGATAAAACGAAGCTGAATCCTACATAGTGAATGGATGGGGACACACACATGACCTAATCCACAATCCTGTTTTAAGGGACAAAGCCACTAATCACTTGCTCATAGCTAGGTACGGCCATGTGACCCAGAGTTTAGTCAATGTACTTATATACAACATCTAGGGTGTCTGAGAAGGAGTGGCATTTCTCTTTCCCCTCCTGTATTCTTGTTTGTCACATGAGCAAGGTGATGAGACACCCTAGACTAGGAAGGTGGAAGGCACTTCATTGTTGCCAGAGCCATAGGAGAGCCAAGACCTTGAAGGACACAAGGTACAGAACTTCCATCAGCAGCCACCCGCCTAGGCCTACTGCACAGGACAGACATGTTCTACCTTGATTGAGCCATTTGTGTCTCTGTAGCCAGTTCACCCTACACAGTACACCTTAAGCAATGCGTTGATAGGAGCATATTAACACAAGTCAATAGAAACTATAAGGACCAAGAGGCCTATTGGGTTTTACAGTATGGAGGATAAAACCCAATGTCCCTCAAGTGGAAACCTCTACCACCACGTTTAACTCCCAGTTCACCCAGGGCCTTTCAAGAAAGTATGCTGCAGTTATTATTACAGGAGTTGCTATTAGAACCTGTACAAATTAAAGAGAAGCAATTAAAGATAAGTGGCCAGATCCCACCACAGTCACTACAGATCCCAGGCTCCTGTCAGCACTTCACTTCTTTGCTTGCAGTTAAGTTTGGTGAGGTTTGGCTTAGGCCTTGTTTGTTTGTTGTGAGCTGTTTATTGGAGACAGAGTCTAACTATGTAGCCCAAGCTGGGATTAAGTTCAGCTGGGATCCCCTGACTTAGCCTCCCAACTACTAGATCATAGGCATGCACTACACTCATGAAGGTTTCTTTTTATTTAATGTATTCATTTTATATATGAGTATGTGGGTACATTATGTAGGTACTGCCCACAAAGGTAAGAAGGCACTGGGAACTGAACCCAGGTCCTCTGCAAGAGCAGTAAGTGCACCTTACTGCTGAGCTATCTTTCCAGCCCCTTATTTCATTTTATATTTAAAAGACCTACTTTAATTATGTATCTATGTATGTGGTTGCATGTGGGTTTGTGCACATGAGTGTACATATCAAGTCCAGAAGAGGATGTCAGGTCCCTTGGAGCTAGAGACACAGACAGTTGTGAGCCGCTATGTGGATGCTGGGAACCACCCTCAAGTCCTCAGCCTGGGTAAAGCATGCTCTCTACCAGTGAGCCACCACTGTAGCACCAACCAACCAACCGTGAGTTTTTCAGAACAGAGATTATGTTCTTATTTACAGTGTTTTATTCCCAAATAGAAAGTATTTTGAGTTACACTTGGAAGTTTAGGGGAAAAAAGTATCTATACAATAGGGCCATGTACTAAGATCAGAGGCAGCAGGCAAGGAACAGAGCATGGAGGAAAAGAGAAATGAGGCGTCCCCAGCACTCTGTCACTTCTCTTCAATACTGTTAGCTGCTAGGAGGTGCTCAGGAAGAACATCCGCTACCTAACATTTAAGAAATATTTCATTATCTTTATGTGTGTACGGTGCACACATATGGGCATGTACAAATGCATGCTTGCCTGTGAATGTTCATGTATGCAGGTGCACAGGAGGGTAAATGTGGAGGCCTGAAGATGACATCCAGTATCTTCCTCAATCACTCTCAACTTTACTGAGTAAGGCAGCCTCTCACTGAACCTGGAGCTTACCACTTTCAGCTAGGCTAGCATTCCTCTAGGGCTCTGCATTACAGGCAACCACCACAACTGCTTTTGTGGGGATTTGGGGATCTAAACTCTGGTCCTCAGACTTACATGGCAAGCATTGACCCACCGAGCCAATTCCCCAGCAGAAAATATTTTAGTATCTTTAAAAGAACTAAATAGTGAGGTAAAAAGATGGCTCAGTGGTTAAGAGCACTGGCTGCTCTTCCAGGACATAGGTTCAGTTCCTGGCACCCACATAGTGGCTAACAACTATCTGTAACTCCATTCCCTGGAGACTGAATGCCCTCCTCTGGCCTTTGAAGATACCAGGCATATATGTGGCACACATACGTACATGCAGGCAAATACTCATGCACAGAGTTTAAAAATTAAAAATAAATAAAAGCCATCTCCCTAGCACCCAACTTCTAAGTTCCTTTGTACAAGTGTATATATATGGGTGTATGTGTATGTATGTATATGTGTGTCTGAGTAGGTGCTAGCTAGTTTTATGCCATCTTGACACAAGCTAGAATTATCTAAAATGAGGGAACATCTGTTGAAAAAATTACCTCCACAAGACCTAACTGTACAGCATTTTCCTAACTGGTACTTGCTGGAGCCGTCCCAAGCCTCCTGTGGGTGGCGCCATCCTTGGGCTGGTGGGCTTAGGTTGTATAACAAAGCCAGCTGAGCACCCCTCCATGGCCTCTGCTCATCAGTTCCTGCCTTCACTGCTTCTGATGTAGCTCTGACTGTGCTAGAATTCATTATATAGACCAGGCGGGCCTTAAAACTTACAGAGATCTATCTGCCTCTACCTTCCAAGTGCTGGGATTAAAGGTATGAACCACCACACAAGGCCTTCCCAAGTTTTTTATTTAATTAACTTATGTGTATGTGTGTTTAAATGTCAGCAGAGGACAATAGAAGGTATCAGATCTCATGGAACTAGAGTTATTTAACAAGGCGTTGGGAACCACCATTTGTGTGCTAGGAACTAAACCCAGGTCCCCTGTATACACACCATACATGTAACACATACCCAGATGTAAGACAAACATATATACGCACAGGATGGATAACAAAGGGTAAGTGAATGTTCTTCTCCATGCTCTAGCCCACCTGTCTCCCATGACACAGTGGTGTCCCAGACACTCACCAATTCGGGGTCATCTTCCTCTACATTTGTAGGTTTTCCTTCCTTCTTTAGTTGTTTTTTTCGCTCTTTAACCTAAAAAAGAATTTTTTTCATCAAAAGATGAGCACTCACCCTTTAAGAATAGCCACTGAGATGTATATATGTGCACTTTTCCATAGGATAGGATAACACACTTTTCCATAGGTGTAGGATAAGATGAAGGCACGAGCCTCCTCCTGCACTATTAGTAATAACAACAATAATTCCTGGTAAGACTTTAAAAAGCAACTGAGACTTGGAACATTGGGTCCTTCCTGTAGCTCTATGTAAAATCCACTCTAGCCTGCACCCACAGCAGACACCAGGGAAAAGGCAACCAGCAGAGATGCTGTCCCCAACTCAAAGGCTGAGCCTCTGCCAACAGCCTTAGACATGGCATTCAGATTTCTTAACGTGTGGTCACATAGTTATAGCAAAGGAAGCATATTTGCCAAGCTTTAGAAGGATCTACAAAGTGTGAGGCATTTTAGGTATAAATAGTATTTCTAAAAGTGTATTCTTGATAGTTTCCACTGTGAATTTCCCGGAAACCATAATCTTCACATGGCACTAATGGATATGCTCATCACTCTGGTCACTACTGAGCTTTTTAAAAAAAAAAAAAAAAGAATTCACAAGAGACTGACACTACTCCCATCAGTGACCTATGAGAGGCGGCCAGGTTCAGAAACACTTTACTGCCACCTTGTGGCTAGGAACTCTAAAGACAGTTCTTCCCCCCCCCCCCCCCCCCCCCCCCCCCCCCGTTTTTTGGAGACAGGGTTTCTCTGGGTAGCCCTGGCTATCCTGGAACTTTGTAGACCAGGCCTCGAACTCAGAAATCCACCTGCCTCTGCCTCCCAAGTGCTGAGATTAAAGGAGTGTGCCACCACTGCCTGGCAGGACTATTCTTTATAAGCAAAAATACAGAGAGGATTGAAGAAACTGTCCTGTGCTCTCGACCCTCCAAGTACAGTGTGCCATGTGACCAGCAGGAGCCGGCTCCAGTCCCTTCCTTTCCCTCCTCGTCCTTATCTAAAATTCGTCCATCTTTATTGTTATTGCCTACAAAGTTCTGATTCAGATTCCAAAGCTTTTCAAAACAAAGGTGGACTCCTGATTCACTCTCCATTGAAATCACTCCTGACGTGGTCTGGAGATTCCTGCTCCACTGGATAAAAAGGAGGTTTTCTAACTGGGCGGTGGTGTGTGCCTACAACCCTAGCACCAGGAACGCCAGGCCGATGCTCTGACACGGCTCTGCAGCTGTTCCCACAAGGATCCAGTTCGGTTCCCAGCACCCACACAGCAGCTCAGAACCATCCCGTAACTACCAGAGGTTCATGCCACCCTCATCTGACTCCCTGTGTCAGGCATGCCCATGGTGCACATACATACATGCAGACAAAACATTCATACACATAAAATAAACAAATCTGACACTTAAGAATAATTTACGGCCAGTCTTAGGTACATCGCAATTCAAGGCCAGTCTGAACTACATAAGACCCTCTTTCAAAATAATCCAACCAAAAAAAGAAAAAAAAAAAAAGAAAGAAAGGTCTTTCCTCCTGGATGCAATAGCACACATCCCATAACCCCATGGCTCAGGAGGCAGAGCAGGGAAATTAAGAAGTCAGGACCAGCCCAGGCTATACTGCCCTGCAACCCCAGCAAGACTCCGTTTTAAACAAACAGAAGTAGTAATTTAATTTGTTCAACCGGGTCTTCAGACTGCTGCCGTTAATCTGGACGTTCACTCCGAGCTCCCCGACAGCTCGCTCCTTTCTAAATCCTTCAACAAAAGTACAACCAGGGAGCCAGCAGGGTCAGAGCTGTTCCACTTCCCACTCTCTGAGGTAGGATGGCACCACACAGGACTGGTAGGGAAGTGGGAGTGGCAGTGTCCTAGCCACACCTCACCCTGAGCTCTCTTCTCAGGAAAGGATGCTAGCTTTGGGCACTATTCCTGAGCAGCACAGCTAACTGGTAGAGAATGACCAGTGGTCTGCACTGCTAAGTTGCACACACCCTCTACATGGTGCCCCAGGCTTGCTGTCACTTCCTGTAAACACAGCAGCACTAGAGATACTTACAGTGTGTTCCACGTATTCTTTTCCTGCCTGAATTACATCCAGGGCCCTCTTCTTTTGTTCCTGATCCAGTAGCAACTTGTAAGCTTTGTCCACAGCTAATGCAAAACATTGAAGTTAACTGTTTCTGCAAATACCCTCGCAAAGTCCAAGCTACACTCAGGCAGTGTAAATGGACGTGCACTGTCTAAAAACATTCCCTACTTTTGTTAAATTATTTATTGTTGTTATACCCATTTTTTAAAAAACAGCATACAACCATAGCAATGACCTTGAAAGTCTTAGAAAAAATTATTAAATATACACTCAAGGCTAAATATACCACATCAAGATTTAACACATTGATAAAGTATTTCCCACTTATGTTTAGCAAAGAAAAAAGAACCTATGCAATAAAAGTATATTGGTAGACACAAAAGTTTTAACAAAGCAAGGCTAGGGTGCACTTTCTTTGCAGTGCTGGGATTGAACCCGGGGCCTCAAGCACGCTAGGCAAGCCCTGAGCTACACACCCGGCCCCGAGGCAACAGTCCGCGTAAATGGCTGCTTTATTGAAATCCACAGCTTTTCCACAACCAGTTAGTTATTCCTTAGCATCAACAACATCTATTACTCAAAAATAGGTAAATGCACAAATACCTTCAAAAGCCTTCTGTGCTCTGTCAGCATCGTTCTGGTTTTTGTCAGGATGCACCAAGATGGACAACTGCACGGGAGAGAGAAGTCAGCTTCATCAGCAGTTCATGGACTTGACCTGAACTCTTCATGCACACCAGTTTTAAGTGAGTAAAATATGAACTTTTTGTAAGAAAACCTCTAGATGATTCTTTCAGACATTTCTAAGATTGATTCCTGACTCACTACCACTGATGGGAGAGAAACTGTGAAGCAAAAAGAACCATTTTGGGAGATGGAAACCTACTGTTAACCCACAGTCCTGATTTGTGATTCTAACTCTGTCACGGGCTAGTTTTGCAACCCTGAGCAACTCGGTCAGCCCATCGTCAGCTCACTTTCTGCTCTATCCCTGGAAAGACGCAGAGTACCGACATCTTAATAGTTTGTTGTGTGGGCAAAATGACCAATGCAAGCAATTAGCATAAAGTGAATATGGAGGCCCATTCAAAACCTCAACACAGGGGATAACATATTCAAAGTATCAAAGCATTCATTAACAGCCTTCTGTATGTGATACCTCATTTAACTATTTGGACACATTTACCAGACGAAGTAAAATAGACACAGAAAAGCCCATAGCACTTGTTCAAGTGCACAGAGTTCCTCAGTAAGAGAACAGATTAGAGCTAAAGTCATATGTACCCAGAACTATGAAGTCATCTAATGAATCACTAAGAAGTCAGAACTCGCTTGTTGACTCAGGAAAAGTTTAATCAAGGACTAAAAAATGTTTGTTAAGGCCAGGCAGTGGTGGCGCACGCCTTTAATCCCAGCACTTGGGAGGCAGAGGCAGGAGGATTTCTGAGTTCAAGGCCAGCCTGGTCTACAGAGTGAGTTCCAGGACAGCCAGGGCTACACAAAGAAACCCTGTCTCAAAAAAACATTAAAAAACAAAACAAAACAAAACAAAAAAAACCAAAAAACAAAAAAATGTTTGTTATATTGGGAATAACTGCTAATGGACTGTATTGGAAAATAAGACTTTGGGAAGAGGAGAGACGGGATGCTAAGTTTAAGCACAGATTAGAGCTCAGGAAGAATAAAGCTACACAGTTATATAATGGAAACGACTGAACAGGCAAAAACAAAAACCATCCTAGCTTAACAGAGCGCGTGGGAGCCCAGAGGTAACTGTGAGTCAGCAGTGTGGAAACGCACCTCGCTAGAGGGAGCACTGCATGTCAGTGTAACAGGAAAACTGTCCTTCAGAACTGGATGAGACTGTCAGCACCGGCAGGTCCCATTCACAGGTGAGAAGCATGACATTACAAAGAGCACAGGGGAATGAAGACATTGGCCAGAACCAGGGACCAGAGAGCTACCTCCCTGAAGAAATTTCAAAAAGCACTGGTTACATTAAGCCAGGTAATTTATTTTTTAGAAACTTCTTACATTTATTGGGGTGGAGGGTGTGAACGCATGCCACGGCAAGTGTGTGGAGATAAGAGGACAATGTGCTAGAGTCAGCTCTGTCCTTCTGCCATGTGGGTCCCAGGGATCACACTCACGTGGTCAGACTTAGCAGCAGGCACTTTTACCTGCTGAGTAGCTAACCTAAGTGAGGTTTTCTTAAGTATTTACAACCATTTGTAAGACATAAAGTTACTGAGCGGGTCAGGTGGATGGTATGTGCCTGTCATCCTGGCTACTTAAAGGCTACGTACGGTAGGACAATCATACAAACCAAGTGTTTGAGGACAGTTTGACATAAGATCCTACCTCCAATAAAAATAAGTTTGTAGTTACTCTATTTAGATATAAAAATCATTATACCCAAAGAAAAACTTTTACTCTTACGTTATTTAACATTTTATATTACCTATATTTACACGTCACTGTAAGGTTATGACAACAGTTATCTAGCCTTAATTTGAAAAAGAATGTTAATTTCAGCCCAAAAGTATCTAGTCCTCAAAAATCATGTCTAGGTTGTAGCTGAATTGATAGAGTGCCTATCTTATTCTACGTGAAAACCTGGGTTCAATGCCCAGCACCCCATAAACCAGGTGTGGCACCCCAGAACTCAGGTGGTGAAAGCAGGAGGACCTCAAGTTCAAGACCATCCTTAACTACACAGGAAGCCATGCCAGGCAAGCCTAGGCTGCATGAGACCCCATCGAAGCCCAACTCTAATGCGAGCAACAATACCATACCTGACGAAACCTCTTTTTTATTTCTTCATCTGTCACTTCAGGATCTATCTGAAGAACCTGGAAGAACCAAGATCAAAACTGAAAAGCTGGACATGGTTGCCCATATGTCATCTCAATCCTAGGAAAACAGAGGCAGGAAGATGGTAAGTGTGGGGCCAGCCTTGGTCACAAGCAGCACAGTCTCAAAAGAATCAAAAACTGAATACTGGGGGAGTGGTCCTAGAATCCCACCACGTAAGATCAGAAGTCAAGACCATCCTTGGCTATGTAGCAAATTCAATGCCAATCTTGAGACATCGTCTAAAACAAACAAACAAACAAACAAACACAGGAGGGGAGAGGATCTGTGGCTGTGAGTGTGGATGTTTAAGTATGTATCCACCTCCTTACATGCCTTCTGTCTTCACTTTTGTCCTGGACAGTATAATTAGTTTCACTAAGTAAAACCAAGTGAAATGCTATACACTCAATCTCACAGTCCAGAACTCGGTGTCAGAGCACAGAGGTCCCCGGGACAAGGAGAGTGACCACCCAAGTAGAATGTAGTCAAGTTTAGAGCCCATGCTGGGTGAGAGTGGGGTCCACACAGAACAACAGCTTGACATGGAGTGCCAAGAAGGATGAGGAGGGCAAGCCGGAGTCAGGCTGCCGAGCAGATTCTGTCAGAACCTAAGTAGGGTAAACATATGAACATGGGCTCAGCACACTGGTTCACACCTGTAATCCCAGTATCTAGGAAGTTGAGACAAAACTGTCAAGAGTTTTGAGGCTGATCTAAGCAAAAAAGAGATTCTGATTACAAAAATAAAGATGGCTGAAGAGATGGCTTAAAGGGTAAGATCATGCACTGCTCTAGAACAAGAAGAGCTCAGCTCCTAGCCACTTGTAATCCAGCTCCAGGAAACGTTAACAGTTCTGGTCCCCATGTGCACCCTCTCACCCACTCACACGTACAGAGACCCGCACACACGCATATACACAGAATTTAAAATGAGACCCACACAGACATATACACAGAATTTAAAATCAGACCCACACACACATATGCACAGAATTTAAAATGAGACCCACACAGACATATACACCGAATTTAAAATGAGACCCACACACAGACATATGCACAGAATTTAAAATGAGACCCACACTGACATATACACAGAATTTAAATAGAAACAATGGTTGGAGAGATGGCTCAGGAATTAAGAATACTTGTTGCTCTTGTAGAGGACCCAAATTTGGTTACCAGCTCCCATCTTGGATGGCTCACAACTACCTGTAATTCCAGGGAATCCAACATGTCTGGTTTCCATGTGCACTTGGACCGATGAACACAAATCCACACACGTTCACATAATTTTAAAAGTATGTGTGTGTATACATGTATATACATGTATGTGTGTGTCTGTGTGTATATGTGTATAAAAATAAACCTTAGCCAGGCATAGTGGCACACCCCTTTAATCCCAGAACTCAAGAGGCAGGAGGATCACTGTGAGTCTGAGGCCAGCCTAGTCTACAAAGCAAGTTCCAGGACAGCCAGGGTACACAGAGAAACCCTGTATTAAAAAACAAAAAACAACAAAAACAAACAAACAAACAAAAAAACCCAATCAAAACAAAAAACCAAGAGCTGATCTAGTATGTAAAATGGTAAAATGCTAAGTAATATCTGAAGCCCTTTGAGTTTGATTCCCAGTATCAAAGATTAGAGAGAGCAAGGGGAGAAGGGAGGAGAGAGAGGGCTCAGTGGCTAAGAACACCTACTGGACAGTCAGTGCCCACACATCCCCCTGGAACTCCAGCTCCGACACCTCTTGTAGATTCTAGGCATGTACATGGTATGCATATACAAATGCAGACAAAGCACACACATACATTAAAATTTAAAAAATAGCCGGGCGGTGGTGGCGCACGCCTTTAATTCCAGCACTTGGGAGGCAGAGGCAGGAGGATTTCTGAGTTCGAGGCCAGCCTGGTCTACAGAGTGAGTTCCAGGACAGCCAGGGCTACACAGAGAAACCCTGTCTCGAAAAAACCAAAAAAAAAAAAATTAAAAAATAATAATAATCAGTGTATTTGGCGGGTTAAAGGAACAGACCTAACACAGAGCCACTGAGGGCAGCACCAGATGATGCCAACTCAGTGCGATTTGAGGTAAATGACTTTTGGCTTTTTATCACACGAGAAAGAACAGTGATTAGTGTTGAGAAGAAATGTTCAGAGGCAGGCCCATTTGTTGGTGCACACTGTACTCCCAGCACTCAGGAGGTGAGGTGGGAGGCCTAGACCAAGCCACTCTCAGCTACATTAGAGATATGTTCAGAAACATGAAGGGCATTAGCTTCTCTAAAATCTCCTAGTCTTAGTTCTGTTTTTACTGAATATCTGGTATTTTTTATTTTCTTGTAACAAAAAAGTTTTAGCAAAATTTTTGCTTTGTTTTGTTTTGTTTTTTGTCTTTTGTTTTTTGAAACAAGGTCTTACTGGAGCCCTAGGCTGGCCCAAGCCTTGCTATATATAGACCAGGTTGGCCTTAAACCTATAGGGCTATCCCTGCCTCTGCCTCCCAAATGCACAGGGAATTACCTATCTGGCATTACAATTTTTTAAGGTCAAGGACCATAAGTTTATCGGGTCAGCTATAGAAAACAAACAAACAAACAAATAAATAAATCCTTGTTTATTTGGGCTACTAAAATGTTGGAGAACATTTAACAGGACCAAGTTTTTCATCTTGTTTTTTTACAAGCTGCCTCAAATCTATGCACAATAAAATCATTCAACCTCAAAGACAATGTACCAGTCACAAAAATTCCATCACTTTCCCCTTTTTTCATTTCCAACCAATAGAACTTGGAGTGTATGTGGTAATATAAGTCTGCTCCTAAGCCAGGTTCGATGGCTTACACCTATAACTTAGAGCCCGAGGCAGAAGAACTATAGAGTCAGAGCTCAAGGCCAACGTGGGATATAGAGTTCCAGGCCATAGTGAGCTACAGTAACAGCCTGTTTCAAAAATAGCTAGCCAGGTGTGCTGGATCATTTTCACAATATCAGCATTTGGGAGGTTGAAGCAGGAGAATCTGGAGTTCAAAGCCAACCTTGAATACATGAGACTGTCTCCAAACAAACAAACCAACCTACATACGTATATGTATGGAAAGCTATCCACCATAGGTGCTACAGCAATAACTACACATATGTAAAACTCTCCCACCAGACTCTCAAGTAACAATCTTCTCACCTCAAATGGGTTCAGATTAAAGTAAGAGGAACCAGGACGAGTCAATCTTTCAATCTGGTTTTTGGATGTTAGAACTGAATCTCTCTTCTCTATTTGTTTCACCTAGAAGTAAAAGAATTGATAATTCCATTAGTAAAAATAAGCTGAATGTCTACTTTAACAACACTAATATGCTCAGCAAACCACTATTCATACCTACCATGTCCAAGACACTTTGCTAAGCTGAAGACCGATTACAGCAGCATAACTATTTGACAACGATGCTAAGATCTCCACCATCCACTTAACAGCTAAGCATGGGCAACATGCCCCTGGAACCTCAGAGCTGGGGAAGGAGGAGACAGGTAAATCCCCAAAGCTCACTGCACAGCCAGTCTAAACTGTTGAACTCCAGGTTCAGTGACAGATCTTGTCTCAAAAAATAATATGGACGGTGAAAGACATAGGACAATGACCTCTGTGCCCACTTGTGCATACATGTGCACACTACATACAATTTTGAAATTTACACTTATTATGTCAATAACTCTACTTCACAGGTATTAGAATTATCCCCATTTTTTCTTTTTAAATTTTTTTTTATTTATTTTATGTATTGGTGCTCTATCTTCATGAACACGTGCAGGCCAGAAGAGGCATCAGATCACATTATAGATGGTCGTAAGCCATCATGTGGTTGCTGTGAATTGAACTCAGGACCTCTGCAAGAGCAGCCAGTGCTCTTGACGGTTGAGCCATCTCTCCAGCCCCCATTATCCCTATTTTACACATAGGAAAATTATGGCTTACAGAGACCGAGGTTTCCAATTACCTAACTTGTGAGAAATTTACAATTAACAGTCTGTCTCACAATCAGACGTCAAGAGGATTTCCAGATAATAAACACAACTACCACCACAGAGCTATACAGCTGCCTGTGGGTACAATTAATCCATCTTTTTTCATTTTGAAAGGAAAAATGCACACTGACCCATGACCCACATTCAACACCACCATGGAGGAATTATGAGGCGGCTCAGTTGGTGGAGTGCTTGCCTAGGGTGCAGAAAACCCTGGGCTTGCTCCTTGGCAAAAGAAAACAGCCAGGTGTGGTGGCTCATTCCTGTATACCAGCATTTGGGAGGCTGAAGCAGGAGAGTGACCCCTAGTTCCAAGCTGACTACACTGCAAAGTGAGTAAGTCCACCTAAGCTTCATTGAGAACTTGTCTTAGAAACAAATGGACAAGCTGGGTGATGGACTCAACCATCTTAGGCAGACACAGAGGCAGACAAGAGATCTCTGGGCCACACCTTCTGCTGGAGACCTTCATAAGGACAGTGGAAGAAGGAAGATTCACTCTCTCTTCTTCACCTGCTTGCCTTGTGGGGCTGAGCAACTGCTAGTTCCTTGGACTTCCATTCACAGCTGCTGCTGACCATTGTTGGGGAGTTGGACTACAGACTGTACCCAGAAGTTCTGTGACTCTAGAGAACCCTAATACAGAAGTTGGTTATGTACTAACGCAGAGGCAGACAGGTGATCTCCGTGAGTTCAAGGCAAGCCTAGTCTATAGAGTACCAAGACAGCTAGGGTTATATACAGGGAAACTCTTGTCTCAAAAAACCAAAGATAAATTTTTAAAAATATAACAAAAGGACGATGCTGATTCCCAATGTTAAACTGTGGAACACAGGCATTCTTTCTCTGCTTCCTGCCTGCGGATGTGAACTGCCCTGCCTCCATTTTCCACCAAGACGGACTGAAATTTCTCAGTGGGCAAAGCAAAATATGTCAACAATGTGAGAAAAAAAATATTTTGTAACATAACAAGTGCTTCTTATAAGCACAAGAAATAATGGCTCTAGTCCCAGCACTTTGGAGGCTGAAGCAGGAGGGTCCAACCTGGGCTACCAGGAAATACTTAATTTAAAAACGACTGCCTTGCTTCTACTTTATAATTTTCAAGCTGCTTTCTTATACATGAAATCCTTTAGTCGTCGTGAAAACTCTTACAATATTAACTTGCAAGTGTGGGAACTGATGTCTTGAAAGATTCTTGAAAGAACAGCAGTTAGGCTAATTGCCTTACAAGAACGCAATGTGTGGGCCTCTGACGCCAGATAGCCTACTTTTACTCAGTTTATCCACTCATTTAATCAACGACTATATGCGAAACACCCACCATGCATTAGGCACTGGCGATGCAAATGTCAACAAGGCTCAGAGCACGTTCACTCTGGCCTACCTGACACCAAGTACCTATGCACTCTCTTAAGGTTCGTCATGTTAAGGGGGGGGGTCACATAACGCATTCCTGTCACGATGAACAGTTCTCAGCACTGATAAACCGCAGAAATCGCCACTCACACAATTCATGGCAGAGGAGTGGGGAAAGGCCTCCCTCCTGTTTACAAATAAAAGTAGGTGCGCCGCAGCTCGGCCTCCGCCAGCCGGAGACGCCACAGCCAGCAGACTGCATCGCGCGACAAGCAGTTCGCCGGCCCCTCTCTGGGTCTGGGTCCACAGGCCCAGCTGCCCCGCCGCGTTCCGGGGACCTCGGCAGCCACAGTGGCGGTCGCGCACGCACTCCGCAGCCGGTCCGCAGTACCCAGGCCAGGCGGCGCAGACCAACAGTCCCGGGAGGCGTCTTGCCGCCCACAGCCGCGGCGGACAGAGCCGGAGCGCGGTCGCCCT
The DNA here is from genome assembly GCA_036184795.1 of Tokudaia tokunoshimensis. Taxonomy (NCBI): domain Eukaryota; kingdom Metazoa; phylum Chordata; class Mammalia; order Rodentia; family Muridae; genus Tokudaia; species Tokudaia tokunoshimensis. The sequence continues at coordinate 115,782,514 of BTHU01000005.1, read as the reverse complement.
GAGGCCACCATCCTTACTCCGGGCTCACCTCACTGTAGAAGGTCATAAATGCCTCCTCTGTGCTGCCTCCGCCGCCCGAAGCACCACTCTCTCCCGAAGCCGCCATTTTCCCGGCCAGCCGCCACGTGACCGCTCTGCGCAAGCGCAGCCTCACGTGACCATCCAAGACCGCCTTCCCAGACTCGCCTCCGCGGGCCAGCTGTACTTAAAGGGGCCGAGACCCTTTTTTTTTTTTTGTGGCTTTGGTTTTGGTTTTGGTTTTGGTTTTTTCAGAATAAGGGTAAGGTTTCTCAGTGTGGCCCTGGAACTTACTCAGAGGTCTGTCTGTCTCTGCCTCCCGAATGCTGAGATTAAAGGTGTACTTGGGCTTTTTTTAAAAAGTGAAAGACCTTCCAGATGGCTCAGCCAGTCAGGGTGCTTGCTTCCAAAGCTGACAACCTAAATTCAACCCGCAAGACCCGCAGAGTGAAAAAAAGACTCCTAAAAGTTGACTTCTGACTTCACACGTATGCCATAGTTAGCCAATGCAGAGCAACACACTTTTGTTGTTTTTGTTTTATTTTTGAGATAGGGTCTCTCTACATAGGCCTGGCTGCTGGAACCCAAGATGTGCCTGCCTCTGCCTCCAGAGTTCTAGGATGTATGCACCACTATGCCCAGCCACACATTTTATTTTAAAAAGAAAAAAAATTTTTTTTTATTTCCAGAAGAGCCAGGGCGGCACCAAGAAACCCTGTCTTGGAAAAAAAAAAATATATATATATATATATGTATGTATGTATGTATTTCCCCCTTCCCCAGTCTCTGACAAAAAGGAATCTGTTGTCTCTTGATGTACCTATTATATTATTCTGGACATTTCCCATGAATGGAATCTACTTATACAATTCTTTTCGTATTTAGTTTTTTTTTTCTGTAGCAGTTTTTTTTTTTTTTTTTTTTTTTTTTTGGTTTTTTGACACAGGATTTCTCTGTGTAGCCTTGGTTGTCCTGGAATTCTCTCTGTAGACCAGGCTGGCCTCGAACTCACAGAGATCCACATGCCTCCCAGAAGTGCTGGGATTGGCGTGGGTAACCACCATGTAGCATTTTTTTTTTAAGTCTATCCCAGTGGAGCCTACCTATCCTAGTATTCAAGAGTCAGAGGTAGGCAGATCTTCTGAATTTGGGGCCAGCCTAGTCTCCAGAGTAATTTCCAAGACAGCCAGGCCTGTGAAGAAAAACCTGTCTCAAAAAACAAAACAAAACAAAACAAAAACATTTACTGCATTTAATGGCGGCATCAAATTCCATAGAAGTATGTCCTCCCCACCCCACCCGCCTTTGGTTTTTCGAGACGGTTTCTCTGTATAGCCCTGAATATCCTGGAACTCACTCTGTAGACATGTGCCACCACTACCTGGCTTACACAAAAGTATGTCCGTGCAACCATTTGTTGACCTCTTCAGTAGTTCATCATTTGGGGTATTCTCACCTTTGGACCACTGTGAAATAAGTATTATGAAGCTGGACACATGCCTGTAACCCCAACACTTGGGAGGTGGAGACAGAAAGATGAGGAATCACAGCTCTCTTCACTGGGAGTTTGAGGCCCTCCTGAGTTATAACAGATCTCATCTAGGGAGGAAGAGAGGGACAAAATGGAATGGAAGATACTATGAACATGCTTGTACAAGTATTTGTGCTGGGAGTTTGCTATTTAATTTTTAAAATTATATTGGGGGGGGGCACAGTGCCACAATGCCCATAGAGAGGTCAGAGAACAACTTTCAAGAGTCAGTTCTCTCCTTCCACCACTGGGGCTCAGAACTAGCCCTGTGTGTTTATGTGTTGTGGGGAGAGGATTGTTTGTTTCCTAAAACAGGGTCTGCTATGAAGCCCTGGCTGGCCCAGAATTCCCTTTGTCGAATAGGCTAGATTAAGCATGTCTGCTCTTCCCCTCTGCATGTGCCTCAGGAGTGCTCGGATTACAGGTTTGTATCACCATTTCGCTTGATGTTCTTTTCAGTGTCCTTGTACCCTGTCACCAAGTTATTAGGTCCGTTCACCGACATATTAATACAGTTCAAAAACACTAATTCACTACCTACTAAGGCTCTGATGGCTTCACAAGGTAAACCGTGAGAAAAGACTCAGAAGCAGGGTAAAAAATTGCTGAAGACAGGATGACTAGGACAGTTAAAGAAGGGTTTCTCTGGGAAAGTGACATTTAAGATGAGAGAAGAGACTGCAGTGGCAATATAACCAAAGAACAAGAACACCTCTTAAGAGATGAACACGATTTCATATGTATAAATAGAGGTATATTGGAGGTCGATATTGGCTGTCGGCATCCTGGGCATGGTTACCACAACCTTGTATTTCCCCAATCTATTGATGTCCACGGGGATGGCCAACATGTACATCTTTAATAAAATCGACCTTAGGACGGAAATTGTGCGATGGGAGTGAACGAAATGCCTCATTTTAACGAGACCAAAAGCCAAGATTTCTTCTTCTGACATCGCTCGGTAGACTCCTGGGTCATGATGCGTCAGAGCCCTGTTTATTAACTGTTAGCTAAAGCATAAACCCGACTCCCTCTCAACAATCGCTGCGGACTGTCATAAGCCCCGCCCCTCCCCCTGATTCGCTGTTTCCGTGCTCGTCCCGCCTCCCCAGCGTATAGATTGGCGGTTTAGCCGCCCTCGCAATTAGCGCGCTAGGAGAGAAGCAGCCACGCCCGCAGCGCGAGCTGAGCTACGCCGAAGACAATGGCAGGCTCGGCGTTGGCGGCTCGGGCTCGGCTCGGTGTCTGGGGTATGAAAGTCCTGCAAACCCGAGGTTTCGTCTCGGACTCGGTAAGTGGCGGCACGACCCATCGCGGGGCGCGGGTCCTCTCTCCCTTGTTGTGCCTTTTTTTTTTCTTTAATGTCCACGACTCTCTTTGCAGTCGGAGAGCATGGATTCGGGCGCTGGCTCCATCCGAGAAGCTGGTGGGGCCTTCGGAAAACGAGAGAAGGCTGAAGAGGATCGGTACTTCCGGTGAGGCCCACCTGGCCCCGAGTCCAGCCCCCAATCGCCCTTCCTGTCCTTTCTACGCTCTCTGTCGCTCCGCCCATCTTTACCTGTACCCTTGGGGCGCCCGTCTTCTGGCAGGATTCCAAGGTCGATGAAGCCATCACGTCTTTAACATGGTCGAGACAGCCAGCATCACGTTGCTGGCCTCCCACCCAGCCCTAAGCCTTTTACACCGGTTCTGCAGAACTCAGCCCAGGGGTCGTCTCCTAATTTCTCGTCTGCTGTCGTCTTCCCCGCCCGCAGTAATCCCCTCTGCACCCCTGGTTGTGCGACTCCCCCATGTGCTTTGAGCCGTGTTTACATCCAGCTGCCAGAACAAGCAGAACCTCTGAGTCCGGCCCACTCACCTGTCACCCCTATCTTTTCTCACCAACTGTCCTCTTCCTCTCTTTAGTTTTGTAAGGCTGCGTCCATTCCCCGAGCCCTCAGATCTTGTCAGCCATTTCTAGATCCTCCACGTGTCTCCAATTCTCATTAACTAGATAGTACCTGCTCACGGTTAGACTTCCCCCACTCCGGGAGACTTTTGCACTACTCAGGCCCTGGGTTGTACATTTCTCTCGACTGGTTAGAAAGTAGGGAGTGGACTAGGTCTATGTACAACCTTTTCCTGGCCCTGGGTTATCTTTAACTAACTTCTGTCCACTGGAGAACAGCCAGAAACTAATCTTGCTTCCGGCTCTCCTTTGGTCTCCGTCCTAAGCCCATAGGGGTTGTTGCTCATTTATGGAATAAGAGCTTAAACAGAGACTTGGGGTTCAAGTCTCAGTACCAAAACAAAAACAAAAAAAAACCAAAACAATTATCAGGATGGCAATTCTCTTGCCTCAGCCTTCCAAGTGTTGGAATTATAAGCTTATGCCACCACTCCTGGCCAGGAACCTATTTCCTTTACCTTATGTATTGTTTTGTTAGGTTGTGTTTGGGTTTTCTTTCTTTTAAAGTTTTATTTTTAATTCTGTGACTGTGTTGGGATATGTGCCCAAGTACAGGTGGCCTTGGAATTAGAGATAAACGCAGTTCTGAGTTCTTGAAATGGGTGCTTCGAGGCTGGAGAGATGATGGCTCAGTGGTTAAGAGCACTGACTGCTCTTCCAGAGGACCTGAGTTCAAGTCCCAGGAACCACATGGTGGGCTCACTACCATCTGTAATGGAATCTGATGCCCTCTTCTGGGGTGTCTGAAGACGGCAACAGTGTATTCATATACATAGAAGGAAGGAAGGAAGAAGTTGCAGATACAACTGCCTGTGAGCTGCCTGACGTTGATGCTGGAAATTGAATTTGGATTCTTCTAGAAGAGAAATACATTATCTTAATCACAGAACCATCTCTCCACTCTGATTGTGTGTGTGGGTGTTGCCTGCATATGTGTATGTATGCCCCATGAGCACCTGGTACCTGGAGGCTAGAACCCTGGAACCACAGTTACATGTGTGGGTTCTAAAAATGGAGCCTGAGTCCTCTAGGAGAGCAAGTGCTCTTAATCATTGAGCCATATTCCCTCCCAACTCAAGAAGCTTAAATTCGGAACTTATCCAAAAACAGCAGTTATAGATGGTTGTCGGCCATCATGTGGGTGTTGGGAACTGAACCCGAGTTTTCTGCAAGAGCAGCAAGCGCTCTTAACCTCTGAGTCGCCTCTGCAGCCCCTGGTTTCCAGCTTCTGAGATACTCTCACTCTGTAGTTCAAGTTGTATTGGATCTCAGGCTGCCTTCAGACATGCATTGTCCCCTCCTGTGTTCCTCAAGATGCTGGGATCTCAGTAGTGAGCCACCAACTCAGCCTGTCTTATGGATCATTGGTTATGATTAAAGATCTCCTCAGGAGGCTGGGAAATGTCTTAGAGGCTAAAGGTGCTCTGTAACCAAGACAGTGAACCTAAGTTAATGCCTGGGACTCACTTGATAGAAGGAGAGATCCGACTGCCACAAACTGCACCCCTCCCCACCCCACTCTATGCAAACACAAGTAAATGTGATAAAAGTAAAATAAAGATCTCTTTGGGATGAAAGATTGGAATTAAACCCTCAGCCACTGTTTCTTTATAGAGAGAAGACTCGAGAACAGCTGGCTGCCCTGAAAAAGCATCATGAAGATGAGATTGACCACCATTCCAAGGAGATAGAGCGTCTGCAGAAGCAAATTGAACGCCATAAGAAGAAGATTAAAGACCTAAAGAGTGATCATCATCATTAAATGCACGCACTCAGTCCCTCACAGAGTGGCCTGTATTCACTCCCCACTTCTGTAGAGACATTGTTTCGAATGATTAATATTTGGTCTGTGTGCTACTAACAGATAATAAATTACCACCAGGAAACTTGCCTGATGCCTTCTACTATCTAGAGCAGCAGTTCTCAACCTCTGACTTGAGAGCCCATTTGTGGGGAGAATGACCCTTTCACAGGAGCCGCCTAAGGACGTCTGAACTATCATATACTGACATTCTGATTGAAAACAGCAGTGAAATTACAGTTAAGGAGTAGCATCCAAATCATTAAGGGGTTGAAGCATTAGGAAGGTTGAGAACCACTGAACCACAGACACTTTTCATCCATGAGAATGAGTTGAGGGTTCTACTAAAGAGAGTAGGAGTCGACTGTGATACAGACCTCAGATCTAACCACAATGGGCAGAGAAATCTTGAAATGTAGATCCCAGTCTGATGCATAAAGCCTAGTAGCAGTCTGGAGAACAGAGAGTAATGATGTTTTCCAAAGCTGCTACTTCAGGGACCAGAAATAATAGCACTGTCTTACTGGAAGGCCTCTTCATATGAACTAGCTATTGCTCTAAGCTTGAGACAACTACAATTAGAAATCATACACAAGTTTAGAATGTAGCTTCGATGATATGAGTGCTTGCCTAGCTGTGAGTTCAGTCCCCGGCACTGCATAAGCCAGGTGGAGTGGTATTTGGCTACAGTGGTTAAGAGCACTGGCTGTTCTTCAAGCAGACCTGGATTCGGTTACCAGCATCCACAGGCGGCTCACAACCATCTGTAACTCCAGTCCCAGGAGATCAGACACATAAGCAGCCAAGACACCCATAACACATTTTTAAAATTTCACTTTTCAACAAATTATTTTTTAAAAAGATACATAGAGCCAGGCAGTGCTGGCACATGCCTTTGATTTCCAGCACTCAGGAAGCAGAGAGAGGTGGATTTCAGTGAATTCCTGGCCAGCCTGGTCTGTAAGTTCCAGAAAAAAAAAATACAGTGTGGTCTTCCCGAGACTGTGACTCAAGAAAGAAGAATGACCAGTGGTTGAACTAGCTCAGTAGTATAGTCATTGTCTAGACATGCATGAGGACCTGGGTATAATCCCAGCACTAAGTATTGCAAAGGTTACCAGGTATAATACAGTAAAACCTATATAGACCCTCAGTCCAGAGATCTCAGTCCAGACCTGTTTTTTCCCCTTGCGTTGGAATTGAGGAAACCTCCTGATTGTGTGAGTATTCATAGGGTTGGGGATTTAGCTCAGTCGTAGAGCACTTGCCTAGCAAATGCAAGGCCCTGGTTCGGTCCTCAGCTCTGAAAAAAAAAAAAAAGAACTGAAGAAGTAAGAGACCATGCCTCAAGAAGGCCCTGGACAGTGTCCAGTGGGATAAGGCATTATCTGTGTGAGTATTCATACAACGTGTAGGTGACTCAGCGTTTTACCACAGTGGACTGTCTAAGCAGCTTCCAAACTAGCTGTGTTCCTCACTGGGGCACTCGGGTTTGTTTTTGTACTGACTTAACAAACTATGGCTTTGTTTTATTACATTTGTTTTCTTAAATTATATTTTTCTTTTGTGCATGTGTGTGGGTGCCACAGCTTGTATGCGGGGCTGGAGAGTATCAGTGGACAACTTTGAAGAGATGGTGTGGGTCCTGGGGATTGAAACAGGTTGGCAGATTGGCAGCAAGCGCCTTTACCCACTGAAACCTGTCACTGACTGTGTGTGTGTGTGTGTGTGTGTGTGTGTGTGTGTTCTATAAACAGCTATTTTAGGTGTGGGGGAAGGTCTGGAGTGGTGAGTGAGTATGTTTGTGCCACAGAGGTCAGAGGACAACTTGTGAGAGGACTCCATTCCCTACCATGTGGTTTCTGGGGATGAAACTCAGGTCATTGCCAGACTTGGTGGCAAGCACCTTTACCCACTGAGCCATCTTACCAGCCCATTTTTTGGTTTCTTTTTTTTCTTTACTTTTTTTTTTTTAAGCATCCTATAGAATTTTACAAAATAAACTATTTACAGCTTGCACAAAATGTATAAGTTACAGAGCTATGTTACAGTTATTTGCTTGTTACATCTGAAGTTATTTTTGGCAAATTATTTTCATTAATTATGCATACTTTTTTTTTCTTTTTTTCTTTTTTTTGGTTTTTCGAGACAGGGTTTCTCTGTGTAGCCCTGGCTGTCCTGGAACTCACTTTGTAGACCAGGCTGGCCTCGAACTCAGAAATCCTCCTGCCTCTGCCTCCCAAGTGCTGGGATTAAAGGCGTGCGCCACCACCGCCTGGCTGCATACTTTTTTAAACATGAGAGTCCTGGAAATCAAATGAAGGATCTTACACGTACTAAGCATGCACCTTCCCACTGTGCTACATCCCCAGCCCTAGTTTAATTTTACAGCCAAAGTTACTGATGCAGGTAACTTCTCGAAGGTCTTGTGATGAAGTTTGTCCTGAGCAGAAAGCTGTTTCCTCCTCACAACCCTTAGCTACAGTTCCAAGGCTGCGATTTTGATGCCCAATAGCTCCCTCTTCCATGGGGTGTGAGAAGTAGTGCCGTCTCCTCCTCTGAGGATGGAATGGTTGGATGGATGGATGGATGGATGGATGGAGAAGGCTCCTTGGCAGTAAGCGTAGACACGGCTGTGATTTGTGTTGGCACAGACCTGTTGGCTGTGACAGGAACCGTATTAGCATGTCTGTGCATGCCTCTGTAATGCAAACTTGTGATCATAACTCTTTGAAGTTTCCACAGCAGTTAACTGAAAAGTTGTTTTCAGCTGAGCAATGATGGTACACACCTTTAATCCCAGAACTTGGGGAGGCAGAGGCAGATGGTTGAAGGCCAGCCTGGTCTGTAGAATGAGTTCCAGGACAGCTGAGGCTACACTGAGAAATCCTCTCTCAAACAAACAACAACAAGAAGTTGTTTTCAACTCAGGCTACACATGGAAATATCGGGGGTGGGTGGCTAAAAACAAAATTTCAAGAGATAGAAGTCTACTCCAGTGATCAAACACTTGAATAATTCCTGGGTTTGATTCCCAGCCTGGGAAGAGAAGTTGAGGAAGAAGAGGAAGATCATCGTTATCTTAGGACCAATTAAATCCAAACGTATGGCCGAAGAGAGGGCTCAGTCAATAGAGTATCCTCTGCATACACATGAGGGGAACAGAGGGAGATGGAGGCAGGAGGATCTCCAAAGCTCCTTAGTCACCAGCCTAACATAAGCTTTAGGTTCAATGAGAGACTATCTCAAAACAAAAAGATGAAAAGCAATTAAGAAAATAAGGAAAGATACCCTCTACACTCATGTGCTCACATTAGTACCTATACATCACACATGCACACATGCACACACACACACACACACACACACACACACACACACACACACGCTCTCCTACTTAAGGTGACTTACACACATAATCTCAACACTTAAGGCTGACACAGGCACATCTCAAGCCATCCTGGACTCCATGGCAGAACCTTATCTCACAAGAAAAGGGAGCTGGAGAGATGGCTCAGCAGTTGAGAGTATTTGCTGTTTTTGCAGAGAACCCAAGTTCGGTTCCTCGTTCCCACAGGGTGGCTGATAACTGTTTATAACTCCAGTTCCAGGAGCTCTAGGGACAAAGGCACCAAGCATGGATGTGGTATACATATATGCAAGCAAACACCAAAAGACTCATACAATCTTATTACTATATTTGATGTTTCAATGTAGGGTTTCTCTGTGCAGCCCTGGCTGTCCTGAAACTTGTTTTGGCCTCAGCTTCATTGAGCTCCACCTGCCTCTGCTTCCTGAGTGCTGGAATTAATGGTTATATCACCACATCTGACTATTAAATAAATATATTTTTAATCAAAGAAGAAACAAAAATAGCTGGGGGGAGGGGGCGCTGGAAAAATGGTTCAGAAGTTAAGAGCACTGGCTGCTCTTCCGGAGGTCCTGAGTTCAATTCCCAGCAACCACATGGTGGCTCACAACCATCTGTAATGGGATCTGATGCCCTCTTCTGGGTGTGTCTGAAGACAGTGACAGTGTGTGTGTGTGTGTGTGTGTGTGTGTGTGTGTGTGTGTATAAAATAAATTAAAAAAAAAATAGCTGTCGGTAGTAGTGACACCTCACAGCTGTCAAGAGACTTGGAGGCCAGCCAGCTACAGAGTAAGACCATACCTCAATAAAACAAAAATCAAAACAATTCGGTCCTGGACATTGGTATCTTAAAAAATCTCCCTGTGTTCCCACCACCACCACCAAACTCTGGCTAGAATTGAGAGTCACTGGCCTGTCTGTTTGAGCAGTTTATTCTCTGTCCAAGACACTGGACTGAAGGCCCCAGCAAGGACGAAAATTCAGTTTCTACTCTTGTCACCAAGAGGTATATCTATTTTAAGGGTAGCATCTGTGTTTTTTGCTTGTTTGTTTGTTTTTTGGTCTCTTTGCCCAGAGAGTGCCCTGGGTCATTCCTGAATTTCTATAAGCATTGTTGCATATTCTAGGCTAAAAAGAAAAGAAAAAAACCCTAGTCTGTCTGTCTTTCTTTCTCTCTCTCTCTCTCTCTCTCTCTCTCTCTCTCTCTCTCTCTCTTTCTTTCTTTCTTTCTTTTTAGTGTTTTGTTTGGTGACAGGTCTCATATATCCCAGGCTGGCCTTGAACTCAACTTTCACATAGCCAAAGAGCAGTCCAGATGCACAGAGGCTGGACCAGGATGCAATGTCCTCCACCTTACTCCCTTGAGACAGGGCCTCTCACGGAACCTGGAGCTCAAAGGTTTTTAGCCAGGGTGGCTGGCCAGTGTTGGATAGGCGACTCTGTCTGCCCCAGAACAGCTGTGCCTACTTACAAATGACCCAGAAAATCACTTTTGACATTCCCTCATAGAAGGAGGGGCCTAGGCAGGGTGATTAAACCCTTACCTACGATTCTAGTTCCTTCCTCATGCACTTCCCAGTGAGCTGTATATAATTCCCGCCCTGCCTGTACAAGGCCTGGTAGTCTCCTCGTGAGGTACTTGAATATACAGCCAGTGGAAGGTTAACTGAAGGGCGGGACTCAATCTGAGCAGCTATAGGGAAGTCCTCATGCATGCTGAGGTAAGGCTTTCTGGTGGTGTGGGTGCTTTGGGCCAGTCATATTCTAAACAAGTCTAGTAAATGAATTGGTTTCCCAAGCTGGGCTTTCATGAAATCCTGCTCTGGTTTGCTGTTGATGCCGATAAGGAGGAGGCAGGTGTTTCTTTAATCTGTCCCAGGAAAGGGTTCTCAAAAACATAACAGCCAGCAACCTTAACAATCCTATCTACTCTCTCCTCCCAGCCAAGCTCAGCGTTAACATGTGCAGAGCCACGCCCAATTTTTATGTGGGTGTTGGGATCTAAAGCGAGGTCCTCCAGCTTACACAGCAAGTGCCCTTCCCCACCGAGCCCAACCTCGAGAGTGCGTGGGTGTGTGCCTCCAGCACACTCCGTTTTATGCAATGCTGGGGCCTGAACCCAAAGCTTCCAGCGTGCTTGCTTAGCGCTGTGCGGCAGAACAAGTCAGCCTTTTCATTTTCTTTAAACTTTCATCCAGTAAAGTTACTTTTGGTATCTACTATATGCTGGGCACGCGGTGTTCACTGGAGATCCGACTACAAAATAGCGACAGCTCCTTTTCTAATGGAATCTATGGCCTACTGGGAAAGATACGGTGGTTAAAAAAGGATTAGACAAAAATGTGGGCAGTAATCCAAAGACAATGCGTGTGGGAAGCTGGAGGAGAACAGGTTAGGCCCTGCACCAGACCTGGGCCCAAAGGGACAGGATGATGGAAAAGATGGATGGGGGACAAGAGGAGGTGTGGCTCAATGGAACTGTACTTAAAGAAGCCTGCCTCTGAAAGAGCAGACCCGCTCCTGGAGACTGACAGCTGTTCCCCCAGTGCACGCGGACCTAACAGTGTGGTGGGGTAGCAGGCTAGACTGGCCACATGCATAATCTCTGTATCCAGCTCCTCAGTCCTTTATTCCTTCTTCCGGTCATCCTCCTTTCTTCCTTCCTTTTCTTTATTAGAATAACAGCAGCAGAATGCCTAAGCCACCTGTACCCTACTCCCAGGGATCTATCACTTGGGAGTCAGCCAAAGAAAGAACTCATGAAAACACTAATCTTACCCCCTGACCCCCGCCTCTTGGTTATTTTTTGTTTTGTTTTCTTGCTGTTTTGTATGCAAATCAGGATGGTCCGCTTCAAATTGATAGCAATCCTTCTGCCTCTGCTCCCAAGAGTGAATATACTTTTTTCTCTCTTTTGGTCTCCCCATCCCTTCCTCTCTTCCCTCTCTCTTTGTTATTGAGTTTATTTTGCTTCAGACAAGGCCCAGGCTGGTCTCAAACTTATTATGTTTTCCCACATCCTCAGGCTGGGATTGATTGTAGACCTGTGTCACCATGCCAAGTGTGTTTATTCCTTTTCTTTTTCTTTGTTTTTTTTGTTTATTTGTTTGTTTTCTCTGTATAGCCCTGGATGTACTGGAACTTGCTCTGTAGACCAGGCTGGACCCAAACTCAAGAGATCTGCCTGCTGCTGCTTCCCAAATGGGATTAAAGGTGTATGCCACCATTCCTGGCTTCATTCTCACTCTCTTTTAAAAAAATATATATATATACATATTATATATATAAATATACATATAATTATTATATATAATATATAATAATTTTAATATATAATATAATTATTATATATTAAATATACATATACATATATACACACATATACATTATACATATAAATACACACACATGCTACATAGCCTAGGCTGGCCTTGAACTCATGATTCTCCTAGCTCACTCTCTGAAGTGCTGGAATTTCCAGGTATGTACTACCAGATCTAGTTCTTATTTAAAAAAAATTCAGGTACAGCTGGTCATTTTAGCATCCAAGAGGAAAAGGCAGTGAGGCCAGGAGATCTAGGTTAGTCTCAGTACATAGGCAGTTTGAAGCCAACTTGGGCTACATGACATTGTCTTAAAAAATACAAACAAGGCCGGGCGGTGGTGGCGCACGCCTTTAATCCCAGCACTTGGGAGGCAGAGGCAGGCAGATTTCTGAGTTCGAGGCCAGCCTGGTCTACACAGTGAGCTCCAGGACAGCCAGGGCTACACAGAGAAACCCTGCCTCAAAAAAACCAAAAAAAAAAAAAAAAAAAAATACAAACAAGGGACTGGAGAGATGGCTCAGTGGTTAAGAGCACTGATTGCTCTTCCAGAGGCCCTGAGTTCAATTCCCAGCAACCACATGGTGGCTCACTACCATCTGTAATGGGACCTGATGCCCTCTTCTGGTGTGTCTAAGGACAGTGACAATGTACTCACATACACAAAATAAATAAATCTTTAAGACAAACAAGAGGCTGGAGAGATAGCCCAGTAGTTAAAAGCATTTGTTGCTTTTCCAGAGGATCTGGGTTGGACTCACAGCACCATGGGGCAGCTAACAACCACCTGTTGTAAGTTCCAGGAGACTGAGACCTTCTTCTGGCTTCCACAAGCTCTGTATACATGTAGAACACAGACATAAAGGCAAAACATTAATATACATAAAAATAATTATTTTTTTTTAATTCATGGGCTAGAGAGATGGCTCCGTGGTTAAAAACACTTACTACTTCTACAGAGGATGTAGATTCAGTTCCCAGTACTCACACCTGTCTGTAACTTCAATTCCAGGAGATCCAATGCCTGGTGACCTCTTGTGGACTCCATGGGCATCAGACCCTGTATTAGGGTTTTACTGTTGTGAACAGACACCATGACCAATGCAAGTTTTATAAAAGACAACATTTAATTGGGGCTGGCTTACAGGTTCAGAAGTTCAGTCCATTGTCATCAAGGCAGAAGCATGGCAGCCTCCAGGCAGGCATGGGGCAGGAGGACCTGAGGGTTCTACACCTTCATTTAAAGGAAGCCAGGAACAGACTGGGCATCTTCAGGCAGCTAGGAGGAAGATCTCCAAGCCTACCCCCACAGTGACATACTTCCTCTAACAAGGCCACACCTTCTAATAGTGCCCCTCCCTGGGATGAGCATATGCAAACCATCACAGGCCCAAACATGGTGCACATACATACACACAGGCAAAACACTCATGCAAATCCTATTTTAAAAATCTGACCTAATGTACATAACAAAAATTAATCATTAACCCTTTAAAAGGATAAATCACCTGAGCTTGGCAGTATGGCCGACTGAATTTCTTATTTTGATGAGGTTTTACTCCTTAAAGCATTATGTTGCACAAGCTAGCCAGAAATAAACAATAATCCTCTTGCTTCAGTTTCCCCAATGCTGGGATTACAGGTATGAACTACCATGCCCAGCTTAGTGTGTGTGTGTGTGTGTGTGTGTGAGCACTCTATGAGTAGGCACCTGGTGCTGGAGAGGCCAGAAGAGGAAGTCAACTCTCCAACCAAGGAACTGGAGTTCCTGATGGTCGTAAGCAACAATGTGGGCACAAGGAACCAAACCTGAGTCCCCTGTAAGAGCATCAAATGCTCTTAGCAGATGAGCTGTCTCTCCAGTTCCCAAGTCTTTTGGTTTGTTTAAAATTTCTTTTACTTTTTTTTTTTTGGTCAAGACAGGATTTCTCTGTATTGCCCAGGCTGTCCTGGAACTCACTCTGTAGACCAGGCTAGCCTTGAACTCAGAAATCCAGCTGCCTCTGCCCACCAAGTACTGGAATTAAAGGCATGCACCACCACTGCTCAGTAGATTTATTTTACTTTGTGTGTGTGTGTTCTCTACATGTATGTATGTGTGCCATGTGCATGCCTGGTGCCCACAGAATCAGAAGAGAATGTCTGATGCCCTGGAACTGGAGTTACAGATGTCTGTGAGCCGCCATGTGGGTGCTGGGAATTGTACACAGGTCCTCTGTAAGAACAACACATGCTCTTAACTGCTGGGCTATCTCTCTATTCCCACTATATGCCTTCTTCTGGCCTCCATGGTCACTGAGCAAGCAAATGGTTCACAGACATACAGGCAGACAAAACACTCTCACACATAAGATAAAATAATTCTTAAAATTTAAAAGCGAGTAAATCCTGTTTCTATGTTTCTGTAGCATGTACAAATACACAGCTGGAGGCAAGTCAGGGAGTGTAGAAAATAAACAGCGCAAGCTACGGGGATGTCACTTCTAAATGTTTCACTCCCAGTTTTGCACAAATTAGTTGACTTTGACCTGATAGTACTCAGAAAGATGTTACTCAATTAATGAGCATTAAAAACTCTTCTAAGCCGGGCGGTGGTGGCGCACGCCTTTAATCCCAGCACTTGGGAGGCAGAGACAGGAGGATTTCTGAGTTCGAGGCTAGCCTGGTCTACAAAGTGAGTTCCAGGACAGCCAAGGCTACACAGAGAAACCCTGTCTTGAAAAACCAAAAAAAAAAAAACTCTTCTGTGGCAGCAACAGCTCCTGATCTGAGGCAAGAAGTTTCCCTGAGCCTGAAGTTTCTTTTCTTTTCTTTTCTTTCTTTCTTTCTTTCTTTCTTTCTTTCTTTCTTTCTTTCTTTCTTTCTTTCTTTCTTCCTCTCTCTCTCTCTCTTTTTTTTTTAAAAAGATTTATTTATTTATTATATATGTAAGTACACAGTAGCTGTCTTCAAACACCCCAGGAGAGGGCATCAGATTTCATTACAGGTGGTTGTGAGCCACCATGTGGGTGCTGGGATTTGAACTCAGGACCTTTGGAAGGAAGAGCAATCAGTGCTCTTCAGCTATCTCTCCAGCCCCCAGTGTTGTTTTTTTTTTTTTTTTTTGTTTCTGTTTCTGTTTTGTTTTTTTGTTGTTTTGGTTTTTTTTGGTTTTTTGAGACAGGGTTTCTCTGTGTAGCCCTGGTTGTCCTGGAACTCACTCTGTAGACCAGGCTGGCTTCGAACTCAGAAATCTGCCTGCCTCTGCCTCCCAAGCGCTGGGATTAAAGGCGTGCGCCACCACTGTCCGGCCTTTCTTTTTTTTCAAGATTTATTTATATATGTGAGTACACTGTTGCTATCATCGGACACACTGGAAGAGGGCATCGGGTCCCATTACATGAGAGCTGCCATGTGGTTGCTGGGAATTGAACTCAGGACCTCTGGAAGAGCAGTCAGTGTTCTTAACTACTAAGCCATCTATTCAGCCCATTTTTCTTTTCTTTCTTTTTCTTGTTGTTGTTTGTTTGTTCTGTTTTGTTTTGTTTTGGGGGAACAGGATTTCTCCATGTATAGCCCTGGCCATCCTGGAACTTATTCTGTAGACCAGGCTGGCCTCAAACTCAGAGATCCACTTCTCTCTACCTCCCAAGTACTAGGGACTAAAGGCCTGGGCCACCACACCAGACTTGAACCCAAGTTTTTAATGCCAGCTGCACAAAATAATAGACCTTGTCTCTTAAGTGGGAGGGAGAAGTTAATGATTATTTAACTACTACATAAAGGAGAGAAGAAAAGTCGGGAAAGCGAATGAGAAACTCCTATCGTTGCCTTACACCTTGACCCTGAACAAAGGTGTGTGTCAAGAAGAACAGAAGTAGAAGGAAGTAGAAATACTTAGCTCAGTGGTGGGGGTGGTTGCCTAACATGCTCAAGGCCCAGGGTTTGATCTCCAACACAAGAAAGGGGGGCGGGGGAGATGACTCAGTGCCTAAGGGCCCTTGCCAACAACATAAGGACTTGCATTGCACCCCAGAATCAAATGGTAGAAGGAGAGAACTGGCTCCCACCAGGTTCTTTCTGACTTCCACAGGCATACCTTGACACATGTGAGCACACACACACACACACGCACACGCACACGCACACGCACATGTGCTCTCTCACACCCCAGCTCTTGTCTTACTCCCTACCCTCAAATGTCTGGCCTCGAAGTATACTTCTTGTTTTTACTTAAATTAATTTTTAAATGTGTATGGCTGTTTTGCTTGTGCGTATGTCTGTGCACTACTTGCCTGCCTGGTACCTGGGATGGCTGGAAGAAGACATTGAATTCTCTGGAACTGCAAGTGGTTGTGAGACACTGTCTGGGTGCTGGGACCTATGTCCTCTGGAAGAGCAGCTAGTGCTCTTAACTGCTGAGCCATCTCCCCAGCCCCCCTCACCCCTTTACTCCATCTCCCCAACCCCCTCACCCCTTTACTCCATCTCCCCAGGCCCCTCACCCCTTTACTTTTCTTTTTGGAGCAGGGTCTCACTAAACTCTCCAATTGACCTTTGGACCTAGGATTTGTCTGCCTCAGCCTTCCCGGGAGCTGGGTTTACAGACATGGGTAGCCAGGCTCAGCTATGTTGAAGAATGGAAGGTAGATCTTTCCCAGAGGTTTTGGACTCAGATTCCTATAGATAATGTGGATAAGTTATATGGTCCATGTGCTTCATGATTGCCGAAAACAGGAAAAGACAAGTCCAGCTACCGGCTGATGACCTCAGTGTTGCAAAAGAAATCATACCTAGGGGATCGTAGGTGAGCTCTCAAATGTTTTTTTGTTAAGATAAGGTCTCATGTAGCCTCTGAGAGCACCTTGTGCACATTAGTGCACATACAGGCACATACACGTAAAATATCGAATTAAAAGTTGAAGAGCCCAGAATGATGATAGCACAGGCGTATAATCTAAGCACTCCAGATTGTGGGCAGGATGATCAGACTGTCACGGTCATCCTCTAGGCTACAAAAGGCCAAGGAAAGCCTGTGCTACCAGCGACCCTGCATTATGTAAGAGCTTACAAAGACAATACAAATAAAAAATAAAAACTACACAGACAATGCAGCCAGGTCTGGAAAGCCAGCTACTCAGGGGCCTAAAGCAGGAAAACCAGTAGTTGTTCCTTTCTGGTCTTTAAACAACAGGCTTCTCTTTCACTTTGTATTTATTTACTTATTTATTTTTTGATACTAGCACTTACTGAGTTACCGAAATAATTCACTATGTAGCCCAGGGTGGCCTTGACCAACCCATTATCATGTCCCACTTAAGGGTCTCTTTAATATTAAAAATGTAAGACATTGAAGCACCTAAGAGTGTAAATGGATAAAAACTGTGTAGTGATTTAAAACACCAGGAAAGGCAAAACAGCCTTGCAATCCCAAACACTTGGGAAGCTGTGGCAGGGGCATCATAAAATTAAGATCAGCCTCTGGATACATAACGAATTTGAGTTCCGGATTTGAGTTATGGGCCTGGTGTCCAGGAGAACTAGTCTCAAATATTTAAAAAGAAAAAAAAAAAAAAGCAAGCCTTGAACTACCAGCTCCCTTCCTGCTCAGGGAGGGCGGAGGAGAGGCAGGCGCTGCGTTTTAGACCAATCAGAGCCCGGTTGATAGGCAGCGCAAGAAGATTTTAAAGACCTTTCGAGTCCCCTCAACAGCCTCGGAGACTCGCTTGCTTTGTCAGCCTGGAAACACGCCTGGTCCTATCCCGAGCGTCGCTGCGGGCTCCTATTGGCTTATTATAAAACCCCGCCCACCTCCCTAATCATTGGCCGTCGCGATTTACGTAAGAAGAGCCTGTTGCTGAGCACCGGGGGAAAAAAGTGATGCCGAGGATACTTTGGGGAAAACAGCAATATAAATAACAACCCCGGCTGCCTTGTTGAAGAGCTCTTCTGCGTTAGTTTTTGTCCTCACAACAGCCTTGCTTTGACACAGCAGGAAACAGGGGCAGAGAGAAATGACTTGCTTTGATTTCACACGGTTTAAAAAGCTAGGACTGCATCCCCCTTCACCCCCTCTGCCCATCATGATAGGTAGTAGGGCCCATTGGAGTGGAGTGGGAGAAAGAGGACACCATAGCAAACATTTTTTTTTTAATTAAGCCACTGGATCAGCCTGTTAAAGTGTCGGTTGGCAGGACCTTAAGATCTGGTCTGCATGCCGCAGACAGATTTCCGAAGATTTTTAGCGAATTCCTGTCTTGAGCAGAGGCTTCCTGCCTCTAGGATGAGAGGGTAAGCCATAGCTATGGGATAAGTATTTAGGCTGTGACGCTTTATGAAAGCTTACTTCTTGATAGATTCTTCAGCAGCCACACGATATTGACCTAGGCATCGCCTGTCTTCTTATTAAGACCTTTACACCATGATACGGGGACTGACAATCCTCTGTACAGAATCATTTGGAGCGGCCCTAGAAGCCTTTTTCAATTCACCGGGGCTGAGCTATAGCAAGATCTGGCGTGCAGGGGGCGCTGCGGGCTCGCTCAACTGATCAAACTAGAAAAGTCCTGCTAATTGCCCCGAAAGCACACAGAAGAGATTAGCTTTCATATTTTACTAAGAAGGATGAGCTTTTCCAAACTTGACGTTTTCTATCCAAAATGTGCAGCCGAGGGAAGTGGCTTTATCAAGACAAACACACGAACACTAACTAGTTCTCTGCACAATGACCGGAGAGATCTCCTTCTGAACTTCCTTGATTTTGTAGAAAACAGATTCAAGAGTTGGGAAAGGAAGGGGCTTAATTTGGTGAATAGAGACAAAAACAAGCGTCCGCGTCGCTGTTAGGATCGTCGCTGACTCTGTTTCTGAGGATCTGTGACAACTCAAAGACGTGAAGTCAGGGTTGGTCCTTGTTCGAGACCTCACACAATGCCAGTTTAATGAGTAAGTGAACATGTGAGTAAGCTTTTGGTGGGTGTGTGGAGTATTTCCTTTGGCTTTATCAAGCCAGTCGGAGCGAGAGGCTTCTTTCCTACAAGATTTCCCTGGGCAGAAACTGTGTTCTGCAATTGGGGAGCTGGAAAATAATAATTCAAGGGGAAAAAAAACCCACAAGGAAAGATAAACCATAGTACCTGGAATGGCTACAATGTAAAGTCATTATAATAAAATGGCGCAAGAAATTGATGTCATAAAATTAATTTTGAAAAAAAAATAGATGAGAATCCCGTTAGGTTCATAGTCTGACAGGGTCTGAAATTGACGAAGTCTCTAAAAAACCTTTCAGATCTGGTCTAGACAAGTCTTCAGGACTTCAGTATGATTGAGGAATCAAAAGAGCTTTAACCAATCAGTGGCCTTAACACGGCTGATGCAAGAGTCCAGAGAGTATGGCAACAGGAGGAAGAAGGAGACCTTGCCTGACCAAAATATGCAAGGCATGGGGGAGGGGAGGAGAGGGATGCGTCCAACCAGTGTTTAGCTTCGCTGCAGGATTTCCAGCACCTAGCCTAGCAACTGGCACACACTCCATGGTCAAAACTGTTTACTGAATGGAAGAGGGAGGGAAGAAGCCGATTTCTCTGAGCACAGCCAGCGAGTCCCTCCACCTCCACGGTTCTAGCCGCCCTAGACCGGTAACTGAGCTTCCCATAGAGGCCCTGCCACAGAGGTGTGCTGACACACCCATTCTAGGCCACTTTACAGTTATGTCTCTCACTCCTAATTATTAGATCTGGTTTAGGCATCAATTACAAGTGCCAGCCTGCCTCTTAGATATTCACCTCCTTCTCTCCTCCCTGGTGGGGCAGAGTTTCTGCTGTGGAGTCATACTGCCTTTGAACACGTTGCACATTACTGAGCCTCCTGACCTCGGCCAGCACACCTCTTGAGAGTTTCAGTTTTGTCATCTGTCAAATGGGGACATAAAGGCTACTTGAGGTTGTGGTGAGAGTTATGGGTGATAATGGGTGGATCCTGGGCTCTCTTTAGTAGAGATGAATACTGTTAAAAAGTCAAGTCTCTGTTGCATTCATTCTTTAAAAGCTAGGTCACAAAAGATCATCCGCTGTAGATATTAGTCTCTTCTGATTTTCCTTCACAAAATTATTTGTCTTATAAGTGGAGCCTATAGTTTTATCTCTGAAGATAAGAAAGTCAATTCTTTTGTTTTTAATTTTATTTTTAGATAGGGCCCCCTCAACTCATGTAGGATCCCTGGTGATATTTTTTTTTTTTGTTTTGGGTTTTTTTTGTTTGTTTGTTTGGGTTTTTTTTTTGTTTTTCAAGACAGGATTTCTCGCCGGGCAGTGATAGCGCACGCCTTTAATCCCAGCACTTGGGAGGCAGAGGCAGGCAGATTTCTGAGTTCAAGGCCAACCTGGTCTACAGAATGAGTTCCAGGCCAGCTTGGGCTACACAGAGAAACCCTGGCTGTCCTGGAATGCATTTTATAGACTAGGCTGAATGTTTCCCCAGGTTCCTGGGTGCCGGGATTAAAGATATATGTCATCAGCATCTGGCTAAAGGATTATTCTTCTGAAGACAATAACTCATATTCATTCAAAAATATGTACTAGAGAGATGGAGGAGTAACTCAAGGGAGCATTTTCTAGCGTGTGTAAGACCCTGGTTTAATCCCAGTACTGAAAACAAAAGTCTAATACCCCATGCTAAGGAGGGAATGATCCAGAGATAGACATGATTACTGCTTTAAATGAAGCTTTCCACAACTTAATGCAGTCAAAAGAAGATGCAGTGTGGTTGGCAATCAGTTTTGCCTTTCTAAACAGACGTGTCTTCACACATGGCTGGTAATAAAGTCCATTAACTGGAAGGATAGAGTAAGACTTATAGGGCCAGGAGGAGGTTAAAGGTTTTGAGGAACAGGGGCAAGATGACTTTCAGCGGTGCCGAAGGTGGCTTAGGGAGTGAGCGGCATCTTGAAGGCTTCGTTCAGGCCACCAACAGGATGAAGGCTCTGAAGGCTCCTTGTCACTTCAAGGAGTATAACTTGCAGAAGAGTATCGAAAAAGTCGAAGGATCATGGGCGTGACAGATAAGACTGAAGATGTAGGTTGAAACATATCTTGGCAGCCCTTGAGGATCCACCTAGAGGTTTAACTTTGTTCAGTAGCTGATGAAATACTACTGGAAAAAAATTTTTAGCCTGGTTACTGACATTGTTATTTCTGTTGGCGTGTCTGTGTGGTGTTGGGGACAGAATCCAAGGCCTTGGGGTCCTAAATGGACACGGTAACATTACTACCTATCTTCATCCCACAGAGTGTATGCATTTGTTTGTTTGTTTGGTTTTGGTTTTTCGAGACAGAGTTTCTCTGTGTAGCCCTGGATGTTCTGGCACTCACTCTATAGACTAGTCTGACTTTGAACTCAGGGATCCATCTGCCTCTGCTTTCTGAGTGCTGGGATGAAGGGTGTGCACCACCACGTCTGGCTGAGAGTCTATGGTTTTAAGGAGAAAGCTGAATCTGATATAGAGTTGTTTAGAAGAGAATTAACCCAAAGGGATATTCAGCGACCAACGGTATATTATTAGAAGCACATTTCTACCCTATGCCAGGTGGCATAGGGTAGAAAGAAAAAAAAAGTCTAAATGTAGACACTGCCCTCAACAAGTTTATAATAAAAACTTTCAGATAAGACAAATACACAGAAAATGACAATAGAAGGTACAGTATGGAAAGTTTTAAAACGCAGAGAGATAGGCCCAGCCCAAGAGTTTAGGGGGCTCAGGAGAGTGCAGGTGAACCCCCTTGCCTAAGGAAGGCAATAGACAAAGTCAGAAGATCATCTTTAGTATATCATAAGCCTAAACTCAAGACTATTTCAGGCAGGAACTGAGAAGATTAGTCAGCTCCAGCCCTGTCCAGGACTCCTTGACCAGAATAAAGAGAAACTCGAAACAACAAGGAGAGGCCCAAAGAAGAACTGAGAAGGAGATGACTAGAAGTGAACGGGTGAATCAGGCTTAAAGTGTTGAGGGCCTGGATGGAAGAGGTGAGTACCGGGAAGTCACGGGGGTGAGTGTCTAGGAAAAAAGAGGGATAAAAACAGAAACTAGGAGAGCACCCACGTTTAGGGAGTGGATGGGAAAAGAGGAGTCAGAGAGGAGTGGCCAGAGGGAGAAGTGAGAAATAGACCAAGCCAAACACCTAAGTTACAAAGTTTCCAGGAGTGCCTGGAGGGTGGAAGGCCGGAGTGAAGGCACCCCAGGCAGAACAGAAGAGGTGAAATTGTAGCAACGAGGATTGAGATTAATTTTGAGATTGCCAAGGGTATTTCAGTGAGGGCTTTTCCAGAGACTCCACAATTAAGGTGATTTCCTTAGTTTAGTGTTTCTGAAGGCGAAGATCTCTCAGGGCCTGAGGGGACAGGGTGGTGGCTCTTGGTCTTCCAATGTGCGGGTTTTGATCTAAAATTAGAACAATTGAATGTGGTTAGAACTCTCTCAGCCCTAACCAGTCCCTCCAGGAACTGGAAAACTGAAGAATTTACTCTGAAGGGATTTCACACCTGGCTGTCTGGCCCAGCCCCGTGAAGTCCCTTTTCATCACGCAGCCCTAATGACTCCCTGGGCTGTCACTCTCATCTGGTATTGCCAGAGATCTGACTAACCCCTTCTTGCAAAAGTTTGCAGCATCTGTGCGAGGCCAACTACAGCTCCCAGAGTTCCCAGGCGCCCGTCGATGCTGATTGGAGGGACGGTTGGCTCCGGAGGGAGGTGTCGGCTCCGCCTCCCTGGGAAACAGGCATCTGATTGGCTACGTCGTGGGACTTTTGTGTCCCCGCCCTCCCCCAGGGACCGCAGCGGGCTGACAGAGCCGGGCGAGCGCTGGCAGTTCCGTGGTGGGGATGGTGAGGAGCGCCGGCTTCGCCAGCAGCGCTGGCCACTGCGGACTTCCGAGGCACCCCGGGCCGTGAAAACCTCTGCGCCGCGGCCAATCTCAGGCCTCCGAGGCGGGCCGCAGTTCTCCAAGCTGGGCTGGAAGGAGTGTCTAGCGTGGTAGCGCCGGTTCTCCTAATCCCGAGAGACAGCCCGGGGATCTCGAGCTTCCCCGGCGACCCCTAGTCCCGGCCTCCTGTGCGCGCAGGACTCAGACCCCCTCGGGTGTCCCGGGCGCGGACAAGCCGCGGCCGGGTCCTGGCGCACACCATGATCGTAGCTGACTCCGAGTGCCATGCCGAGATCAAGGGCTACCTGCCGTTCACCAGGGGCGGTGTGGCCGGCCCCGAGACCCGAGAGGTAAGCAACAGCCGGGCGAAGCCGCTCTCCTCCAGCTACGGCCGAGCTTCGGGCTAACCCGGGCTAAGTCTGGTGCGACCCCCGGGCTCAGGGTCTGAGAGCACGTAAGCTAGGGCTAGGGTTGCATCAACTGCAGCCTCCGCTCTCCCTCCCTTCCCCTTCCACTGCCCTCGCTCTCCCCCCACCACCACCCTGGGAGGGAGGGGGCTGAGGAGCCCTCCCTGGCTCCTTCGGACTCCTGGCCAATGAGAGGGGACGCCTTCTCGTGGCTCTTTGGGTTTGTGCTCTGGTAGAGCGAGCGTCTTCAAGTCCAGGCAAATCCCGGCCGGAGAGACCCGACCACTCCTCCTCTCCGCCCCCTTCCGCAGATTCCCTTCCTCTCGGTGGGGGCAGGCGGGCTGGGAGCTCTTTTTCAAGGATCGGTTTCT
Organism: Tokudaia tokunoshimensis; assembly: GCA_036184795.1. NCBI lineage: Eukaryota > Metazoa > Chordata > Mammalia > Rodentia > Muridae > Tokudaia > Tokudaia tokunoshimensis. Next base: position 115,758,850 of record BTHU01000005.1, on the reverse strand, counting down.
GGTCGTGTCGCGCAGCGAAGGGAGTCAGTAAACCACCTGGGACTGACCAGCGAAGGTCAATCCCCTTCCCCGGTTCTCACCTGCACCCCGGATCTGGAAATTGGTCCTAGTGCTTTATGGGTCTGTCTGTCTGGCCGCCTGATCCTCGGCGGCGGCGGCAGCCAGAGAGAGCTGAGGGAGAAAACGGGTTACCCTTGGTCCCGATAGACTGCTTCCTATTAAATTGTTCTGGGGTCCTCAAAGTTTGTTTTGCTCTCTCCTCAGAGCGTAGAGGGACTAAACAGGGAGACAAGGTATAATGCCAGTATAAAGCATCTTCCTCCCAGCAGCCTCGTCGGTGGACATAGTCTGTCATTTACGGAGCAGCTACTAGATGCCAGGATATAGGTTTTGTCTGACAAAGACAGCAAATACAAGCCGCACTTTAACCCCATTTTACAGAATGAGAATATTGAGGTCCGAAAGGGGCAGAGAGAGAGGCTTCTTTCTAGCCCTCATTCACTGGCCTGTGTGTGACTAGGATTTTGGAGAATGCTTGGCACTGCAGAAGATACTGTTCCTTTTTGATTTTCTAAGCTTAGAGCAGTGTGGAAGGTCTATTACAGGGGCTGGAAATGAGTAGAGTGTTAGTCCTAAGGTGTATGATCTTAAAATCAACCCATGTCTGAGGAAATGTCATTTCTGGGTTCTCCAACCATCGATCTGTTGCTTCTTCATATGGCTTAGGAATCTGTATGCAGAAAGGATGCCTCGCTTCTGCCTCTTGGCCTATAACTTTTGTCTGCCTTGGGAACAGTGTTGTTTTTGTTAGTGAGTGCTGTGCACCGGGAGCATTGAGGTAGGTGAGGGCTGGATTCCAGTCCCTCACTCCACTGGGTTATCTCAGCCTAGCAATCACTTTTGATTGCAGTCTCTTATAGGGTATTTTGATAGTATCTCTAAGAGATTGTTGGATAGATTAACTTAAAATCAAGCAAATAAATGCTTGAAGCCGAGTGCCTGGGACATATTTACTGCAGGGAACTATCCTTGTATTTAAAATGCTAGTTTCTGGAAGACTAACTGGGCTGGCATTTCTCCCCACCCCCAGTGCCTCTCAAGGGACTTTCTGAATCTGTTCACTACTGTAGGAGGAGGAGATCCAGCCCAGCCTCTCCCTACGGTGCCTGTAGGGAAGAAAATCTAAGGTGGTCTGGGTAGATCATAGGTAGACGCCTTAGAGGAAGCCCCACTGTCTTGGAGACAGGGTCTCACTCTGTAGTTCAGTCTGGCCTTGACCTTATGATTATCTTCCTGCCTCAGCCTCCTGAGTGTTGGCATTACAGATGTCCTCCGACACACTGGACTTAAGAAAGTCACTTTGCAGTATTGGGGAAAGCTGATGATGTTTGCAACATTTTTTTTTCTACATCTTCTACTCCTCAAGAAAAGATGACCTTGAAGGTGTCTGCTTTAAGAGGGAGCCTAAGAAGATAGGGTGTCCATCTTCCAGACTCTAGTGCTCATGACTCGAGGGCCAGCTGGTTGTCCTTGCAGTTGTTTCAGACCTTAGCTCGGAGGGTCAAGGCCTTCGGATATGCCTGTCCTCAGAAAGTTCCAAGGGTCTGACTCTTGTCTTGGGTGGTATGTTTTCAAATTCTAGAATAACTTCCCCAAACATCACTTCCTCAGAAAAGCTTTTCTTTCTCCATCAGATGAGCCCTTTGAATACTGTTTCTGGTCTCTTCGTCATTGTAATCCAGTTCTACAAGCTAGGCCTTTCTTTCTGCCTACCCCGTTTCTGGGACTAGTTAGTAACCCCTTGAAGGGCTCACTGTTCTTTGTAACTAAGTGGTTAACTGGCCCTTGTCAGCTATTGAGGCTTTGAAATCCCATATGGCCTGTGCTAGGCCAGAAGGAGACCATTCTGAGCTTTGGTCACTTGTGGGGGGGGGGGGCTTGGGTTTTGTTTTTTTTTTTTTTTGGTTTTTCGAGACAGGGTTTCTCTGTGTAGCCCTGGCTGTCCTGAAACTCACTCTGTAGATCAGGCTGGCCTCGAACTCAGAGATCTGCCTGCCTCTGCCTCCCAAGTTCTGGGATTAAAGGCGTGCACCACCACTGCCTGACTGCCTGCTTTGGTCTCTTGTCTTTAAACAGGGAATAACAAGTTCTGTTTCTCTCCCCGGGGGTTGAGAGGAGTTAAGGTGCCTGTGAGATCAACTATGTAAAGCACTTTAGCTTGGGGCCCAGTTCAAGCTGTCTGCCTCTCTGCTGGCCTGCCCCTTCAAGACTGGCTGGAAGTCTGGGTAGCTCCTCTCCTCAGATGTAAACCCAGACTCTTATCTGGATCCAGCTGACAGGTAGTGGGCAGGCCTTCCCGGCTGGCAGTGTGACTTAGCAGGTGTCTGTAGGTGAGTCCTGGGGCGGCAGACTCCAGAGAACAAAAGCAAAGGCTGGGCTTCTTGGAGGGACCAATGCCGCTGGTGAACAGCACTCTGGGAAGTCAACCTGTGCTGGGTTTAAATCTCTAGGTCTGGTGCCATTTCTAGAAACTGCTATAGAAGAATAGAAAGGGCTCAGTTTGGGTTCAGATTACACATTGGTCGATGCTTGATTTTTATTTTTATTTTTATTTTTTATTTTATTTTTTTTTTTTTTTTTTGGTTTTTCGAGACAGGGTTTCTCTGTATAGCCCTGGCTGTCCTGGAACTCGCTCAGTAGACCAGGCTGGCCTCGAACTCAGAAATCCGCCTGCCTCTGCCTCCCAAGTGCTAGGATTAAAGGCGTGCGCCACCACCGCCCGGCGATGCTTGGTTTTTAAACATTTAACTGATTCCCTATAACCTTCAAACAGATGTGGATTAGACGTAAATAGGATGAGAGCCCATGGTTTAACAGAAGAGTTAGTCTAGAAAGCACTGGAGTAAGGAGCCAGGCACCGGGCATCAAGGCCATCAGTCCCTTTCCGATGCGCTAAAGACCTGGAGAGCCCTCCCAGAGGACTGTCCAACTTTATTGTTGCTGCTGCCAATGATCCTTCAGTTGGAAATGGAGGATCAGCCATTGCTGCTTCTTTCTTTACTCCACACAAGCAGGGGACTCGCCCAGTCTGGGTTTCCGGTCTTTGTCTCCTGTGTTGGAAGCATGCCTCATCAGGTGCGCCGAACCTGTGCTCTTCAACATGGCGGCCAGCCCCTAGCCTCACCTGACGGAATTTAGAGCTGGTAACTCTAGGCGTTGATAACACACATCTGTAATCTGCATGAAGGCTGCAACATTAGGAGTCCTGTCATAAGTTCAAGGTTGGGGTTGAGTTTCAGGCTGCCTGAACTACAAATTGAAACCTTGTCTCAAAAACAACAAAAGAAAATTTAGAACTAGCTTTGGTGGTGGTGGTGGTGGGGGGCACAGGAAGATTGAAAGTTTTAATCCAGACTGGACTACATAGTGAGTGACACTTCATTTTAGAAAACTAACTAGTTAAGGGAAATTCAAGTTAAGTTAAGCAACAAGTCAACATTCCTTGCTGTAGACAAATTTCAAACTGCTTAGGTATGAAGAATGGCTCTGAACTGCCATGTGTGTTAGACCTCATATATAGAAAGTTATAGTTGTACTCTTTTTTTTTTAAAGAGTTAGTTTGTTTTTAATTGTGTGTGTGTGTGTGCAGGTGCCCATGGAGGCCAAAAGTTGGATCCATCCTCTGGAGTGAGCCACCCAACATGGGTGCTGGGAACTAAACTTGTGTCTTCTGTATGAGTAGCAAATGGTCTTTGCCACTAAACCATCACTCCAACCCCTAAAGTTCTGTTGGTCTAGTGTATTAGACCCAGGAATAAGGACTGGAAACTAGACCCAGTGTGTGCCCGCAAGGCTAGAGTCCCCGAGGAAGGTGTTGTGAAGGGCTTTCTCAATTGCTAAGGTGTGAGCAGAGATGAGACTTTTCATTCTTGGCGAACCCTGGGTGCAGGTTCCTAAGCCTTGGTTGTTGAGAATGGGGAATGACTTCCATGTTTGGAGGAACCTGGTTTGTATTCGCCTGTCTTACTTCCTTTCCAGCTGAGTGACCAGAAGTGACATGGACCCCTTAGAACCTTATTTCTTGGCTGCAAAGCTTCTACCATCTAGTCTAGATCGTAGTCCATGTGAAATCAGTGCATAGGCCAGTGGAACAGGGGATATCTACTCATATAACTCAACATGATCATTGACTGTCTATCCCAGGGACTGGGAGGAGGGCTCGTTTATTGATGTCACCTCTTGCCAGTGAGACCCGGCTCCTCCAGCTTCCCATGGACTTGCCCAGATGTCAAGGTTAGGGGAACGTTCGGGATATCAGAGCTGTGAGTTACAATCTCTAGCCTTGTATCCAGGACTCTCCAGTGTCCCCTCTGTCCTCACAGGCTCCTCCGCTGCCTTTTCAACCAACTCAAAGGTCGCCTGCCTCCCCAGTAGTTTCTCCTGTCCTCTTACACTAAAATCCCATACACTCTCCCACCCCGAGTTCTGTCTCATCCCTTTCCTCTGATTGGAAAACCTGTTCATCTTTTGTCCACTTTCTCCCAGTACCTGTACTTAAAATTATATGAAGGCTGGCTGGGACTTTGTCTTTGCGCTGTTGTATTCACACTGCCTGTAAAAAAAAAAAAAATTACCAAATGAACGGATTAATTCTGATTTTACCTGGGAAGCCCTCAGCCTGGGCTCTGGACCTGAGAGAGTGATCAGTAAATAAACAGTACCAACTGGGGGGGGGGGGGCACTTCCTCTCTATGTGGATTGCTGGAGGTCGGACTTTGGTTTCTGTCATTTAAAAAATAAAAAAAGAAAAGGCTTCACAAAAGGATGCTAATGGACATCCTTTTCTGGGGCAGAGAAGCTCTTGTTTAAAATAACAATGAAGTTAATGACAGGGGACTTTTATTAAGAGCTCTCCGTGGTGGAGGCGCTGAAGTAAACTGTGGTGTTGTCCTGTTAAATCCTCATGACTGCAGTGTGAAAACCCCATTATTCCAGGAGGAAACTGAGGCTGACTGGTGGGTGGAGCTATCAAAAAATGTGTCTGTGTCTGTCTGTGTCTAAGTCTTGTAACGGCTATGCGTGACTACTGGAGCTAAGATTTCAGTATCCTCTATGGCAACACTCTACAAAAGAGCTATGACCCCAGCCCTCTAAGCGCCTATCTTTAGTTGTACTGTACATTATTTTATTTATTTTGCTGGGAAATACCAATGGGTCTAGAACCTAGGAGCATCATTTTTCTGCCTTTGCTCAGAGGATCCCAGGGCTGTTCCCTGTCCCCTCCCCCACACATCACATCTGGGGACCCTTAGTTCTCTGCTGGTGCTACTATGGCTTTCTTTTTTCTCTTTTTAATTTAAGTTTTTTTCTGTCTTAGAATTTTAATATTGGCATATTCAACCTCTCCCCCTCCCCAAAGTTTTGTTTATTTGTTTTGAGGTAACATCTCACTTTGTAGCCCAGGCTGGCCTCAAATTCCTGATTTCCAATCCCCTTGCCCCGGCCTCCCCAGTGCTGGTATTACAGGTGTCTGGCCTGGTTCCACTGTGCTTCTATTTGCCCGCTGGAGAGAGGGAGGCCCGGCCTGTGGAGTCAGCAGTTCTTATCTCCCAGACAGAGCTGCTGGGCATTTTCTCAAGTGAGAGAGGAGGAGGAGGAGGAGCTGTAAAGGGAGTGCTGGGTGGCTGGTGGAGCAGGCCTTTAATCCCAAGAAAGAGAGGAGAGAGGGGGCTGGAGGGAGAGAAATTTGGGGCCTGGGGTAGGGGGTGGGGGTGGGAGAAAGTAGTAGTTGAAAGGGGCCAGTCTAGTCCCTTTTGCCCTCCAGAATCAGACCCAGAAAGCCTTAGCGTCAGTACCAGTATGTACATCTAGGCCTCTAGGCTCCTTTTTTTTTCTCTTGTTATCTTGTAGGCTCCTAGAGGTCACCTCTCCTTCAGGGACTTTGTTGTTTGTTGTTTTTATTTTTTATATTTTTGCTTTTTGAGACAGGGTTTCTCTGTATAGCCGTGGCTGTCCTGGAACTCACTCTGTAGACCAGGCTGGCCTCGAACTTAGAAATCTGCCTGCCTCTGCCTCCTAAATGCTGGAATTAAGGGTGTGTACCACCACTGCCACAGGGCCCTTTACAGTGACAGAGATGGCAATTTTGGCCACTTTAAAAAAAAAAAAAAGAGTAGCCAGGTGGTGGTGCAGAGGCCAGCCTGGTCTACAGAGGGACAGGCTAGACTACACAGAGAAATCCTGTCTTAAAGAGGAGAGGAGTGGGGGGGGGGGCAGGCTCAAGTATAGTTTTGAGTCCTTGAACATCTGAGGTCCTAAGTTTGGATCTTACAGGAGAAAGGGCTCGGGGGACGGTGGTCTTTGTTAGCGAAGGCAGAACTGTTATTTGGATCAATTATGTCAAGGCTGGTGGTATGGAGACCCCGGCACCAACGTTCAGACACTAGGTGAATAAATAGAATGTTCTCCAAGACCTCATATCAAGGAACAGGAGAAGTAGCTTCATTGAATACATAGGTCCAGCTAGAAGAAGCCGCAGTCAGAGTAGCTGCCACCCCCAGCCTGCACGTCCTCCTTGGGAGTCCCCCCAACACCCCCATACCACTCTGCTTTCTGTTTTTATTCACAGAATGAGTGGTGTGGGAACAAAGCAACTTAAAAGAGGCCTTAGTGGACAGTGTTTGTGGTAGCAAAATCACCAGGAATTATGGGGTCACACACGAAGGCCTGCCAGTAGACCCTGGAGAACTATCAAGTCCCACTTGTTTATCTGGAAGGCTTTGGTATGGGAGGGTGGGTTTTAAGGATCAGATTTGTATACTTGAGAAAATTTGGTGACAGAGTGGATACTGGGTAGTGGTTGCTTAGGCGAGGGCAGGGTAGTGCAGGCAGGAACGGTTGGTGAGGCTGAGAGCGGAGATAGCCTAGAAGCTGTGGAGAGAAGGATAAACAATAGACTGTTTGCAGGGCCTCGAGGGGCGAGGCTCAGTGTAGCATGTGCCCCGCACGCCGGGCATGCACCTAGGTTCATCTTCAGCATTGAAGACAAGACAAAAAAGGAAGGGAAATGGCCCTTTGAGAGGGATTGAAGCTTTGTAGGCATGGAGGGTGGGAACTGGCGTTGGAACATAAAGGGTTCTTATTTGAAAAGAGTCTTCCCCTCAGCCCCAGATAGTGTCTTACTGCATAGCCCTGACTGTCCTGTAAGTCACTCTGTAGACCAGGCTGGCCTTGAACTCACAGACATCCACCTGCCTCCGCCTCCTGAGTGCTGGGACTAGAGGCGTGCGCCACCACTTCTGGCCTGATCTCTTGTTTTTAAAAATGAGTGTGTTCATAAATTACAGCTTGTGTGTTGGAGGTCAAAGGACAAGTTGTAGGAGTCAGGTCTCTTTCTACCGTGTGGGTGCCCAGGGATTGAATTTAGGTCTGCACACTTACCCACTGAACCATGTCTTTGCCCTCTGTAAAGAATTCTTTCTGCTATACAAGTCCTCTGGGACCACAAAGACACTGGCCTTCTGGGGACAGGCAACAGAAAGCTGTTATTTCCTTCCTTGGGCCCCTCCCATCCAGCCAGGCTGGATTTCTGGATCCTGGCTGAGTTCCTGAGCAGGTCAGCCTTGATGAGCTTTCTTTTTTTCTTTTTTCCAGACCTGCTCCCTCCCTACTCTACCCACCTACCCCACCCCCTTTGATGAGCTTTCTTTTCTCTTGCTAATTTGCTTGTTTGTTTTTTATTTTGGTCTTTCGGGATAGGGTTTACACTGTGTAGACCAGGCTGGCCTCGAACTCAGAAATCTGCCTGCCTCTGCCTCCCAAGTAGTGGGATTAAAGGCATGCGCCACCACTGCCTTCTTGCTAATTTGCTATACGGCGATCTAAGTATTCCCCCTGGCTCCTCCTTTCTGGCTATACCAAAAAGAGAGTTTAGAAATTCAGTGTCATTCAGGGTTGGAGAAGGAGGCTAGAGAGCTCACAGTAAGTCCTCTCTGTCCTCCCTTGTCCTCCCTTCTGCCAAATAACCATCATGTGTTTCCCCACAGGAGCATCGGGAGGGCCAGGCTCGGCGAGGCCCTCGAGGGCCCAGTGCCTTCATCCCTGTGGAGGAGGTGAGTGTGGAAATGGGAGCAGTTCAGAGTCTTCAGTCCCTACGAGCAAAGGACATGGAAACAGATAGCTCTGGGTCTTTCTTTTTCCCACTCCTGATTTATTTAATTTCTTTAAAAAGCTCTTGAAGCTGGGCTGTTCTCAACCTTGTTTTCTGCCAAGGAATGGGTTCAGACAGATGAAATGATAGCATGACATGGCCAAACTCGAGGCTCCCAAACCAGAGCTTATCTCCTTTGTAATGTAAGAGGAACAAACCCACTGGGACTTCAGCCTGTATCCCAGCATTTTTAACCTCACGTAGTGTTCTTGTATTTTATTTTTTCTGCTTATAAGTAATTTCTCTTTTATTAAAAAAAAAAAAAGAAAGAAAGAAAAAGAAAGGAAAGAAACAAGAGGTCTTGGAGTTCATCTAGATTAGAATCCTGTTTCTGTCATTTATCAGATCTGTGGTTTCAAGCAGACCTGGTTTCTCCACCTATTAATGGAGGAAAATAATAGTGTTCACCTCACAGGACAAGTTCAGACACTCGGGGAGATTCAGAACTGTGTAGCTATCTGTTAGGTGCATGAATCAGGGCTGGGATGTAGCTCAGCGACAGAACCCATGCACAAGGCCCTGAGTTTGGTACCCAGATCCACAACAAATAAACAACAAACAAACAAACAAACAAGGAAATAAGAGAAGGAGGAAGAAAATGGGCTGTGATATAGCCCACTGCAGATGTCAGAGTGCTTGTCTACCGCCTATAAAACCCTGGGCCCTTAGCTCCACCTAAGCTGGTCATGGTGGGGCACACCTGTCATCAACCACTTGGGCGGCAGAGGCAAGAGGATCAGAAGTTTGAGGTCAGCCTGAACTATACGAGACCCTGTATCCAAAAAAAAAAGTCCAATAAGGTTAAAAGGCTCTACATGAAAAGACACTTGGGACATGGGGACTCCTCTATACTTCCTCCCACCCTCCAGGGCTGTCTGCATCTGCCATCTTAGAATAGAAATTCTATGAAACCAGGAGAAACTATGCATCTGGTTCTTACTGCTCAGGGCCTCATGCATGATAAGCATTCCCTTTGCCACCGAGCCACACTCCCTAGTCCCAGCAACCATCCATTCTTAATTTCTTTGCCTAAGTCTTCATAAATAAAAGGGAGAAGAAAGCCAGTAGTGGTGGTGCACACCTTTAGTCCTAACACTCAGGAGGCAGAGGCAGGTGGATCTCTGTGAGTTTGAAGCCAGCCTGGTCTGCAGAGTGAGTTCCAGTATAGCCAGGGCTACACAGAGAAACCCTGTCTCAAAGGGAAAAGAGGAGAAAAAAAAGGGGGGGGAGGTCAGAGGAAGCTCAGTGGCAGGATATTTGTGTAGCTGTGAGGCCCTAGGTTTGGTCCTCAGCATTAAAAAAATTTTTTTCATTACAAAATAAAAACAGGGGGCTAGAGAGATGGCTCAGGGGTTAAGAGCACTGTCTGCTCTTCTAGAGTCCTGAGTTCAATTCCCAACAACCACATGGTGGCTCACAACCATCTGTAATGGGATCTGACACCTTCTTCTGGTGTGTCTAAAGACAGCTACAGTGTACTCACATACATAAAATAAACAATTCTTTATAATAAATAATAAATATAGGGAAAATTGAAGTGTAATTTACTTGCTGTTTTGAGAATTGAGTTAATATGAAGTATTATATGAAGTATACTATGAAGTGCTTGGATAGCCCTAGACATGTAGTAGACAGTGTATAAGCTGCCTAATAGTGATTGCTTAATCAGTTCTTTTCAGACGTGGTTGGTAGTATTCAGTCTCCTATTATATCTGTATGGTATAACCATATATATAAAACAAGAAGAGGTTGGTCGGTATGGGGAGCAGGAGGGAACCCATGCACTCCTCTTTGCCTGGCAGATCCTTCGGGAAGGAGCTGAGAGCCTGGAGCAGCACCTGGGGCTTGAGGCTCTGATGTCCTCAGGGCGAGTGGACAACCTGGCCGTGGTGATGGGTCTACACCCCGACTACCTTAGCAGCTTCTGGCGCCTGCACTACCTGCTGCTGCATACGGATGGGCCCCTGGCCAGCTCCTGGCGCCACTACATTGCCATCATGGTAAGTCTGTCTGGGCTTGGTGCTGGCAAGGGTGACCAAATGGTGGTTTTGGCTTCATCTGGATTCATTTGGGGACTACCCTGAGTTGATGGTTTTTTTTTTAGGTGAAGAGGAAATGTCTCCCTTTATCACCTCGTGGAATTTTAGGTTTTGAAGAGAGGCATCTTTAGGTGTATACTTTGCAAATGGGGAAACTGAGGCGCAAAGGGGTCAGCTAACCAGCAAACTGGTAGCAGAGTTGAAGTTAGAACATAGATTTTCCTGCCTCTTAGATCCCAAGGGGGAGGGGGGTGTCCTTCCCAGAATGGGACCCAGAGGGAGGTAACTCAGGCTCATTGACCCCGTCCCCACAGGCTGCTGCCCGCCACCAGTGTTCTTACCTGGTGGGTTCCCACATGACTGAGTTCCTGCAGACGGGCGGTGACCCCGAGTGGCTGCTGGGCCTCCACCGGGCCCCTGAAAAGCTACGCAAGCTGAGTGAGATCAACAAATTACTGGCGCATCGGCCTTGGCTCATCACCAAGGAGCATATCCAGGTGTGAGGGGCAGAGAGAGTTGGGATCCCTGGGGCAGCCTGCGGGCCGGGCTCGGGCAGCCTGCGGGCCGGGCTCGGGCAGCCAGGGGCAACCACCGAGTGGGTTCGTTTCTCTCTCGCTCCCTTCCAGGCCTTGCTGAAGACTGGCGAGCACAGCTGGTCCCTGGCTGAACTCATCCAAGCGCTGGTCCTGCTCACCCACTGCCACTCTCTGGTCTCCTTTGTATTTGGCTGTGGAATACTTCCTGAGGGAGATGCAGAGGGCAGCCCTGCCTCTCAGGCACCTTCGCCTCCCAGCGAGCAAGGCAGCCCCCCAAGCGGGGACCCATTGAACAACTCAGGGGTAAGCCGTGGTCCTGCGTCTCGGTGTGGGAGAAAACGGGTGCGGCCTCTGCTCTGGGAACGGAAGCCACTGTCTGCTTCCCCGACTCACCACAGGGAGAGAGTCCAGCAAAGTTGCCTGGCTTTCAAAAGTTTCTTTTATCTGTTACTTGGTGATAAAGACATAGCTACAGTGGGTTGTGAGGAGTAAGCCACAGGCGTGTGACCTAACTCCAGTGTGCCACTTCTTCGGATTGAAGTCAGCTGGGTTGTTTTAGTCTGTTGAGATTAGCCTGGGATGGCCCGGAACTTACCGTGGAGTTAAGTGGTTCTGAGATGACAGGCGTGCACCATCACGCCAGCTGATTTTCGTTGTTGTTTGTGGATGTTTTGGGGGTTGCTGTGTTACTCTGTGGCCCAGGCTAGCTTCAAACTCATGGTGACTGCCCTCACTCTCCCACCCCCGTGAGCCACCCGTATCTGACAGTTTTTGTCCAGTTGACTATACAAAATTTGGGCTTTGATATAGCTCAGTGGTAGATTGCTCGCCCAGCCTGTTTGTGGCCTTAAGGTCAACCAGCAACAGCACTGAAAACCAAACAACAGAAACCACCATAATCCCAGCAGTCAGGAGGCAGAGGCTGGCAGGGCTCTGAGTTCAAGGCCACTGGTCTACATCGTGAGTGTAGATTCACGGGCTACGTGAGCTGCCGGGTGTGGTGGCTGGCTCAGAAACTACCCTAGATCTTTCTGGTCACCCAGGAAGGCCTGGAATGTGGAAGAGCTGAGTGGAGTCTTCCCGAGGGTCATGAAGGGAGTAGATGGTAATTACTGGGTCCTTCCTACAGGGCTTTGAAGCCGCCCGTGATGTAGAAGCTCTGATGGAACGCATGAGACAGCTTCAGGAGAGCCTGCTGCGGGATGAGGGGGCTTCCCAGGAGGAAATGGAGAACCGCTTTGAGCTGGAGAAGTCAGAAAGCCTGCTGGTGACCCCCTCAGGTACGGGATCACAGGTGTCAGTGCTAGGGGCTGCCTCTCTCTTTATACTTCTGATGGGAGCAGATACCTCCACACACCTTTGCCTTCTCCTTCCAAGAGGCTCAGACTTGCCTTTGAATCCTGGTCTGTTAGCCCAGAACTCAGGGCTTGTGTGAGGTAGATGGAGCCAAGCTCGGAACCTTTCCCAGGCTGAGCCATTCCATAAACCTGACATTATTACTGTTGTGGAGGGGCCCTGCCTCCCAGGTCCTTGGGTAGGAGTCACCTCCTCCCCAGAAGTGGCTCTAGCTAACACCCTCCTACTTCATGTGGGGAGGGGCTCTCAGTGGTCCCGGCTGTATCCCCCCACCCCTACCTCCCTAATGATGGGAGCCTGCTGTGCTCCCCTCAGCCTCACTGTCCCTTCTTTCTGATGTGGCCCCCAGCGGATATCCTGGAGCCTTCTCCACACCCAGACATCCTGTGCTTTGTGGACGACCCCACGTTTGGATATGAAGACTTCACTCGTCGAGGGACTCAGGCGCCCCCAACCTTCCGTGCCCAGGTGTTGTTCATTGTTTCACATTTACATAGAAGCAGGGGCAAGCGTGACAAGTGGTTCTAAGTTGGATACCTCCCCACCTCAAAAGCCCGTGAGGGCAGTGGAGACCTGAAAGGTCCACACTGTGGGTCGGGAGGTCACCACCCAGGGACATCCTAGTTGGTTTCTTGGGCTCAGTACAAGCGGTATATGAAATTTGTGCTTCAGGCAGGGCGTGTTACGCAAAACTAACGTGTATCTCCTAGACGCCCAGAGGACAGATCTCTGGCCAGCCTTGGCCTTCCAAAGTCTTGCTCACTGACCTCTTCCCCCATTCCTCAGGATTATACCTGGGAAGACCACGGCTACTCGCTGATCCAGCGCCTCTACCCTGAGGGAGGGCAGCTGCTGGATGAGAAGTTTCAGGTCGCCTACAGCCTCACCTATAACACTATCGCCATGCACAGTGGTGTGGACACCTCCATGCTCCGCAGGGCCGTCTGGAACTACATCCACTGCGTCTTCGGCATCAGGTGAGCACACATCCCCGTAGCTCAGGTCACGAGCCTGCCACAGATCTTCCCTGAGCTCACTGTCGTTTTTTTTAGTTCTTGTACTCTTCTTGGCTATAATAAATTTTCAAGCCAAGTTTGTGTCTTTGCAGGGTTAAAGCTAGTAAGCTCACTGTGCAAACTTTATAAACAAGCCTCTTTGTGCTCTCCCAGAGATAACTAGGCTTTGCTTCCTTAGGCAATACTAAGGATTGAACTCAGGGCCTTGTGGGTTCTAGACAAGCACCCTTTGTTTTATTTTATCTTGTGTTTTTTTATGTCGTTTTACTTAATTATTTTTGATGTTTTGGGATAGGGTCTCACTCTATAACCTCAACTAGCCTAGAACATGTATGGTTCAGGCTAACCTTGAACTTGTCACAATCCTCCTGCCTTAGCTTCTTAGCTGCTGGGCTTACAGGCCTACTCCACCAACCGAAGTACTCTAGCTTATGACTTCATGTGTTTTTGTGTGTGTAATTCACACACCTCTATGCAAATACATACTTAAACATGTGCATATGTATGTACATGCAACACAGAGTCACGTGTATGTTTCCAATAGTATATCTTTTCTCACAGTAAATAAGGACAGCACAGATATGCACAGCAAAGTACTTTAAATAATATTTCTATTCATAACCTATTATGCAGCTCATGAAAATTATACACGGGAGCCAGGCATGTAGACAGTGGTCATGTATACAGAATAGTATTGTGAGTTAAATTTTATCTTGTTAAATCTTTTCCTGATTTCAAAACAATTGTGTGTATTTTATTTCTTTGTATGTATGTCTGTGCACACATATACATGTGTGGCACAGCCTACATATGGAGGTCAGAAGAAAACTTGCTGTAGTTGGTTCTCTCCTTTCACCATTTGGAGCCCAGGGATCAAACTCAGGTCATCAGTCTTGACGGCAAGCTCCTTTAGCCATTGAGCCTGTTGACTTACTGGTTTTTGAGGAAGACCGTTTTTAGGAGTGATGTGCTATTTACTGTTGAATATTTAGGTTTCCTTCAGGACTGGTTTGGTTCTCTTTTTATTCCTTCTTCCCTCTTCCCTATGTTCTCCTCTCTCCCGACCCCCAAGGAGTCTCGGAGGCTCTGTTGGCTCAGACTTGGGACCCCCTCTACCTCTTTGGCCACCCAGGTGTTGAAAGTACAGGCCGCCACCACTGTCCGAAGTTTTTACTCTTAGAAACGCCATTTGCACTGACCATTCTCCCGCACATTTATAGGTAAATGCCCGAAATAATGTGGTGGACCTTGAACTCACAACAGACTGTCTATTTTAATCACTAATGCTGGGATTGCAGGTGTGGGCTGATCACCTGGCTCCTGAATTTTTCTGGGTTTTTTGTTGTTGTTGTTGTTTTGGGTTGTTTGTTTGTTTTTTGCTTTTCTTTATTTCCTTTCTTTTAATTGATTTATTTTCATGTATACCTGCAATCCCAGCCCTGGAAAGGCCAAGACAGGAAGATCAGGGGTCCATAGCCACCCTTGGCTATCTAACAAGCTCAACAGCCGGGCTACAGGACTCTCCGAACATTGACAATAAAACCCACCCGCACGCTTCAGGAGCCCACCTAACATTACTACTATCAGGTGTTCCCTTCCTGCCTTTCTCCCACGCACACATAGACACTAGACTAGGGAGGGGGAGACGAGCGGCTTCTAGACTCACTGCCATCTTGCTTGCTTTGGATTTTGAACAATCGCCTTCTCTCGGCCTCGTTTGGTTTGTCTGTAGCGTTAGTGCTGTCTGCTTTTGCCGTCAACCGCTTCCTTCTCCGTGATTAGTCCTCACTGACGTCCTGTCTTTTACTGTAAGTTAGTAAAAATGGGAGAGCTGAATTTGAAAGTTACTCCTGCTGTTGAGGGCAAATGCCTTGAGTCTCAGGCAAATGAAATTGATGAACACCGAGTATTGTATAGGACTGGAGTGTATTCTTTTGCGGGTTCCTGACTGGCAGACAGTCAGAGCTCGGCACAAGCTCATCGTCAGGGTCACTTGGAGTGTTCCTCCGCGAGCCTGGTTACCTATGACCCATGATGTCAGCTGTCTTTCTAGGAGGAACCAGGCCTCTCATGGCTTCCTACCTTCTCAGTCTTCTGGCCACTCTGTTCCTCCTTCTGTTGGGTGGGGGTAGGGGAGCAGGGCTGCTTCTGGGAGCAGGCCATGAGTAATGCTGCCGGGTTTATGCATCAGATATGACGACTATGATTACGGGGAGATAAACCAGCTCCTGGAACGGAACCTCAAAATCTATGTCAAGACCGTGGCCTGCTACCCCGAGAAGACAACCCGCGGAATGTACAACCTCTTTTGGAGGCACTTCCGCCACTCAGAGAAGGTAATGGCGACATGGACATAGGAGGGGCTGTAGAAGAGTCAGGTGATAGGACCCGGTGAGGGTCACATTGTGGCCTGTCCTGCTGGGTGGTACACCTGGGCCTGCTGTCCTTGGCTAAATTCTATTCTGTGTAATTTCAGATTTCACTTAAATTGTGACTGTTTTCCACAGGTTAGGTGGGCATAGATGCAGATTTTTTATTTGTTTGTTTGTTTGTTTTATTTATTTATTTTTTTTTTTGTTTTTCGAGACAGGGTTTCTCTGTATAGCCCTGGGTTTGTTTGGTTTTTTGAGACATTTTTCTGTGTAGCCTTGACTGTCCTAGAACTCACTCTATACCAGGCTGGCCTCGAGCTCACAGATATCTGTCTGCCTCTGCCTCCCGGGTGCTAGCCTGGGCTTCCACCACCACCTGGCCATAGGTATGGATTTTAATCCTCACACAGGAGCAGTGTGACACTGGGCAAGTTACCTTTGAGCATCTCCCCTTTATAATGACAAGGGACCCTGCCTGCATTTCAAAGTTGGGAAGACACAATGAGACTATGTATGGAAACATTTGATGCTGACCTAAAGCCAGTTAGCGGGCAGCTCTTCTTTCAGACTTGTGAGGTGTAAAGCATTAGTCGCTGCACCCGACTGCCGCTGAGTATAGGCAGAGGTCAGGGCATCTGGGTGGGAGGCGTGGGTGAGGTTAGTGGCAGGGAACTGGTCGACTGGGAGATCAGTTGTCACCCAGCCTCGCTCTCTCCTCGCTCAGGTTCATGTGAACTTGCTGCTCCTCGAAGCCCGCATGCAAGCCGCCCTGCTCTATGCCCTCCGTGCCATCACCCGCTACATGACCTGACTACCCCGCAGGCAGGACCAGCGCCCGGAGCAGCTGACCCTGAGCCACTGTCCTCTGTGCAAGGATTTCTGTGTCTGGAGACAGATCCAGGACCCTTTCTGTCTCATGTCTATCCACCAATTGCTGGGAACGGGCATGCGTGTGGCCGTGCGCAGCCCCCAAGGCAAGCCACACCTTCCTTTCCCTCACTGGACTGAACAGGATCGTTGCACTGACTTTGGGGTCTCAGCTCTGTCCCTGGAGATGGAAGAAGATTAGGAAAGGCCAAGGGCCACATCCCCTTTTCTTTCCCTGCTCCTAAAAGCAGATGAAGGCCACAGAGCTAAGGTTGGGCTTATGTACTGGCAGGCCAGGCCCCAGACACCACAGGTGCTGCCTTCCTGGACTGGGAAGCCCCTGGCCGCCTGTGTGGGAGAGAGAGGAGCAAGGACCTCCAGGGACCAGCACTCCAGGAAGCTTGCCTTCCCCCTTCCTCATTCTCCAGTTTCATCACACACAACCCCCCCCTCCCACCCACCCATCAATGTGAAAGTTGGACTCACAGCTGGTCTGTGTGCCCAGTTCCCTCAAAGCCTGTTCTGCTGGGCAGTCTGTTCTTTGGCTACCTGAATATGGGTTCAGTCCTTTGCCCTCCTACCTTTCTCTCCCATGCCTGGTGGTGTGGGGCCTGGGAGAGGGGCCAAACAGATCCAAAGAACACACTGTCTCTGGAGAGGTGGAGCCCGTGGTGGTCTCTCTGCTGTGTGAAGAGTAAGGAGTGGTTGCTGGTGACCTCTGTATTTGGTTGGGTCTTGAGGGTGAGGTCTGGTCTCTTGAAGACCTCACCACAGAGCCAGAGTCAAAGCCCAGGAGGGAATTGATACTGTTCCTCTAGATTGTATTGCCATGCAGAGCCTGGCATCCCATCCTCCTCATCCATTAGGTTCTGCCAAGAGTGCTTGCCAAAAAAAAAAAAAAAAAAAAAAAAGAGCCTTTCTTAGGTGGCCACTAGGGCCCACCCAGTAAGATGCATATACCAAGGTTCTCTTTCCCTCGGCCTCATTACCTCCACTTCCCGGACCTCACATTGGAGACTGAGGGATTGGCTTACATCTATCACAGTTTGACACTGTCTTCTGGGCTCTCTGGCCAAACCATCAACAGTGGACTGATTCTCTTGCAAGATCTTGAAGGCCTCTGGAGACCCTTCTTCTACCGTCAGCCTTTCCTGGCTGCCTTCCAAGAGACACCACCCCCATCCCAGTGTCCCATCTGTCCCCTCTCCTTGATTTCAATGGATTACTTGGCAGAAGCAGCCACAACTGACAAGCACTTTGCATAGCAGACAACTGTGAATTCTGACATCCCTTCCCCTTCCACCAGCAGCAGTAGGTGCCTCTTCTCAGACCAGTCCAGAGGTGACTGAGAAAACCAAGGACACCCTGCTGTCATTGTCACCTCAGCTCACCTCCATCGGGCCAAGGAGGACAGGAGCCTGGCCAGCGTGCCACATTTCACGCCCGTGCAGGCACGGGAAGCAACTAGTACCCCCCTCCAGGCTTGACAGCTCTCCTCGCAGTGAGGGTGGGCAAGAGAGGAGGGGGCCCCAGCATGGGGATACATTCTAGAGGGGACACGATGATGCCGACTGTGTCCCCTGGGTGGGCGGGGAAGGGCATCCAGTGTTAAAAGTGCAGAAATCTTGGACCTTGTGAGCAGTAATAGAAATAAAAGTTTGCTGAGGTTTGTTTTGTAGTCCTTGCTAACGGGATGTTTGTCCATTTCCTGAAGGCCAGAGTTCACTTCCTAGTTAAGCCAGAAGCTGTGATTGCGTCACAGACTTGACCTCATGGCCTCTCCCCTGCCCCTGCCTCTGCCTGTGCCCAGTGATTGCAAGACTGGGGATCGCTGGCTATGGGAGTCAACTGGGACGAGCCTGGGGCTCAGTAATTCTGTTCGCTTCATGTGTGTGAGGTCCTGGGCTCCACCCCTGGCACCACAAAACAAAGTCTACCATTGCTTGGGTAGCCAGCCCTGCCACCTGTTTGGCACTGTGGACTGAGAAATGGTGGTGTTGTTTTCTGACTAAGGTGGCCCCGAGCTGGATAGTGGGAGGCCACATTGAAGCTGCAACCCACTGAGGTGAAATTATATTGATGAGGCTGCGGAGCCAGGGTTCCTGTGGGACTTGCTTGAGGGAGGCCTTGGCATGCTGCCTTCCTGGTTTTTATCCCATTTTGTGGACATCCTGTGGCCGGGTAGGGTAGGGGGCATTGGCCACCTGAGGGGTCACCTCTCACCACATCATTATGCATCTTGTCTAGAGCTGAGGAGTCAGGACTATCACAAAGAGTTAAAAATAGGGGTAGGGCCAGGCGGTGGTGGCGCACGCCTTTAATCCCAGCACTTGGGAGGCAGAGGCAGGAGGATTTCTGAGTTCAAAGCCAGCCTGGTCTACAAAGTGAGTTCCAGGACAGCCAGGGCTACACAGAGAAACCCTGTCTCAAAAAAACCAAAAATAAATAAATAAATAAATAAATAAATCTTTAAAAAAAAAATAGGGGTAGGAAGAAAAGAGAGCTTGAGAGAACGGCTCAGGGTTAAGAGCGTTTGCTGCCCTTGCAGAGTACCTGAGTTTAGTTCCCAGCACCTATACAACTGCCTATCACTCCAGATCTAGCAGATGTAACACCCTCCTTTGTCCTACATTTCACTTGCACACACAGGCCTATACACACAAATACACATAAATAAGAAAGTTAAATGTGGCTGGATGTGGTAGCTCACACCTTTGATCCCTGCACTTAAGGCAAGTAGGAGATCGAGACCAGCCTGGTCTTCAGTGGGAATTCCAGGACAGCCAGCCAGGGTCACGCAGAGAAACCCTATCTCAAAAAAACAAAACCTCTGTCTCAAGGCAAGAGTGCTATAACGGGGTACCTACTCCTCCCCACCCGCCCACCCACATACTCCAACACAAATGCATATACAAGACACACACAAAATTTAAAAAAAAAAAAATACACAGAAGAAAAGAATTGGATGCATCCCCAAAGTTGTTCCTGTTCATTTAAAGGTGTTGATCTTGATCAAGCTACTTGGTACCAGGAACTAGAAAGCACAGCAGGAAAACCACATAGTGACTAAGCTAAGACCTCTCTGCTGGCTTCCCATTTACCCTGAACACTGCCATCAAGCACTGAAATGTGCATGTCCTCCTAGAAGCCTTCCCATGAAAGACCGTGCAGGCTGGCCTCAAGCTTTCTACAGTCCTGCTTCTGCCACTTGGGTGCAGGATCATAGGTATGGGGCCACCACACAATGCATTCTTTATATCATTGTATTGCTTTCGTTCCCAGACAGGCTGGGGTTTTTTGTGTTTTTGTTTTTGTTTTTAATTACTTTTTTTGCGCGTGGAGGTCAGAGGGACAATTTGAAGCAGTCGATGCTCTCTTTCTACCATTCAGGACCTGAGGATCAAACTTGGGGCAGGTTTGGCGACAGGTACCTTTAAAGGCACACATCGGCTCTCAGTCTGAATCTTTTATTCTTCATTTTTGAGCCCAAGGATCTCACGATGTAGCCCTGGCTGTCCTAGAATTCTCCATATTGACCAGGCTGGCCTCAAACTCACAAAGATTCACCTGTCTTTACTTCCCCCACCCTCCCCACCCCCCACCCCCCACCCCCCACATGCTGGAATTAAAGGTGTGTGCCACCAATTTAAAAATTTTTAATCAATTTTTAAAAAATGATTTTTTTAAAGCATGTTTTACTCAATTAGCACACAGACCTGAAAACTTCCAAAGTCTCAGTTCCATTTGTATGTAATGAATATGTTTTAAACCCCTGCAGCCGAAAGTTCAGGATCTGGGCACAAACCAACCTGCTTGGAGTTTGTGAAAGACAGCTTTGACTAGATTTTTTTTCCTTTTTCCTTCCTTCTCTTTATTTTTATTTTATTTTGTGTTATTTGAGAAGAGGGGTGGTGTTCTCATTAGCCCATTGAGGCTTTGAAATTTTGTTGTAGCTAAACACGGCCTTGAACTCCTGGCCACTTGAACTCTTGGTCATTCTCTTCCCCAGTACTGTAATCAATGGCTCTAGATCCACAAGCAACATAGCTTGGTACTAATCCTGATCTATTTGTTTGACTTTACAATTTTTGTAATTGTTTTGTTGATGCAATTGTTTGCACACTGCAACATTTTATCCTTTGTCTGGTCCTGAGTAGAAGAAGGAGCAGAGGGACTCACCTACTGTTTTCAGAGAGGCCCTAGAGCCCTAGGGCAGGTAGATAGGAGACTAAGCCGTGCTGGACAAATTCACACCTTAGAATCCCCTGGAGGACCAGTGGTTGGAGGCGGAGCTGGAGAAGTTACATTTTTAACACCTGTTCTGGTGTTCGCTCGCTCACCAGAGGCTGATGAGCCAATACCTACCAAGCCCTGGAGATACAGGAGTAAATCCCGGCACAAAATTGCCACACCCTTGGGATTTGCCAGCTAGTGGAGGAGGCTGATGTAGGATTGTTACTCACTAATGATTTAACATTGCGATTGTAATTGGTCCCACAAAAAAAGAAATGTGAGGTCCTGCTAAGCAATTTCCAACACTGGAACAGGAACTTCTCTTCCAGGGAAATAAGACTATTTACAGTAGCTGCAGCACATTCGAGAGTACTTTCCCACCCACTGAAGTACCTGGGAAGCCGAGGTCTCCCAAGAACAGATGGAGAACTTCTCTTCTAGCTTTCCACACAGACGGTGCTACCCCGTTCATTTCTTCCCTCCCGACTCCATTAAGTGTCAGTTTCTGAATGTTTTAGCCAAGTCCCTCCTTTGGAACTGCACAGGGGTGAAGGGAAAACCTTGACTGATGGTTTTGTGCCCCCTAGGTGAAGGAGGTCAGATTCCAATGAGTACTTGACGGCAGAGGAGTATTTTGAGGTTGCAGGAAGCTGAGGCAAGAGAATCTTTTTTGGTTGGTTTGGTTTGTTTTCGTTTTTTCAAGACAGGGTTTCTCTGTGTAGCCCTGGCTGTCCTGGAACTCACTCTGTAAACCAGGCTGGCCTCGAACTCAGAAATCAGCCTGCCTCTGCCTACCAAGTACTGGGATTAAAGGCATGCACCACCACTGCCTGGCAGGCAAGAGGATCTTGAGTCTGAGGCTAGCCTTAGCTACAGAGCATGTTAAAAGCTAGCCTAAGCTACAGAGAAAGGCCGTGTTTCCTTGTCCTTGTTTTGAAACAGGATCTTGTAACCTCAGGCTGGTCTCCAACCTCTTATATAAGAGTGTCTGCCCCTTGAATGCTGCGTTGGGATAATATTATTGTGCACTGTGTAAAGATGTCTTTGCATATATGGTACGGGCAGACAGTTGAGTACAGACCAGACTTTGGTATTTTTATTTTTGTTGGATCATCTCCTGCCTGGATGTTTTGTAAACACTCCCTCTCTCACTTTCTGATTGGTTTAATAAAAAACTGATGGCCTGGAGCAAAGGAGGAGGGATGTGAGGCAATTTTTGGTAGAGGTAGGAGCTGGTGGGCCAAGAAAGTAGCATTTATAGTGCTGGGGTTACAGGACTATGCCAACACCCCAGGTTCCTGTGGTGCTAAGGACTGAGCCTGAGACTTTGTGAATACTAGGCAACGCTATCAATTGAGTACAGCCGCAACCCCAAGATCTTGTCCCTGAAAAAGTCTTTGGGAAGTCTGTTCCTTTTGTCTCTCTTTCAAATAACTTGGAAAGATCACTGCAGCTTTTTGTTTGGTATGTTCTGTTTTATTCTTCTAGCAGGGACTGAGCAATGGATGTGAGTCTTTTTTTAACAGAATGCCTGGTCTAGTGCTGCGTCTCAGCATTCAACAAATCCCAGCATCAGGCTAGCAAGATGGAGCACTGAGTAAATGCCCTTGTTGCCAAACCTGACAAACTCAATCAAATCCCTAGGAACCACATGGAGGAAATTGTCCTCTTCTCTCTCTCTCTCTCTCTCACACACACACACACACACACACACACACACACACAATGTCATGCACACACATCCACAAAATGAGTAAATAAAATGTAATTTTTAAAAAGATGTTTTTTAAAAGTCACAAGATCTGAGACAGTGGCCTTGGCTCCTTTCCAGTCCCTCTCACTGCCGGGCTGACTGTTGGTTCTGTGACCAGATCTCAGACAATCAAGCTCAGTCTAGTGGTGGGGAAAGAGCTTGGACTTTGGAACCAGACAGAGGAGCCTCAGATCTGAGTGCGAGCCCATCTCAATGGGGCAGAGTATAAACAAACAGAACCAAGTGCTCAGATGGCCATTAATAACTTGTTTAATTTTTTTCATCTATGAAATGGTAATGTGATCATCAACGTCAAAAAGTTATGATAGCCGTGGTGGCACACATCTTTAATCTCAGCAGGTAGATTGCAGAGGCAGGGGGATCTCTGTGAGTTTGGGGCCAGCATGGTCTACATAGAAAATTTCAAGGAAAAATATAGAAAATAAAAAAAAAGAAAGAAAAAAAAAGAAAATTTCAAGGGCTATAGAGGCTATAATTATTTATCTATCTATCTATCTATCTATCTATCTATCTATCTATCTATCTATCTATCTATCTTGGTGTTATGAGGTCCAGTGAGATGGTTCACCATGAAAAGGCACTTGTCACCAGGCCTGACAACCTGAGACAGATGCTCAGTGCCCACTGCCTCCCTCCTCCACCAGGTTGTCTTCTGATCACTACACATGTGTTCTGGTGTACACACATTCTCTCTCTCTCTCTCTCTCTCTCTCTCTCTCTCTCTCTCTCTCTCTCCTCTCTCGCTTTTCTCTCTCACACACACACTGATGATGATGATAATAATAATAATAATAATTTTAAATTAAGAAAACAAACCTGTCATTCTCATTTATGGATAATTTCCTTGCCAAAACATTTGACAAGGTCTGGAGACATTTTTGATTGTCCCAGCTGGCAGTCTTCCTGACTTTCATTGTGTCAAAACCAAGGGTGGGGTGCTGCTAAGCATGCTACATCACACAGGATGTACCCCATAACAAACTATTATTCAATCCAAGAAGTCAATGGTCCCAAGGTTGAAAAATTCTGAATGAAATAACGTTAATACACAATGTTTTCAACACAATACCTGATAAGTCTCAAGCACTTGTTAACTAGGAAGCAAATACTGTATTTTAGTGTGTGTGTATATATATACATGTATTTGCGTGTGTATGTGTGTGCACACGAGTGTGGGCACCCTCGGAAGAGGCATTGGATCTCTTGGAACTGAAGTTACAGGTGTTGGAGAGTCCCTCTCCTTGTATCATGGGTAGGTATTGGGAATTGAACTCAGGTCCTCTGGAAGAGTGGTAATTGCTCTTGACCTATGAGCCATCTTTCCAAGCCCTATCGTATTTTGGGCGGACAGGGTCTCTCACTGATTCTGGGGCTCACAAATTAAGTCAGGCCAGGAGGCAAGGGAGTCCCAAGGAATCTCCTGACTTTGTTCTCTTAACAACAAGATTATATAGGCTTTGACACGGGTGCTAGTGATTTATCTCTGGCCCATCTTCCCAGCTCCCTTTCAGAGGATACGGCAAGGAGCAGGAACATAGCTAGGTTCAGTGAGTCCACACCTCCGTGACTCTTTCTCCAGGCAGCTTGTAGATGGAGTGAAGAGGTTCACACCAAAGAAGTGGTTTTAGCACCAAAAAAGCCTTGGAAAGCAAAGGGTGAGGAGTCTGTGCCGAACAGAAGTGCAGCCTTGGACTTTGGACTCCTGGGACCATGGGGGAGGGGAGGGTAAGGCTACTGCTTTCCCCACCAGGCGTGAGTTCTCCCTGTTGTCTGGGTCGGCACAAAGACCTCTGGGCAGTGCCAGATCCAGGACTTCCAGCCTAGCCCTCCCTAACCCAACCTCCACCTCCAACCCCCGACTTCAGAGGAATGCTCAAAAGATGAGGTCTAGTTCGGCAAGAAGTTAAGTGAGACCCTCCAAGAGACCTTTGTGTCACATGGCCTGATGAAGCCTCAGGGATGAACTGGACAGGGCCTAAGTAATCCAGGGCAAAGGGCAGCCAAATCGGAAACGGATTCAATTCTACTGAGAAAAGTATTTAGCAACACTCACTGCTTCCCCTGCCGAGTGCCAGGCACTGTTCCCTACAGAGAATGAGGAGAATGACGTTTGGAACAGTCCTTACTCGCACTAATCTTTACCTAGAGAACATTTGAACTCCAGCTTTGCCAACACAAGCGTTTGTCCAAGGCAAGGCATGCCTAGTATATACATGCCTAAAAATTAGGTCAGGCATGATGGCACCTGCCATTAATCCCACTACTTGGGAGAAAGAGGCAGGAAGATCTCTGTGAGTTTGAGGCCAGCATGATGGACTACATAGTGTGTTCCAGGCCAAGCAGAGTTACATAGTGAGATGTTGTATCAAAAATAAATAAATAAATCTAAATGTTTTTATGTATCTTAGTACACACACTTGAACACTCACACACAGACACACGCGCGAACGTGTGCGCGCGCGCGCGCACGTGTGCACACACACACAACAAAAACAATTGGGGACAGAGATATCATTAATCCTATTTCATAAAAAGTAAACTGGATGAAATGTAGATGGAACAATTTGTCTTAGTCAGGGTTTCTATTCCTGCACAAACATCATGACCAAGAAGCAAGTTGGGGAGGAAAGGGTTTATTCAGCGTACACTTCCACATTGCTATTCATCACCAAAGGAAGTCAGGACTGGAACTCAAGCTGGTCAGGAAGCAGGAGCTGATGCAGAGGCAGGTCATAGAGGGATGACCTTACTGGCTTGCTTCCCCTGGCTTGCTCAGCTTGCTTTCTTGTAGAACCTAAAACTACCAGCCCAGGGATAGTAACATCCACAAGGGGCCCTCCCCCCTTGATCACTAATTGAGAAAATGCCTTACAGCTGGATCTAATGAAGGCATTTCCTCAACTGAAGCTCCTTTCTCTGTGATAACTCCAGCTTGTGTCAAGTTGCCACAAAGCCAGCCAGTACAATTGACCCCTTGTCAACTTGACACACAAATACATCACTATTAAGCCTCAACCCTTACTTTTTTATTCATCCCCAAGATCCAAATAACTTTAAAAGTCCCACAGTCGCCGGGCGGTGGTGGCGCACGCCTTTAATCCCAGCACTTGGGAGGCAGAGGCAGGAGGATTTCTGAGTTCGAGGCCAGCCTGGTCTACAGAGTGAGTTCCAGGACAGCCAGGGCTACACAGAGAAACCCTGTCTCGAAAAACCAAAAAAAAAAATATCCGATACCTTTTAAAATTCAAAGTCTCTTAACTCTGGGCTCCACTCAGAGCATAGATACCACAGCACACAGGGAGCCTGCATCAAACTAAATTCCCAATACATACTGTGGTGGTTTGAATAGTCTTGGCTCAGGGAAGTGAATGGCACTATTAGGACATGTGGCCTTATTGGAGGAAGTGTGTCACTGTGGTGGTGGGCTTTGAGACCCTCCTCCTAGCTGCCAGTTTTCTCCTGTTTACCTTCAGAACAAGATGTAGAACTCTTAGCTCCTCCAGAACCTGGATGCTGCCATGCTTCCTGCCTTTATAACGGACTGAACCTCTGAACCCGTAAGCCACCCCCAAATAAATGCTATTGTCTATAAGAGTTGCTTTGGTCATGGTGTCTATTCACAGCAGTAAAACCCTAACTAAGACACACACACACACACACACACACACACACACACGCACACACACATTCACACAAGCTAAACCTCAGAGATATGAATGCCTTTCTTCAGTATCACACGACTTATTAAATGACCCAGGATCATTGTGATAGACTTTTATGGAGATGGAAGAAAAAATACAGTATAAACACATTAGGGTCTCACAGAGGAGAAAAAGACAGTAAAAATCTAATTCATCTGACAAACGAGAGGTGGTGAGAGAGCCTTCAGGTGGGTAAGGCAATGTGAGGTTAGTTATGGGGGGGGCAGTTAGGAAGTCTTCAAGGGGAGAAATGTGGGTGAACAGGTCTTGGAAGATGAGTAAGTAGACTTTGCCTTTAAGGCAGAGATCCTGAAAGGCAGAACCACTGGGTTAGGCCACAAGATGTGTGTATGTAGCTATAGAAACAGATCTGTCTGGAAAAGTTGATAAATCGGGCCCAAACTCTTTGTTTGGTAGAAGTAAATGGGCTCAAAGTACTACTGAGCTGGAGAGGGACTCAAACAACATTATTTAACAACTGACAAGGTGTAGGCAAATCCTGAGCAGAATGGATATCAAGCTAGGAGCAGCTCTCCTGGTGGAGACAGGCTGAGTCAGCCACATCTCAAATATCCTGGAAACGGGGTATGAATTTGCCCATCCAGTCTCTTCCTCATTTTTTGGAAACAGCTTGAGGCCACTTTGTCTGGAGATGCACTTATCTAACCCTAGTTCTGGAAGGCCTGACCCTACCTCCTTATCTCCAGATATGGATAAACAATGAAGTTTGCTCTAGCTGATTAGAACACACAGAGATTGGTATAAAAAAGGGCATGTTCAGCAAGCTGAATCAACGAGAATCATGCCCAGTATGTTGAAACCTGTAAGAAGCAAAACAAGAGTTGTACTAGGAAAGCAAGATAAAAGAAAGGCAAGTTTAAATTGTGTCTTAGTTAGGTTTTTACTGCTGTGAACAGACACCATGACCAAGGCAACTCTTATAAGGACATTTAATTGGGGCTGGCTTACAGGTTCAGAGTTCAGTCCATTATCATCAAGGCAGGAACATGGCAGCATCCAGGCAGGCGTGGTGCAGGAGGAGCTGAGAGTTCTACATCTTCATCTGAAGGCTGCTAGCAGGATACTGGCTTCTACGAAGTTAGGATGAGGGTCTTAAAGCCCACACCCACAGTAACATACCTACTCCAACAAGGCCACACCCACTCCATCAGGGCCACACCTTTTAATAGTGCCACTCCCCGGGCCAAGCATATATAAACCATCACATATTGGATCTGAATGGGAGTGAATATTTCTATTTGTATCTGCAGGGAAAACAGTAAGGCATGGTGACCCATGTCTGTCTCAGCTCGGGATGCTGATGAGGGCAGGATTGCGGCAACCTCAAGGCCAACCAGGTCTACATTGTGAGTTTCAGGTCAGTCTGAGCTCAGAATGAGACTCATCTTTTAAAAAAAAGTAAAATGAAAACAAAGGTAAAAAGCTGTGTGTATCTAAGTTGTTAGAGTGCTTGCCTAACAGGCATGAGGCTTCAGTGTGACCCTTACCACTACATAAAGGTGGGAATGGTGTCACGTGATCGGAAGCCCAGCATTGAAAAAAGGGAGGAAGGAAAATCACAAGTTTAAAGGTCATTCTCAGCTACATAGTGAATTCTAGGCCAGCCAGGGCTACATGAGACAGACTCAGTCCATAGATAGTCAGATAGATAGATAGATTGATAGATAGATAGATAGATAGATAGATAGATAGATAGATAGATAGATAGATAGATAGATAGAGGTCTTGTCTCACTGTGTATCTTTTTTTGAGACAGGGTTTCTCTGTCTAGCCTTGGCTGTCCTGGAACTCACTCTGTAGATCAGGCTGGCCTCGAACTCAGAAATCTGCCTGCCTCTGCCTCCCAAGTGCTGGGATTAAAGGCGTGCGCCACCACTGCCCGGCTCACTGTGTGTCTTGCCTCAACTCTAAAGTCTTAATAAAACTATACATATAAAGTCTGTCTCAACGGACATCACCCCGCCAATTGGCCTTTGTCCAAGGAAGCAGCCAGAAACTATAATATACCACAAGAAGTTTTTGGTGTGTTTTTCTCTATGGAATCCTGACAAAAATGGGCTCAACTACATAATGTAAGGTGGACCAATACATGTGTGTCATTAGCAAAGAATCCTTCATCACGTGTCCTTTCACACACTTGCTTTAACAGAACATCCTTTCACCTGTTTCTGCTTCAGTGAAACATTCCTTCACAAGTCCACCTTAGCCTTTCACCTATATCCCCTTCAGCGAAACATTCCTCCATGTGTTTGCCCCAGCAAACACATAACTGGCTTTACAAGGAATCCTAAATTTTCTATTTCAAGTATTAGTATTAGTGTTAGTGTTAGTGTTAGTGTTAGTGTTAGTGTTAGTATTAGTATTAGTATTAATATTGATAGGGTTTTATGTAGCTTATGGTAACCTTGCACTTGCATGGAGTTCCAGGATGACTTTGAATTCATTCTCCTGCCTCCACTTCCCAACAACTAAAATTATATGTCTCTGTTATCACTTTTGGCAACCCCCCAAATTTCTGTCCGTTTAGATTTACACAGTCTCGACACTGACTTATCTACTTTAACTGTTCAATAGAATCTGAACAGTAAGTTGTGGTGGGCATGGTATATTCTTCCTGTTCTAGCAGTTGGAAGGCTAAGCCAGGATGATTGCAAGGTGAAAGCCAGCCTGGGCTACAAGGTGAATTGATGCCACACACACACAAAATTTGGATCAAGCCAACTGGTGGTGGCACACGCCTTTAATCACAGCATTCAGGAGGCAGAGGCAGGTAGATCTCTGAGTTCAAGGCCAGTCTGGTCTACAGAGCAAGTTTCAGGACAGACAGAGCTACATAGAGAAACCCTGTCTCAAAACCCCCACCTCAGAAAAAAAAATGGGACCAAACTATAGGGTTCACCACTTTATAGATAAAGTTGACCTTGAACTTCCGATTTCCTTGACTCTATCTCTCAAGTGCGGGGATTCCAGGCATGCATAAACTCATCTGCCAGTCTGAACATAAATGAATGGAAATAGGAAATAATAATAAAGGAATAAATGGAGCTGGATGGGCTGTGTTCTTGGTAGAGCACTTGCTCGCTCTCCAGTTGTCTGAGTACTAAGAAAAACAGGTGTGGCATTGTCTACAGTCCTAGCACCAGGGAGGTGAATGTAAGAAGATTAGAAATTAAAGGCTATCTTTTGCTATAAAGACAGTTTGTCTAAAGAAAATAAAATAATTGTAATAGGTTACCTCTTGCTACTGGCTTCTTTCACTTTCCAAATTCAGTGGTAGTGGGCAGCCAGATGCCTCAGGAGGTAAAGGCACTTGTTGGAAGGAGAGAAGCAACTTCTTCAGATTGCTCTTTGACACAGGACACACGCAATGGCTTGTGTCTCCCAGCACCTCGCCTATTCACATGCACACACGTTAAACAAATGAGTAAATCCTGTCATAGCCTAACTTTTTTGTGGTTGTTGTCATTTTCATTTTGTTTTCTGAGAAAGGCCTCACTCTGTAACCCAGGTTTGCCTGAACTTCCTACGTAGCCCAGGCTGGCCTGAAACATCTGTTGATCATCACATCCCAGTGCTTCAAATGGTGAGATTTCATGCATGAGTCACCACGGCAGCTCAGACTGAGTAATGGCTAATGAGTAAGAACTGATGTCTTTGCATTCTGATGGGTGAGAATTTCAGGATGGTAAAGGCATTAGAACATGGCAGAAGGCATGAGAAAGAGACAGGGCTTTGGTGGAAGGAGAGAGAAGAGGGGGCGATTCTGTTGTTTAGAAGGAAGCCAGTCCTGTGATAACAAGGGCATTCCTGGGTCTGCTCATGAGAGCAGAGCACTGTGACTCAAGCACTTCAGGAGTTTCACAGCTCACTGGTGTTGCCCTGGGGACTGTTTCCAACATACAAACTTCTCAGGACACACTTGGACACACTTAAACTACCACATGTTTGCTTGCCTCCTTAGTCAATGCCTCTCTCTCTCTCTCTCTCA
This sequence comes from Tokudaia tokunoshimensis, assembly GCA_036184795.1. Taxonomy (NCBI): domain Eukaryota; kingdom Metazoa; phylum Chordata; class Mammalia; order Rodentia; family Muridae; genus Tokudaia; species Tokudaia tokunoshimensis. The sequence goes on along the minus strand of BTHU01000005.1, from coordinate 115,728,738 downwards.
CACACACACACACACACACACACACACAGAGAGAGAGAGAGAGACAGAGACAGAGACAGAGAGACAGAGAGAGACAGAGAAACAGAGAGAGACAGAGAGAGACAGAGAGAGAGAGAGAGACAGAGAGAGACAGAGAGAGAGAGCAGGGTTCCCTGTGTAGCCCTAGCTGTTCAGGAACTTGCTCTGTAGACAGAGCTGTCCTTGGTGAGATCAGCCCGCTTCTGCCTCCTGAGTGTTGGGATTGAGGGGGTAGACACCACTGCCTGGAGTATTTCTCTTTTATGACTGCAGGTGTGATCCTAAATAGGGCCCGCCTAGATCTTCCAGGATAATGTCCCTCTCTTGTCACCCTTTCTTCAATTCATTTGCAAAGTGATGAGAGATGTTGACTTGAATATCTTTGCAGATCATTTTTCAGCTGCCACAGCTCCTTATTCATAGTCTTTCTTTCTCAACCAGACATGAAGACACGAGGTCTGTCCTCCCAGGTTTTAGGAATTAGGAGCCTGAGGTCAGAGGATGATGAATTTGAGTCCAGCTTGGGCTACATGGTAAGACACTAACTTCTAAAGGTTTTGGATTTTTTTGGGGGGGGGGGTTCTTTTGAGACAGGGTCTCATGTAGCCCAGGTTAGTCTCTAACTCACTACATAGCTGAGGCTGGCCTTAAGCCCAACATCTCCCTGCCCCCATCTCCCAAGTGTTGCAATACTTCAATACTAGAGAATAAATCCAATGACTAAAATGTTTGGAGTGATATAACTGGCTTAGGGCTGGGGTCTGGGCTTGCTTTGGGTTGCTTTTCTATGATTTCTGGTTAAGTGGAAACATTCTACCATAATATGAACTGTAACTTGCAGACAGTGCAAGTTCCCAGTAGAATCAGGGAAGATGGGTTTTAGCATAGGATTCTAATATCAACTTACAGAGGATGCTCTACATTTTAGAAATTTTGCATTCTTTATCATTAAATAACAACTCTTCAGGGTGAACATTTTCTATAGTAAGAAGTTCATGTTTAAAGGGGGTAAAGACAGGTTCCCAGGGCCTCTAAGACCAGGCCAAGCTTCCTTTCTTCTGACATTAGCTCTGGAGCATTGTTAGACAAGAATAACAAGCAGGAGCCACATACAGCTTTGGTACCCAGTTCAGTCACTCATGACGCCCCAATGACCAGAGTTCACAGTCTGTGCTTGGCACCCAGACAGGGCTTTGACAGGCAATGTGTTTGTAAGACGCAATGTCCTTTCAGCAGGCAGCCAAACAACCTCAGCCCGCTGGCTGCGACCAGCAGAGCAGGTCCAGGCTGAGTCATTGCAAGGTAGTTTCACAACCTGTTTGTCCACTAGGCCATAGAGGCTAGGCAGGATTCTGGGTGCTTGATCTTTTTTATCTCCAGGACAAAAAGGTGGATTCTCGTTCAAGAGGAGATTGGGTCAGTCAAACCCACCCAGTCTTCATGCAGAAGTTTCTTCAAACCTCTTTAACTCTCTATTTGCCTTGAAGTACAATCTTAAAAAAGGAGAAGCTGTAGCAAGCCTTCATTCATCACCTGTAAAATGGGAACTAGATATGCATTTTAATTATTGCATAGTCCGTATACCATATAATACAACCTTTATGGCAAACCAATAAGATTGATGTCACTATTTAAGTTGACAAATGAAAACATTGGGATTAGAGTTGTTATGTCACTAACCGAAATCACACAGGTAATTGCAGGATCAGGAATCCACCCAAGTCTACATGATTAAAGACATTATACTAGACCGGGCTTCATAATGACTTCTAGGCCAGCCTGGGCTACATAGCGAGCTCTTGTCTTGTTTGCATTAACCTGACAACCTGAGTTTGATCCCTGGGAGTCAACTCTCACAAGCTGTCCTCAGACCAAGAGTGCAGTGGCACACCCTCCCCAACACAGATGCAATCAAATGTAATAAAAAGTATTTATACACATATATACACACATACACATACATACACACATATATAATATAATACAAATAGGTGGGCGGTGATGAGGCATGCATGCCTTTAATCCCAGCACTTAAGAGGTAGAATCAGGAAGACCTCCAGGTTCGAGGCAAGCCTGGTCTATATAGTAAGTTCTAAGACAGCTAGAGCTACACAGAGAAATCCTGTCTTGAAAATTCGAGAAAAAATAATATATGCATATATATGTATTTATTACTATATTATATAGTTTTACATATATATTTTACTTAATATATATAATATTTTACATATTTGTGTCTATATATATTACAAATAGGAATCAAGGGTGGTGATAATCCTTGTATTTGGGAGGCCAACCTGGGCTACAAAGTGAGCCTCTCTCACAAAACTCTCCAAAACTGAATCGAGGAGATTATTCTGAGAAGAAAACAGAAAGAAGAAACCTGTGCGAGGACTTGCTGTTTTACAGAGTCCGTCACTGGGCAAGCCCCTTCCGCTCCGGGGGGCTTGGGTTCCCTGTCCTTACCTAGAGTCTGAAGCCTCTGAAGACATCGTTCTCATTCCGGTCTATAGCCTATAATTTTAGGTTAGAAGGATTTTCCCCGAAGTCACACCTTGAACAGGGTTCGCAATCTTGCAGTTTGCTCCTGACCTCCCTTCAGGGGAAGAGCAGTTTTGGGTTTTGTTGTTGTTTGTTTGTTTTTTACGGTTCCTACTGAGCCACATCTGCACCTGCACCATTAGGACGGCCAGAGTGCTGGCACCGCAGTCTCGGTACATGCCACTGTGCTAGGTGTGCCTCACGGGGTTTCCTGTTCATCTTTGCTAGGCCAGGCTGTAGGAGGTGGAGCTGGTGTCTCAGCCTCTGAGTATTTGCATCTTGCCTTTGCAGCTCTCTCCTCCTCAGGTATGAGGTAATGGCTGGCAAGTCTGTGGGGGAGCTGAGGCATCTGCGCACGCGTATGTTATAACATTTACTCTGGGTTCTTTATCTTCCCACCCGAGTGGAAACTGAGACCTGAGTCTTCAACCATTTTTTGCATCTACAGTTGCCAATGTGGGCCTTTGTGTGGTTTCTTAGTACAGCTAATGCCTGATAGACCCCATGCGCCAAGGATGAACGGCGGAGGTGCCATCAGCCCCCACCGGACACGGTCTCCTCACTACTAACAACCTTGGTCTCTAGTGGGGCTTTTACTAGATGTCTGTAGCAGCGTGGAGCCTCTGAGCGCTCTCTCCTTTCTCGCCTCTCTGCTCCGTAGTGGGGGCTTTTGCTTTTTTTATCCAGTGCTGGGGATTGAACCTAGGGTTTCACTCATGCTGACTAGTACCATATTGTTAAGGCGGTTCTCCTTCCCTCCCTCCCTTCCTTTTCTTTCTTAAAAATTAGGTTAAGGGTCTGGAGAAATGGCTCAGAGGTTAAGAGTACTTTATGCTCTTCCAAAAGATCCAAGTTCTGTTCCTAGCACACATCCGAGGGCTTACAACCTCCGTGGGATCCTAAGCCCAGTTCTAGACTCCATGGGCTCCTGCACTCACACAGGCAGACACCCTCAGGCACATGGCGGCAAAAGAAAAACAAAGATTTAAAAAAGCAATTGTACGTGGTGTGTGTGTGGGCTGTGTGTGTGGTGTGTGGGTTTCTGTGCATGGTGTGTGTGTGTGTGGGGTGTATGTGTATGTGCTGTGGGGTGTGTGAGTGTAGTGTTTGTATGTGTGTGGGTGTGGGTTTGTGGGTGGTGTGGGGAGTGGGTATGTATGTATGGGGTGGGTATGTATTTATGATGTGTGTGTGTGTGTGTGTGTAGTGTGCAGTGTGTGTAGCGTGTGTATATGTGTGTGCCTATGGGCCAGCAGATTTACTATCATCAGACAAGATCTGTCAGTGAAATTGTAGCTACGCTAGACACCTGTCTCTACCCCCAAGCACTGGGGTTACAAGCTCCTACAAACCATGCCAAGTTCGGAATTTGAACTCAGACTTGTGTAGCAACTGTTTTTGCCCTCTAAGCAATCTCTCCAACCCTTGTATTTTCATCTCCTCCCCCTTTTCATAAAAGATTGAATTAAGTTCTCTAGGCTGGCCTTGAACTCACCATGTCAGAACTCAGGTAGGCCTTTACCTCTTTTTTATTTTATTTTATTTCGTGTGTATGAGTGTTTGCCCACATGTGTATGTACAGCACTCCAGTGCTTGAGGCCTGTGGAGTTCAGAAGAGAACAGCGGCTCTCCAGGAACTGCAGTTACCAATGGCTGGGAACCATCTTGTGGGTGCTGGGAACTGAGCCTGGTCCTCTGCAAGAGCAACAGCACTTTTTCTTTTTAAAGGAATTATTTGTTTATTGTATGATGTGAGCACACTGTAGCTGTCTTCACCAGAAGAGGACACTGAATCCCATCACAGATGGTTGTGAGCCACCATGTGGTTGCTGGGATTTGAACTCAGGACCTCTGGAAGAGCAGTCAGTGCTCTTACCCGCTGAGCCGTCTCTCCAGCCCCCCCCCCCCTTTTTTGATCTTGAACTTCGGATCTTCCAGCACCTACCTCCTGATTGTGACATTGTAGCTGTTTGCCACCATGTCTAATTTTATTTACATGCTCTTGTATTCTATCAACTGAGCTATATACATCTCCAGTCTAAGCCTTAAAGTTTTCATAAAAAAGATTATTTTTTAAGTGTGTGTGTGTGTGTGTATATACTCATGCACAAGATCACACTGCCCAAGGAGGCCCAAAGTGTCACTCCCCATGAAGCTGAATTTATAGGCAACTATGACCCGATGTGACTTGGGTGTTTGGAACTGAACTTAGTTCCTTTGTCAAAGCAGTACATGCTACTGACTGTGCAGCCATTTCTTCAGCCCCCTCTTTTTTTTTTTTTTTTTTTTTGTGGTTTTTCGAGACAGGGTTTCTCTGTGTAGCCTTGGCTGTCCTGGAACTCACTCTGTAGACCAGGCTGGCCTCGAACTCAGAAATCCACCTGCCTCTGCCTCCCAAGTGCTGGGATTAAAGGCGTGCGCCACCACCACCCGGCTCAGCCCCCTCTTAAATGCTTGATTCTCCTGCCTCAGTCTTCCTGTAGCTGGGTTTATAAACCTACACTTCCACAGTAGGCAATGAACAAGTGTGGTACAGGATAGAACCCAGGGTCTCTCACATGAGTGGCTAGCCAACCTTTGGGCTCCAAGCTTTGTGACCTGTGCTCCTTGCTTCTTTACAAAGTCTTTGAAGCATGTATCTCTTCTGCATTGTACAGATGACATACATAATGGCATATGAACCTTTGACTCAAGGAAGGGGTTAATGATAAAGAGACGTTAAAGGACCAGAAACCCAGAGCAGAGCTCATGGCCGACTCTGGCAACCAGCAAACCGTGAGACCTCCATCTGCCTCAGAGGGTTGCTAAATGGAGTAACCAAGAGAGAGATTTGCAGAAAGTGTTTACCTGGGAGCCTGGCCCCCAACAAGTGCTCACTAAACGGAGCTGTCTCTAAGAGCCTCCATCCAGGAAATCTGAGCCCCAGTGGGTTAATTATCTTCAGACAGAAAACAAGGTTGACTTCCCCAGACAGCAAGGTAGTGGTGGGGAAACAGACGACCCAAACAGACAGTTACAGTTCAGCTAAAGCAAGAGCTGCTCTTTAATCTTTTATGGACGTGTGTAATACATTAACCATTATAGCTCTCCCTCCAGGCACCTTAACCCCTGGTCAGCCTGCAGGTGGGGTGAGTTGGCTAGATGGAAGGGAACAGGTAAATATGGCAATTACCCTCAGGCAGCAGAGTTTCTAAGTAACCCCCACCCCGGATTAAATGGTTTCTGCTGTTTGTCACCCAGGGGGTGGTGCCGGAAGATAAACTCTAGAGTCAGCACCCAGGGAGGAACATTAGACACCAAACGACCTGGTGTGTTTTCCTCTGTCCTCTCAAACCAAGCTCCTCAAGACCAAGGACTGTGCCTCTTTTTGTCCACAGGTGTTTCCTGATGGTGATTACTATTAAAAAGCAAGTTGCAGTTATCATAATAGGAGACAAAGCCAATTCAAAGGTGCAGGGCCACTGAGGCTGCGCAGCTTTGAGGAAGACAATTCTATCAGGTTCAACTCCTTTTCTCAATGCTAGTGTGTTTGAACCCATGTTCACTAGGTTTCACTTATAATGAACTTAGGACACATGTACCTAGAGGCGTTTCTCTTGCTTAGTCTTTTTTTTTTTTTGTCTTTAGTGGGGCAGGGGAGAGTGGACAAGGACTTCTGTAGCTCAGGATGGTTTTGAACTCAGTACGTAGCCAAGGATGACTTTGAACTTCTGAACCTCTTGCTGGGATCAAAGGCATGTGCCATCACATACTGTTAGCCTGTGGTATTTAATCTGTTAGGTACCTCCTCCATCTCCAAATACAACCCAGCTCATTATTGATTTAAGACAGGATCTCCTTAAGTGTCCAGGCTGGCCTTGAACTGGCAATTCTCTGGTCTCCCAAATTTTGGGATTATAGGTATTCATCATCACGATCACAAACAGTGATCTTACTTTTTTTAATTTAATTCAATTTGTTATTGGTGTGTGTATGATGTGTGTGTGTGTGGTGTGTGTGTGTACATCACAGGCCAACTTTTGGGAGCTAATTGCCTCTTCCCACCATGGGATATGGGATCAAAATCAGGCCATCAGGCTATCTCTTTTACCTGCTGAACCATCTGGGCAGCCTCTTACTGGTTAGTTTTTGAAGTGGAGTATTGTTATGTTACTAGCTGCTGGTGTTCAGTGATCCTCCTGCCTCCACTTTCTAAGTAGCTGGCATCGGAGGTATACCCCACTACATCTGGCTTGGATTACTAATGAAAACAGGTGGCCAGAGAAGGCACAGCTAATAAAAATCGGGAGGATTTGCGAGACTTCGGAGATAGTAAAGTCCACTTTGCTGGCATGAAGATCTGAGATCCCTGGAACCCACGGGAATGAGAGGAACACGGCAGCGTGCTTGTCGTCATCTCTGTGCAAGGGGAGGCCGAGGCCGTGGATCTCCAGGCCTTGCTGGCCAGTCAGCCAGTCTAGCCTACTTGATAAGCTCTGGGACAAATGAGAGGGTCTGTCTCAAAAAATAAAATAATAAAAAATAAAAAAGAACAAGGTGAAAGGTTCTTGAGCAGCAGTAGTTACAGATGACCTCTGACCTCCACACTTACATCTGATATAACCCACTCCCACCTCCCCGGCACATACAAATGCATGCTTTCAAAAAAGACTTGCAGGGAGACAGAAAGCCAGAGAGTGAATCCCACAGTTCGGTGGCAGGATAGAGGTTCCTGGAAGGCTGAACAACAGCAGAAGACAGAAGCCGCACAGTAGTTAGATCTGTGAGCACAGCGAGGCTGGAGTGAGCGGCACAGCTGGAGAGGGTTGGGTGTACCTGATCAGAGAGGTAACGGGACGTGGGTAGATCATCTCAGCATTAATGGCCTTGATTTTGCTCTCACAGAAATAGAACAGACTAAGTGTCACAAAGAACTGAACTGAAATATGAGCTAGGACATTTAGTAGCAGTGTGGCCCTGGGCAAGTCTCTCTCTCCATCCCCCTCTCCCGCCCCTCTTCTTCCCGACCCTCTGGTGCTAGGATTACAAGGTGCACCAGCATGCCCAGTTCCCGTTCCTCTTTTAAAATTTCACCTTATTTAAGCTTTAATAAAGATCTGGTTGTCTCAATGACCCACATAAATCACTGGACATTCTGTTCTGAAATTAGCATCTATATAGGTGAAGCAGCTGGACAATGGTGGCACACGCCTTTAATCCCAGCACTTGGGAAGCAGGGGCAGGCAGATCTCTGAGTTCAGTTCAAGGCCAGCCTGGTCTACAGAGTTCCAGGACAGCCAGGACTACAGAGAAACCCTGTACCAAAAAAAAAAAAAAAAAAAAAAGAAAAGGAGAAGCAGCAGGCCTCCTCCAACCAAGACCTCACAGAGCACTTATTTGCCCAATGTTGTAGGAGAAATAAAAAAGTACTACTATACCCTCAGCCACCCAAGGCAACAATCTGGACAATTCTGACTCTGTCTTCTCTCTCCTCCCTCCATTGGCTGGTCATTAAACCTATTCTGTCTTCTCCTCTTCCTCCTTCTTCTTTAGGACAGAGTCTCAGGGGAGGGGCTATATTTTAGTGATAGAATACTTGCTTCAAATGCATAATGTCCTAGATTCAGTCTCTATTATGTTAAAAAATATTCCCAAAGAGACTGGGTCTTCTGTATGCTGAGCCAGCCTCAAACTCACCTGCAGTCCTAGTCTTATTGCCTCCACCTCCTGGGTCCTGAGATTACAACCGAGGACTCCACATATGCAAGGCAAGGATTGTACCCATAGACCTCCGCTACCGTTCTATTATGGCCTTTAATTCCGGTGAGGGACAGAGTCTTACCACGTAGTCCATGCTAAGTCTGCCTTTGTCTCCTGAGTGCTGGAATTAAAAGCATGTGCCATGATAACCTGCTTATTATGCCTTTTAAATTCCATTTATTTGTTTATTCTTATGTGAGGGCACACATGGGCCGTGGTATACATACGGAGGTCGGTAGACGACTCTTGGGACTCTCTCATTCCAACATCTGGGTCCCTGATAGCCAAGGCAAGTTATCAGGCTTGGTGGCAGACATTTTTTACCCAGGATGGCATAGTGCCAGCCTTTTATGGTTTTGGTTTGTTTTTACTAGCATATATTAATTACACATAATCATGGGTTTCGTATGATGTTTTCATACACATACAGAATACATATTGGTCATAGCCATACATACCCCACTAATCTCTCTAGACCCTTCCCAATCCCACAGATTCCCCCCCACTCCATCCTGACTAGTCCCCCCTTTCTACTTCCATTTTGGTTTTCCCAATGAGTTTCATTGGGCTCGTTTACCAGAGCATGTGTGCTTTATTGGTAGCTCGCAGCACTAAAGAAAATGTCTCTCCTTCGCTTATTAAACTTTAATTGCTGGAAGTCTTCAGGGAGGGGTGGGGCCTCCGGAACCTTTCCCTCCTCTCTGACAGGATGGGCCCAATCTAGTATAAGTAAGCACGACACGGTGAGTTCAAACTGACCATGCCTAGAAGTCAGCATTTACCAGCAGCCCTACCCCTTCCTCGGGCCTCTTTTTCTGTGATGCTCTCTGAGCTGTGGAGTGTTCTGGGGTCTCTCTCATTCACGATTGAGCAATCAGAGGTCTCTCACTCTCATCACTCTGACCAACTAGTTAGGAGCCTCCCCAGTGACCCCTGCCCATTGCAGAAAGACGCTTCTCTGGAGAAAGCTGAGAGCAGTGTTAACGTCTACCTATAAACGTAGCCATTTGGAAGGCAATTTGACTGGTACCTCACATTCATCAGTGAAATGACAGCAGTGTCATCTACTAGCACTGGTGACTTCACAAGCCATGGGCTTTTGACTAGGCTTACAGTACCAGATGGGAATTCCTCCTGTGGTGCAGGCCTCAAATCCAACCAAAACGTCTTAGTAACTAGTTACTCTGTATCAGACGTGTCAGTATGCACCAGCAGTCTTGCTTGTTTAGTCTGTAGTGTTGCATGTAGCATGTAACATGTAGGTTAAGAGCGTGGACTCTCTCTCTCCCCCTCCCCATGTGTTTTTTTGTGTGTGCCAGCACGTGTGTGTGTGTGTATCTGTATCTGTATGTATTTTGAGACAGACTCATTGTATAGCCCTGTCTAGCCTGGAACTCACTAATGTAGCCCATGCTAGCCTGGACCTCACTGAAATCTATCTTCCTCTGCCTCCCATGCGCCACCAGGACTGGCCCTTCATGTTATTTAACATCATCAGCTAAATGAATAGGGTGGTGGCTCACACTCATACTTGTCCTGAGTCCTGAGTTCCAGGAAAGCTTGGGCTACAGTATGAGCCCAAGTATCTTACAATTTTTTTCATTAACCTTTTAAAATATTGCATTGCAGATGTTATTAATATTATTTACAGCACTGGGGATCAAACCTTAGGCCTGAAGCCCTGTACCACTGAGTCATATAGCTCTGCATTTGTCTTAATCTTAAATACTCAACTTTGGGCTGGAGAGATGGCTCAGTGGTTAAGAGCACTGACTTCTCCCAATCACAAAAGAACACACATGGTATGCAGTCACTGATAAGGGGATATTGACCCAGAATCTCGGAATACCCTAGACACAATCCGCATATCAATAGATTTCTAAGAAGATGGAAGGAGAGACCCCTGGTCCTGGAAAGACTGGATGTAGGGGAACGCCAGGACAGAGTAACGAGAGGGGGTTGAATGGAGAAAAGAGGGAGGGAAGGGGGCTTATGGGACTTTCGGGGAGGGAGGAAACGGGAAAGGGGAAATGATTTGGAATGTTAATTAAAAAATAAAATAAAATAAATAATTAAAAAAAAAAAGAGCACTGACTTCTCTTCCAGAGGTCCTGAGTTCAAATCCCAGAAACCACAAGATGGTTCACAACCATCTGTAATGGGATCTGATGCCTGATGCCCTCTTCTGGTGTGTCTGAAGACAGCTACAGTGTATTCACATACATAAAATAAATAATATATAAATATTTTTAAATACTCAACTTCTTGATGTTGTCTGAATGTCATAAGTGATGGTGTAGATAAATAAAAAAAAAACTAGAGCATTCCATTAGTAGATGAAAGATGTACTGGAGAGCAAACTGTCAAGGCTACAGGAGGGGCTGGGCAGAAAGAAGAACAAAATGGCTGAAAAGCAAGTCGATTTTATGTGACAGCAGGATGGAGCCCTGAGCTGATACAAGCTGTTCAGACTGACTGGGAACCAGGCACCCTTGCCTGAGGTAGATGATCTTTGGGGAAATGTTAAGGGAGGAAGGGTTCTAGAAGATAAAGGATGTCTCACTCTACTCTGCCCCTTATGTGTTTGACATGTGTACAGAGTTCAGTATCTCTGAATTTAAGATATTTATTTATTTAATGTATATGTGTGCCAAAAGGTATGTGCATCATGTGTGTCCATGTGTAGAGAGTTCAATAAGTACTTGTTGAATTTTAAATCTCTATTTATTTATTTATTTATTTATTTATTTAATGTATATATGTGCTGAACTGTATGTGCACCATGTATGACCTGTATAGGTGCCCACGGATGCCAGATCCCTTGAAATTAGAGTTACAGGTGGTTGTGAGTCACCTGATATGGGTGTTGGGGGCTGAACCCAGGTCCTCTGAATAAGCAAGTGTTCCTTACTGCTTAGCCATCTTCCCAGCCCCTATTTATTTATTTTGTGTTATGAGTGTTTTGCAAGTGTGTATGTACGTCTACCACACGGGTGCAGCAATTGATGTGGTTAGAAGAGGTAATGGATCCCCTAGAAGGGGAATTATAAACGGTTGTTAGCCACCACGTGGGAGTTGGGGACCTCTGAAAGAGCAGCAAGGGGCTCTTAACTGCTCAGCCATCTCTCTAGCCCTAATTAATTGTTTGAAAACTCTCACAATATTGTTTAAGCATTGAACTGCTCTGCTGGAGAGATCCTTACGGCACCTCAGATTTGGACCTTGCCTGGTATGCACAGTAAATTGAACAAGTTTGCTGTTGTTTTGTGTTAAACTTATGGCCTTGCACACATCAGTCAAGGTTCTAGCACTGAGCTGTGTCTCCAGACCCTTGAAAGCACACAAAATATTGTTCCTGCTGAGGTCTGTAAGTACACAATGCTGTGTTTAGCGTTTCCGATTAACAACATGCCCCTCTTCTTTTTTTAAATTTAATTTAATTTTTAACTTATTCACTTTACATCCGGCTTACTGTCAGCCCCTCAACCCCAGCCTCCCATCTTTTTCAATGCGACTCTTTCCCTCCTCGCTCCCCCCAGTGGCTGAGTTCAAAATTTAAATATCGTATCCAATTAGTTTTAAGAGATCTGATCAAACATCCAGGTCGTCGAAGTTGAAAAAAAACAAAAAAACAAATCAAAATATCGTATCCTAGAGCTGTACTATAACGTAAAGGCTTACAGTCACCCTCCAGGGTACCACTCTAGACTAGGACCCCAACGCAACAGCAGGCCCGCACCTTGCGCGTGCGCTCTTGCACACTGGTGCCAGAAGGCGGGCGCGTTCCTTGCCCTCTCGGCACCCTTACTTTTCGGGGCGGTAGCAAAGTTTCCTGTCCTTCAGCTTCCTACCGGAAGTGCTGAAGGGACTGTTTGGCGCTTTCTCTGGATCTGTGCTGGCGGGATTTGGGGGTGCGCATTGCTGGTGTGCAGGCGTGGATTTAAGTTCAGCTTTGCAGGGATCTGTAGCGCGAACGGAGACGTGTTGCTAGTGTAAGTGCACACGTGTCCCGGATCTCCGCGTGGGAGGACCGGTGCAGTCACTTTAACTTCACGTTTCCCGCCTGGCTCGTTTACAAAGGCGTTTTCAGAAAGGCAGAACCAGTTCTAGTCTGATCCCCGCATGTGTCCTGGGGCTTCTTTCTGAGTCTCCACGGTCTCTGCATAGAATGAAGGATAGGCGAGGTCCTTAGGTCTCCCTCGGATCTTTTGTTTTGTTTTTTTTTTTGAGACAGTCTCACTGTGGTGCCCTAGTTGGCCGGGATTTGCTATATAGACCAGTCTAGCCCGAAGCTGCGGCTGTCTTCCTAACTCTGCCCCCGAGTGTTGAGATTGTAGATGTTCCCTCTTTATGTTTGGAAACGAGGCCTCTCAGTGTAGCCCAAGGTGACGTCACCTTTTTTGAATTTGTACGTCGGTTTCATTAGAGCCAGGTAGTGGGCGGGGGAGACGAGGGCTGTGTGGTTAAATACCCTTGGTCTTATTTTAAAAGAGACAGTAGGTTTCAGAACAAGATGTTGCAAAGCTGCCTCAATATTACATAGAAAAACGTTTATAAGGTTCAGAACTTGAGACTAGATGGTTATTCCGTATCACCAGGGCTTGAAATCTTATTTCTGAGTCACCCGTTCTTGGAGCCTACTGAATAAGCAGATGTTCAAAGTTATGAATGAATGAGCTTTAGTTTCAAGGCCACTGCCACAGCAAACAAGTGTATGGACAAATGTGACTTTTCCAGGTGTATCCTGTGCTTACCCGGCTGGAAGATCTGTTTGCAGTTCTGTCGTCTTGAACCTAATTAGAGGCATCATGGAGGCACCTCCAGTCACCATGATGCCAGTCACTGGGGGCACCATTAACATGATGGAGTACCTCCTGCAGGGTAAGTCAGCCAAGGGACTTGCATTGCCAAGTTTTCATTTTTTTTCTGGTTAGAGCAAGTCAAGATGACTTAAAACAAAGGCAACTGCACGGTTCCTGTCACCCAGTAAGTAACTGTGTTTAAAAGAGGGTGGTGGGAAGATGGCTCAGTGACCAGAAACTCACTCTGTAGACCAGTCTGGCCTTAAGTGCCTGGGATTACAGGTATTTGCTACACTTGTCGGTTTTCTTTCTCTCTCTCTCTCTCTCTTTTTTCTATTTTTGTTTCTCTGTGTAGTTCTCGCTGTCATAGAACTTGCTCTGTAGACCAGGCTGGCCTCGAACTCAGAACTCAGAGATCCACCTGCTCCGTCTCTCAAGTGCTGGGATTAAAGGCGCAAGCCACCACCACATGGCTTTCATTTGTTTTCTTTCGACTTGAAGAATTAAAACTCAGGCTGAGGAGATGGCCCAGCAGTGAAAAGCACTGGCTGTTCTTACAGAGGTCCTTGGTTCAATTCCCAGCACTCACATGGCGGCTCCCAACTGTGTTTAACTCCAGTTCCAGAGGATTTGATGCCCCGTTCTGTTCTCCATGGATTCAGGCACACAAGTAGTTCACAGATAAACTTGCAGGCAAAACACTCCTTCCTACAAATGAAATTTTTAAAAATAATAAAATTAAAAAAAAAATTAAAACTCACACTGAGTCTCCCTTGCTCCTCTCCACTTTGTTTCTTACCTTGGTTGCTTAGATGCCCCATGTGAGTGAGGTCCCTGATTTTGTAGCTGACTTATTTCTCTTAGCATTATGTCCTTGATAAAGTCATGTCCTATGACAGAATTTATATTGTTTTTGTTGTCTGGAAACAGCAGTATCAAGTAGCCCAGGCTGACTTATTTTTTTCAAGTATGGTTAAAATGTTTCTCTTAGATTTTTAAATCTTATTTTATCATATGAGTGTTTTGCCTGTGTGTGTGTGTGTGAGGTCAGACAAGTATGTCCAGTTCCCTGAAAAGGAGTCGCAGATGGTTGCGAGCCATCGTGTGGGTGCTGCTGGGAACTGAGCCCAGGTCCAATGCTCTTAGCTGCTGAGCCACCTCTCCAACCCCCAGGCTGACCTCTAACTGACTGGGTGGCCAGGGACAGTTTTAACGTCTGACCTTCAGTCCTGAGCCTAACTCCATGCGTGTACTACTGTGTATGCTGACTGGGCTGTGTCTGTTGTTGAGTTAGCATTGGTATTTCATAGTTTATTCATGTCGGTGTGCATCTCAGCTTTTTGTTGCTCAGTGGCCTCCCATTTAAATGTATATATGAGCACATCACAGTGCCCTTACCTCCCCTAGTACAGTTGGGCTGGGCATCTGGTCTACTTCTAGTTTTTGGTTACAATGAAAACAGCTGCTATAGGTCAGGGGACATGTGGTGGTTCTTTCCCTTCATTATGTGGGTGCTGAGGATTGAACTCAGGTCATCAGGCTTGGCAGCAAGCCCCTGTGCCCACTGAACCATCTCATTGGCCCCTCTTAAATGTTCTTGACTAAACACTTAAATTATGGCCTTGAGCAATTAGCTTGTATCTTTTTATTTATTTTTGGAGCTTCGGTCTTTTTTTTTTTTTTTTTAAGATTTTAAAATATCATTTTTAATTCTGTGTGCATGTGTTTCAGGGGGTGCTATGTGCATATGAGGCTGGAGGTGTTGGGATCGTGGAGCTGGAATTATAGGTCGTTGGGAGCCACTTGATGTGGGTGGGACTGAACTCTGGCCTCTGCAAGAGCAGTGCAAACTCCTTACCTCTGAGCCGTTTCCCCAGCCCGAGTCTTGCAGCGACTCTACCGCCTCAGACTCCCGAGGCCTTCATGCCTGCCTCAGTAGAATAACTCTTTAATCTTATTTAATCTTTGTTGTTGTTTAATCTTATTATTTTATAGTGCTAGGAATTGAACCCCGAGCCTTGTGCATCAGTCCTCGGCCACTAAGCCCCATCCCTCAGCTTTGGTCCTCTTGGGGCCTTGATCAAACCCAGGGCCTTGCATCTGGAACACATGGTCTCCCACAGATCTACACCCAGCTACAATGATTTATTTCCAGCCAATGAAATTCTTTCATTTGTGGAACACATTCAGATTTTCCTTTTCATATAATTATACTTCAGAACAAGAAGCCAAGCACGGTGATACACCCTTTAATCCCATTACGGCAGGCAGGTGCTGGAGCAATAGCTGAGAGCTACAGCCTGAACCTCCGACAGGAGAAAGATGGGGGTCCGACTTTTGAAAACTCCTATTGACACACCTCCTCCAACAAGAACATTTGTCCTAATCCTTCCCTAAACAATACCAAACATTCAGAGACTCGACATTCAAATATAGGAGCCAGGCAGTGGTGGCGCACGCCTTTAATCCCAGCACTTGGGAGGCAGAGGCGGGCGGATTTCTGAGTTCGAGGCCAGCCTGGTCTACAGAGTGAGTTCCAGGACAGCCAGGGCTACACAGAGAAACCCTGTCTCGAAAAACCAAAAAAAAAAAAAGAAAAATCAAATATAGGATCCTGTGGGGGCCATTCTCATGAAAACCACCCCCCAGGCATTTGCTGCTAAGCCTGGCAACCTGAGTTCAGTCTGTGGGACCCACAGAGAATCAGTCCTAGCAGGTTATCTTCCAACCACATTTATGTGCCATTGTATTCTGGTGTTTGCCGAGACATGAATGACTAAATATAAAAAGTTTTTGAATAGACACATAGAGTCCCATGGAGTGTTCTTATGAAACATTGCATAGAACTATTCATTTGGCATGTGTATCTTTTGCTAGTTTCATGACCGTAAATGAGATGAAAGCCTGGACTCACTGTGCTTTCGCCTCCTCAGGAAGTGTTCTAGACCACAGCTTGGAAAGTCTCATCCATCGTCTCCGTGGTTTGTGTGACAACATGGAGCCTGAGACCTTCCTTGATCACGAGATGGTCTTCCTGCTGAAGGGCCAGCAGGCCAGCCCGTTTGTCCTACGGGCCCGACGCTCCATGGACAGGGCAGGGACACCCTGGCACCTGCGGTACCTAGGACAGCCTGAGATGGGAGACAAGAACCGCCACGCCCTGGTGCGCAACTGCGTGGACATCGCCACGTCCGAGAACCTCACGGACTTCCTGATGGAAATGGGCTTCCGCATGGACCATGAGTTTGTCTCCAAAGGGCACTTGTTCCGGAAGGGCATCATGAAGATTGTGGTGTACAAGATTTTCCGAATCCTGGTCCCAGGGAACACGGACAGCACCGAGGCCCTGTCGCTCTCCTATCTTGTGGAATTAAGTGTTGTTGCCCCGGCTGGGCAGGACATGGTCTCTGATGACATGAGGAACTTTGCTGAGCAGCTCAAACCTCTGGTTCACCTGGAAAAAATAGACCCTAAAAGGCTGATGTGATGAAGAAGGTCTGTCATCACCTGGGAGGTGGGAGAGCTCACAAGTGTCCCAGGGACTGCTGCCGGCCAAGCCCCCTTCCTCCTGGAAGATGGATGGTGACCGACTGTTCATCTTCTTGACAGTCTTTTCCAGTGAAAGACCCAGGATAATATGGAGATTTGTTCAAGTCCTCCCTGCACTCAAAAAGAGGGAACTGGAATAAGTTAGCTTTTCAGAGGAAAAGGTCAAAAAACAACTCTGATAATTGTTTTTCTTTTCCTTTTTCCTTTTTTCTTTTCTTTTTTTTTTTTTTAGAAAAGCATGTTTTATTCCTTTATTTATTTGTTTTCTTCATATGTTTTAAATTGTGTTGTTTTGCCATTAATGTACAAGGTTTATAATGGTGGTTTGAGCTGGCATTGTGTGGTAATAAAGACTGAAAAGACTCAGTTGTGACTGACTCTTGCTCATCTTCACTCCTTGCTATTCTACTCCTGTATTACTGTGTTACTGTCTTACCATTACTGCTGTACTCCTGTATTACTGTGTTACTGTCTTACCATTACTGCTGTACTCCTGTATTACTGTGTTACTGTCTTACCATTACTGCTCTACTCCTGTATTACTGTGTTACCGTCTTACCATTACTGCTGTACTCCTGTATTACTGTGTTACTGTCTTACCATTACTGCTGTACTCCTGTATTACTGTGTTACCGTCT
The DNA here is from genome assembly GCA_036184795.1 of Tokudaia tokunoshimensis. NCBI lineage: Eukaryota > Metazoa > Chordata > Mammalia > Rodentia > Muridae > Tokudaia > Tokudaia tokunoshimensis. Next base: position 115,711,451 of record BTHU01000005.1, on the reverse strand, counting down.
TACCATTACTGCTCTACTCCTGTATTACTGTGTTACCGTCTTACCATTACTGCTCTACTCCTGTATTACTGTTACTGTCTTACCATTACTGCTGTACTCCTGTATTACTGTGTTACTGTCTTACCATTACTGCTGTACTCCTGTATTACTGTGTTACTGTCTTACCATTACTGCTGTACTCCTGTATTACTGTTACTGTCTTACCATTACTGCTGTACTCCTGTATTACTGTTACCGTCTTACCATTACTGCTGTACTCCTGTATTACTGTTACCGTCTTACCATTACTGCTGTACTCCTGTATTACTTTTACTGTCTTACCATTACTGCTGTACTCCTGTATTACTGTGTTACCGTCTTACCATTACTGCTCTACTCCTGTATTACTGTTACCGTCTTACCATTACTGCTGTACTCCTGTATTACTGTTACTGTCTTACCATTACTGCTGTACTCCTGTATTACTGTTACTGTCTTACCATTACTGCTGTACTCCTGTATTACTGTTACTGTCTTACCATTACTGCTGTACTCCTGTATTACTGTTACTGTCTTACCATTACTGCTGTACTCCTGTATTACTGTTACTGTCTTACCATTACTGCTGTACTCCTGTATTACTGTGTTACCGTCTTACCATTACTGCTGTACTCCTGTATTACTGTTACTGTCTTACCATTACTGCTGTACTCCTGTATTACTGTTACTGTCTTACCATTACTGCTGTACTCCTGTATTACTGTTACTGTCTTACCATTGCTGCTGTACTCCTGTATTACTGTGTTACTGTCTTACCATTACTGCTGTACTCCTGTATTACTGTGTTACTGTCTTACCATTACTGCTGTACTCCTGTATTACTGTGTTACTGTCTTACCATTACTGCTGTACTCCTGTATTACTGTGTTACTGTCTTACCATTACTGCTGTACTCCTGTATTACTGTGTTACTGTCTTACCATTACTGCTGTACTCCTGTATTACTGTGTTACTGTCTTACCATTACTGCTGTACTCCTGTATTACTGTTACCGTCTTACCATTACTGCTGTACTCCTGTATTACTGTGTTACTGTCTTACCATTACTGCTGTACTCCTGTATTACTGTTACTGTCTTACCATTACTGCTGTACTCCTGTATTACTGTTACCGTCTTACCATTACTGCTGTACTCCTGTATTACTGTTACTGTCTTACCATTACTGCTGTACTCCTGTATTACTGTGTTACTTACTGTCTTACCATTACTGCTGTACTCCTGTATTACTGTGTTACTGTCTTACCATTACTATTCTACTCTTGTATTACTATATTACTGTCTTACCATTACTGTATTATGATATTGTGTATGATGTGTGTGGGCCTCTCCAGGACCCACGTGGGAGAAAGAAAGAACCGACTCCCGCAAGTTGCCCTCCTCTTTCTCCACAGCATTGGTTGACTGCTGTACCCGCACGTGTGCACACCCCCACACATATGGAATCAAAAACATTCAAGTAGCTAGTGATGGAAAGATGGCTTAGCTGTTAAAGAGCACTGGCTGGCTGGGCAGTGGTGGTGCACGCCTTTAATCCCAGCACTTGGGAGGCAGAGGCAGGTGGATTTCTGAGTTCGAGGCCAGCCTGGTCCACAGAGTGAGTTCCAGGGCAGCCAAGGCTACACAGAGAAACCCTGTCTCGAAAAAGCAAAAAAAAAAAAAAAAAAAGCACTGGAGAATCCAGGCTTAATTCCAACACCTACTTGGTTGCTAAGGTTGCTAATGACCTTCTATAGTAACTCCAGTTCTAGGTGATCTGATGCTCTCTTTTGAACTACACAGCTATCAGGTACACACTTAGTACACAGACATGTCCAGGCAAGAGAAGGGCCATGTGGTGGTGGCTCATGCCATTAACATTAGTCCTAGCGCTCAGGAGGCAGAGGCAGGCAGATCTGTGGTCGATAGAGCAAGTTCCAGGACAGCCAGGGCTACACAGAGAAACTCAGATATTTTTCTCTTTTTCATTTTTTTTTCCTACCAGGAAAACTTTCAGTCCGTTTTCTTTTTTTATAGGAGTCTTACCCAGGATCCTACAAACAACCCTAGTGAAATTCACTCTTGGCTCGTCTACCTTCTGTTTTAGGCCTCACGTGTGCACATGAGGAGGTCAGAGGGCAGCTTCCAGCGGTTCTGTATTTTCACGATGCGGGGCCTGAGTGTCCGACGCGGGTCGGCAGGCTTGCCTGAAAGAGCCTTGATTCACTTTTGCTTTCCAGATGAGTTCTCTCAGGGCACAGCCTGCAGCTCAGTCAGGGAACCCTTGGCTCGCTTTCCCCCACCCTCCCCTCAGCAGCAGGGTTGTCAGAAGCCGGCCACCACCTCCAGCTGGTGCCTGGGACCTGAACTCAGCTTTTCTGTACTTGCTCAGCAGTGTTTTCCCTACTGAGCTACAGCCCCAGTCCCTTGCAATTATCCTCTGTAGAGATGTTTTAACCTTTCATGAAAGCAGTATCATTTGAGCCATCCTGTTACCAAGGCATCAGGGAGGCTGAGGCAGGAGGATCACAAATTCAAGGTAAGGGTGAGCCACATAGCAAGATCCTGTCTCAAACCACAGGCACGCTCACACACAGGAAACGTACATTTTTGTTGATAGAACACTTTAAAACCAATAAAATACAAGAGACGGGTCTTTCATTGCTACACGTGTTGCATGTGTAGCCGTGGAGATCTATCTGCAAACCACTGCCTGTAGACTGTTTGCAAAGGTTTGGAAGTTAAAAAAAAATTTTTTTTTTCTCAGCCAGGCATGGTGACCCAGCACTCAGGAGGCAGAGAACGACAGATCACTAAATTTGAGGCCAGCCTGGTCTAGAGAACAAGTTCCAGGACTTTTTATAGACCAGGCTGGCCTTGAATTCACATCGCTCCTCTTCCTCCTGAGTGCCGGAGTTAATGCCTGTGCCAACATGCCTGGCCATAACTCAGTTTGGATCTTAGTTTGTCATTCGAAGTATTGTATGAGGGGTGGATTATAGCCCGGTATAGACTGCTTGGCTAGCTTGCACAAGATCTTGCTTCCATAAGTAATACCATTCAAAAACAAACACTTACACAAACTATCAAGCAAGGCACAGTTTGTCCTCTTTTGTCCCAGCTACCAGAGAAGCTGAAGTCTGAGGAACACCTGAGCCCAGGAATTTAAGATCCGGTCTGCACAATATAGCAAGACCCCTGTAGGGGGGAGTGGCATACACCTTTAATCAAGAGACAGAAGCAGACAGATTTCTGTGAGTTTGAGGCCAGCGGGCTCTACAGAGTGAGTTCCCCAAGTGAGAAACTGTCTAAAAAAAGTTTTAAAAGAACCGCAGAGGGCTGGAGAGATGGCTCAGCTGTTAAGAGCACTGACTGCTCTTCCAGAGGTCCTGAGTTCAATTCCCAGCAACCACATGGTGGCTCACAACCATCTGTAATGGGGATCCGATGCCCTCTTCTGGTGTGTCTGAAGTCAGCGACAGTGTAAATAAATAAATAAGACCTAAAAAAAGAAAACAAAAAACCCCAAAACATGTATATGTGTGTGTATTTCAAATTGTATATACATACATACATACATATACATATTACACATGTGTTATTATAAGTCTAAGGAAGGAAAAAAAAGAGACAGCAAGAGAGGAAGAAGCAGAGACAGAGAAGCCAGGGGGGCAGAGAAGGGAAGGTAAGATGGCTCAGTCAGTAAACAGGTACCTGCTGATTTGATACTTGGGACCCACATGGTAGAAAGAGAGCATTGATTCCCAAAAATTGTCCTCTGACCTCCATATATGCCCTAGCATGCAGACATGCATGGGATAAACACTAAATGAAAACAAGACAGAGACTCCTAACCAGATGGGTGGTACATCTCCAGTTCCAGCTCCACGGAGGCTGAAAGCAGGATTGCAAATTGGAGGCCAGTCTGGAACACATAAGAAGTATCCCTCAGCCGAGCATGGTGGCACATGGCTTTAGTCCCAGCACTTAGGAAGCAGAGGCACGCAGATCTTTGAGTTCAAGGTCAGCTTGGTCTCTAGAGCAAGTCAAAGGACAACCAGGGCTTCATAGAAAAACCCTGTCTCAATAAACGATAGCAAGAAGAAGGAGGAGAAGGAGAAAGAGGAAGGGGGGAAGAGAAAGGAAAGAGGAGAAAGGAAGGAGAAGGGGAGGAAGAGAAAGGAAGGAAGAGGGAGTGGGGGGGGAGGAGAAAGAAGAGGAGAAAGAGAAGAAGAAAAAGAAGCGTTCCTTCACGATTGATCTTTGCTTCCATTTATCCCTCCATGAGGGGCTGTAACCTGGGGGTTGTAAGATGAAATAAATAAAGCTTTTGTTCCCCAGATTGTTTTTGGTCATGGTATTTACCACAGAAACAGAGCAAACTAGGACAAGCTGTCACAATGTGTTAGTGCAATCATTCAGACGCCGTTCCTTAGCATGCCGCTTCCCCTCGGTTTCTAATCTCTTCTGTTTATTCTGTGCTAGACAGTCTTCCTTTTCAGCCCAGCCCAGCCTTGGATTTGAGGCAGTCCTTCTGCCTTGACCTCCAGAGAACTAGGATTACAGGCGTGAACTAATATACCCAGTTCTAAATTATACTTTTATTCTCTACCACATATAAGCACAAGATTGAATTTATTTTTGTTTGTTTCTGTTTTTATTCTGAGGCATCCTCTCAGGAAACGCAGCCCGGCTTCATCCTTTTGAGGTAGCGAGGCTGACCTTGAACTCACAGAAATCCAGTTGTTTCCACTTCTGGAGGGCTGAGATTAAAGGCATGCACCACCACCCCAGCCTCGTCTTCTTAAATCACGTGTGTGTGTGTGTTTGTGTGTGTGTGTATGCGAGAATCTGTGCACAAAAATGCAGTTCCAAGCACATCCTCACATGCATGCCTTGGCTTGAATGTGGAGATAAAAGGACACCTGTGGGAGTGTACTCCTCCCTTCAGCTGTATGGGTTCACATTGATGGTACCTTTACCCACTGAGCCAACCTCACAGCTATCCTGCATCTTCTTATATTAACTTTATGATCTTAACTTTCACATTTTAGCCTTTAAGCCATTTGAAGTCTGTCTTCTACAAAGTTTCAAGTAGAGAGACCCACCTTTCTTCTGTCAGTGGTGAACTAGTTTCTGTCACCACCTGGGACAAATCCCTCCGGGGCTCTGTGGTGTGCCACCTTTAGCACACATTAACTTCCCACATACAGACTGTCTTAAGCTCCCCTCTCTACTCCACTGGCCTTCTCTTTGTTACCTGCTAGCAGCTGGCAGAGCCATGTTTTTATTGGCTTTGTGGTAGATCCAGTTCTACCAGTAGGGCAGGTTCCCTTTGCTTTTCCCCTCAAAATAGACTTAGTCTTAAAGGCCACAGAGCCACACCTATAACCCCAGCACTTGGGAGAGGCAAGCTGCATATAGACCAGAATGCAAGGTCAGGAATTTATATAGAAAACTTTTCCTTCTTGAATAATAACTGTTCATGGACTCACTTATGGGAATCCCCATCTTCCACTAAGAAAGTGTGAGGTTTATAAGGGAGGAGTTTTGTTTCCTTTTTGCCTGTACCCCATGCATGTGTCAGAATGGCCTAAGGTAGTCCCCTGGACAGTTATTAAACAAATGAATGAAATATTTTTGGGGCTGGAGAGATGACTCAGGGGTGAAGAATACTGACTGCTCTTTGGAAGGGCCTGAGTTCAAATCCCAGCAACCACATGGTGGCTCACAACCATCCATAATGAGATCTGATGCCCGCTTCTGGGGTGTCTAAAGACAGCTACAGTGTACTTACATAAAATTAAAAAAATAAATCTTTTAAAAAATATTTTTGTATGTGTGTGGTTTTTAAGACAGGGTTTCTCTGGATATCTCTGGCTATTCTGGTGGTAGAGATCTTTAATCTCAGCACTTGGAAGGCAGATAGGTGGATCTCTATGATTTCAAGATCATATATACTGTCTGGCTCTTTGTAGAAAAAGAATGCTCATTCCTCAGTACACTACAATTTAGTTTCAGTCTTAGGTAATCACACACACACACACACACACACACACACACACACACACACACACACACACATGTTTTCTTTTATTCTGTTTGTTGAGGCAAGGTATCACTCTAGGCCCAGAACTCTCTAGCCCCTAGCTGGTCTTGAACTCATGGTAGTATGCCTGTCTCAGCTTCCACAGTGTAAGAGCACTCCTAAGTGAAAGATCACTTGCCGAGCATGTTAAAGTCCTCGGGTTTGATTCTCAGACCCACAAGAGAGAAAAAAAAAGAATTTTGCTGTTTGTTCATGGCAGTCCACCTTGATCTTGAACTTGCTGTGTAGCCAAGGCTGGCCTAAAACTCCTAGGTCTCATGCTGGAGATAGGGTTCACTAGCTGCTCTTTCAGAGAACCCCTGTTTCGTTCCTAGCACTCTCTTGGGATCACAACTGATTGTAACTCCAGTCCCACAATCCAAGGCCCCCTTCTGGCCCCTGTGGGCACTGCATACACATGGTGTATAGCCATAGATGCTAGCCGAACACCCATACACATAAAATAAAGGGGGTTTTTTGTTTTTGTTTTTGTTTTTTTTAAGCAGCCACATGTGGTGGCACACCCCTTTGATCCTAGCAGAGGCAGGTGGAGCTCTGTGAGTTCGAGGCCAGCCTGGTCTACATAGTAAGTTCCAGGACAGCCAGGGCTACATAGTAAGATCCTGTCTAAAAAAAACAAACAACAACAATAAAAAATAAAGCAAACCACCACACCATGCTGTAACAAAACTACCACGAGTCATCCTTCAGAAAGTTGAACGCATACACACCCAATAAAAAAAATTTTAAAAATTAAAACTGAGTATGCTGGTGCATAGCTTCAGTCCCAGCTCTTGGAAAGCAGAGGAAGGCAGATCTCTATGGATTCGAGGCCAACCAAGACTCCATGGGGAGTTGCAGGCCAGCCAAGTCTACATAATGAAACTGTGTTTTAAAAAAAGAATAACAGCATCAAATACATTTTAAAAGGGAAACAGACTCACTCCTAAATCTGCCTCTGCCTCCCAAGTGCTGGGATTACAGCCATGTGCCACTAATCTTGGCTAAAAAAAGGGAAAATGTGACACGCTGGCTGTCACCTGTGCTTTTGTTTGGCTTTCTAGCACAAGCCGTCAAATCATTGGCAAGCAATGGCTCTTCCAGCTCACCTGTAGACTCTTCATTTCTTTTGTTATTTAACCTATTCATTTAATGAGTGTTTTGACTGCATGCACGTCTGTACACCATATGGGTCCCTGTCACGCACAGAGGCCATAAGAGGGCGTCTGATCCCCTAGAACCGCAGTTCCAAATGGTTGTGAGCTTCCTTGTGGGTGCTGGGAATAGAACCTGGGTCCGCTGCAAGAGTAGCAAAGGCTCTTAACCTCTGAGCCGGCTTTCTAGCACCCTCACATGAAGCTTTTCAACACAGGTTCTGAAAAGTTCGAATTTCTGTCTTTCTTGGGTCTCTACTAGGTCACAAGAAGGCCACTTCCTGTCCTTGGTCTTAAACTTGCTATGTAGCTTAACTCCTAAGTCTCATGCTGGAGACATGGCTCCCCTTATCTGGAGACAAAGTCTGATACTTAGACCTCTAACTTTTTAAAAACAATTTATGTATGTATGTATGTTTGTATGTATGTATGTATGTATGTATGTATGAATGTATATAGCCATGAATGACTTTGGTCTTCTGTGACTTTCCATGCCTGGTCAATACGGCGGGGAGCTCTAAGCAAGCCCTCTACCAAATGAGCTACAGCCTAAGCCTTGACCTCTGACCTTTGACAGTAACTAAGTGGCACCATGCATTTCAGGTTTCACCATGTTCCTTATACTATCATCTTCCTGTGTGTACTTTGGCATCTAGTGCTAACACTTCCTAACTGTTTGCATGTTGGGCAAGTGATTTAAACTTTTACAAAGTCTATTTCCTCGTGCATGTAATTATAGTCTCTCTTTTCAGAAGTAGGTCAAACAAGCTAAATTACCAGTGTGCATAAATGCATAAAACCTAGTACATTGTTGCCATATAGTTGCCTGACATATGTCAGTATTATTTTTTGTACTTTTCCGTGTATATATGTATAGGTATATGTGTGTCTGCACATGTGTCCTCAAGGACTCAAGGAGCCATCCACCTTTCTTAGGGACAGGGTTGCCTGCTAAACCCGGTGTTTGCCAGTCGGGCTAGATTGGTGACAAGCAAGCAGCCCCAAGGAGCTTATCTCATTTTCTCAGCACTGGGACTATAAGCCTGGGCCCTCGTCGTATCCCTATTTCTGTGTGGGTTGTGAGGCTTAAGCAGGTCCCCATGCTTGTACAACCCGCACTTTACCAACTTCCATCACCCGGCCCCCATTTCTGTAGTATTGACAAACCTATGAGCTTCCTATGAGGAGGTATGGGTTTGCAGTAGAGCCTGATGGTAATGAATGAGCACAGACTTGGAAGTTTGAGTTCAAATCCAAACTTCACTTCGGGGGCTGTGGTGCAGTTCGGCTCAGCGCTGAGCACAGCTTTGCTTGCTCAGTGTTCCGGGTCTGGTATGTAGCACCAAAGACGACGTAAATATCCAGGAGCAAACTGCCACTGTAAGAGTCTTGCTCAAGCGGGTGAAGCAGGTTCAAGTCTCCGTCCTCCCAACCCCATTTGTGATGCTGGAGGTGGGACTGGGGGCCCACTCCTTAGGCCTTGTGCTCTATGAACCTCTTCCTATGGACTATACCAGAGATTAGCCAAGATAGTTACAAACATTTAACACTTGGATATATATGTATGTGTACATATGTATGTGTGTGTATACACATGTGCACACATGTGTGTATGTATATATGTGCATATGTGTATTTAGTTTTTTGTTTGTTTGTTTTTTCAAGACAGGGTTTCTCTGTGTAGCCCTGGCTGTCCTGGAACTCACTCTGTAGACCAGGCTGGCCTCGAACTCAGAAATCTGCCTGCCTCTGCCTCCCAAGTGCTGGAATTAAAGGCATGTGCCTCCACTGCCTGGCTGCATATGTATATTTGTGTATATGTATACATGTGTATATGTGTATGGTGTATGTATGTGTGTATACTGTATACGTATATATGTGTATGGTATGTTTGCATGTGTGTATGTATGTATATGTGTATATGTATATATGTATATATGTGTGAACAGAGGCAGGTCTCTGTGAGTTTGAGGCCAGCTTGATCTACAGAGTGAGTTCCAGGACAGAGAAAAACCCTGCCTTGAAAACAAAAGAAAAAAATACACACACACACACTCATATAGGCTGGCTTAAATAAAAATGCAGGGGTCATGACTATGACTCATCAGGTAATTGCTGTCAAGTCTGATGACTGAATTCAGTCCCTGGGACCCACATGGTAGGAGAGAACCTACTCCAAGAGGTTGTCCTCTGACTTCCACATGCATGCTGTGTTATGTGTACATACACACCCACCACACCCAGAAATTACTCAGCTAGATTGGGGATATAGCTGAGTTAGCAGAGTACTTGTGTAGCATGCAGGAGGCCCTGGGTTTGATCCTTGACTTATGCCTATAATTCCAGCACTTGATAGGTGATGGATATAGAAAGAGCAGTAGCCCAAGGGTGTTCTTAGCTACACAGGGAGTTGAAGGTCAGCCTAATCTGCATGAAGACCTCTCTCAAAAAGAAAAGTGATGGTAGGAGAGATGGCTCAGAGGTTAGGAGCACTGACTGCTCTTCCAGAAGTTCTGAGTTCAATTCCCAGCAACCACATGGAGGCTCACAATCATCTGTAATGGGATCAGATGCCCTCTTCTGGTGTGTCTGAAGACAGCTACAGTGTACTCTCATACATAAAATCAATCAATCAATCAATCTATCTATCTTTAAAGAGAGAGAGAGATCAGAAATTGCTCAGCATATAGTGCTCCAATTTATTTTTAAAATATTTCATTTTCAAATTATGTATTTATTTACTTACCTGATGTGTGTCTGTCTGTCTGTCTCAAGTGTCCTCAAGAGACCAGAAGAGGATGCTGGACCCTGTGGTGCCAGAGTTACAAGTGGTCGTGAGTCATCCAGTATGGGAGCTGGGAACTGAACTCAGGTCCTCTGGAAGAGCTACAACCAGTCTTAACCACTGAGCCATCTCTCCAGCCCACTTTTCTAGTGTTTTGTTTTTCTCTGTGAGATAAAGTCTCACACATGATATAGCTTCAGTTGGCCTAGAACTGGATATGTAGATCAGGCTAACTGCAGGCTCATGGAGATTTTCCAGTCTCTCCCTCCCAAGTGTGGGATTAAGTGCATGTGCCATTTTGTCTAGCAAATTCTTTTTCATATAATATGGCTGTCCTGGAACTCACTCTGTAGACCAGGCTGGCCTTGGAACTCAGAAATCCACCTGCCTCTACTTACCAAGTGCTGGGATTAAAGGTGTGAGCCACAAGCTCTTTGCTCCTAGTTCATTTTTGGTTTTGATTTTTGTTTGTTTGTAGTATGTCTGCCCTGTCCATCTGTTCATCCTGTCCCTGCCTGTCATGTCCCCCCAAGACAGGGTTTCTCTGTGTAGCCCTGGCTATCCTGGACTCACTCTGTAGACCAGGCTGTCCAGGAACTCACCGAGATCCACCTGCTCTGTCTCTGGTGTGCTGGGATTTAAGGCCCATCCCACCACGCTCAGCTCTGAGTTCTTCAGTTTTTAATTGAGACAGCACTTGCTGTGTATCCAACCTGGCCTCAAATTCATTCTCCTGCTGTAGTTGCCTGTGTACTAGAATTCCTGACACCTTCCTCCATGCCCAGCTCACTTGTTTATGCTTTCACAATTGTTCTATAATTTTTATATAATTTAAAAGAGAGCATAGTGGTGACACACACCTTTAATCCCAGCAAGCACTTGCAAGGCAGAGGCAGGTAGATCTCTTGAGTTTGAGGCCAGCTGGCCTACAGAGGGAGTTCCAGGACAGCCAGGGCCACACAGAGAAACCCTGTCTCAAGAAACAAATAAACGAAAATGAAAAAAATAAATAAAAACAAAAAGTAAAGCAAGGATATCTGGAGTTTTCCACTTTCTTGCTGGCTGTGGAATCTGTGATATGTCCAGTGCTTGAATGCCAAGGAGAAGGGAAGCCTGTCCTTGTCTTGGGAGGTGATTGGCTTTCTTCTCACACGAGGGAGGATTTAGCCTAGGATGCTTTCTGCAGTGACAGGTTCTTAACAGTGATGATACCCACGGATGGAGAACCAGGGATGAGCTTTATGGACAGGATGTGAGTCACTGCACTGGCCTTTTGTCAGTCTAATTGTTGCTGTGTTTTTCCTTCGTAGTGTGAGTAGGAAATAATGGGAGTAACCCAAGGAACAAACAAACAGATGGTAAGCACCCAAATAAGTAGCTCCCTTGGGCACGGGTTTGGACTATTGGAAGAGAAGAGGGGGACAGCAAACCCATTTATTTTGATGTCAGTTTGTATTTATAAAGCTCTTAATCTATTAAAATCACCATATGGTGGAGAGTGATTGAGGAGGGCATAGTGGACCTCTGGCCTTCGAGTACGTGTATGCACATGTGCATACACCCACACACATGAACTAAAACAATTGGCAGCACCACCTAAACTGAGTATGGGGGTGCATACCTGTAGCCCTAACACTTGAGAGGAAGAAGCAGAGGAGTCCTGAAGTTTAAGGCTACCCTCTGGTTTTACTCTGTGAACAGACACCATGACCAACGCAACTCTTATAGGGACAACATTTAATTGGGGCTGGCTTACAGGTTCAGAGGTTCAGTCCAGTATCATCAAGGCAGGAACATGGCAGCATCCAGGCAGGCATAGTACAGGAGGAGCTAAGATATTTTACATCTTCGGGCTGATGAGATGGCTCAGCAGTTAAGAGCACTGACTGCTCTTCCGGAGGTCATGAGTTCAAATCCCAGCACCTACATGGTGGTTCACAACCATCGTAATGAAAAACAAATAAAAAAACCTATGAGTTAGAGAGCAAGCAGGAGCATAAGGAAAGAGTGTGTGTGGGGGGAATGAGCTAATTGAAAATTATGCTTTTATAAAAAAATAAAAGAAATAGCTAAAACTCAAAAAAAAAAAAAATAAGTTCTACATCTTCACCTGAAGGCTGAATCCAGGTAGCTAGGATGAGGGTCTTAAAGCCCACCCCCACAGTGACATATCTACTCCAACAAGACCACACCCACTCCAGCAGGGCCACACCTTCTTTTTTTTTTTTTTGGTTTTTCGAGACAGGGTTTCTCTGTGTTTTTGGACCTTGGCTGTCCTGGAACTCACTTTGTAGACCAGGCTGGCCTCGAACTCAGAAATCCTCCTGCCTCTGCCTCCCAAGTGCTGGGATTAAAGGCGTGCGCCACCACCGCCCGGCTGGGCCACACCTTCTAATAGTGCCACTCCCTGGGTCGAGCATATATAAACCATAACACACTCCACCTGTCTGGGATACCTGAGACCCTTTCTCAAAAACTGTGTGTAGGAGGATTAAATAAATAAATTCAGTCAGATATGGTCATGTGTGCATATAATCCCTGAACTCTGGAGGCTGAGGCAGGAGAGTTGCAAATTCAAAGACACCTTGGGCAGAGATCATGTCTCAGAAGCAAAACAACAGGGGCTGGTTTAGTTGACTTTTCTATTTTGTGGGTTCTTTTCCCCCCTTATCCCCTTGGCTTCACCCCCCTAACACTAGTTAGGAAACAAAGAAGGGTAGGAGAGAGAGGAGAGAGAGAGAGAGAGGAGAGGAAAGGGGGAAGAGAAGAGAAGAGAAGAGAAAAGAAGAGAGGAGAGGAGAGGAGAGGAGAGGGGAGGGGAGGGGAGGGGAGGGGAGGGGAGGGGAGGGGAGGGGAGGGGAGGGGAGGGGAGGGGAGAGGAGAGGAGAGGAGAGGAGAGGAGAGGAGAGGAGAGGAGAGGAGAGGAGAGAAGAGAAGAGAAGAGAAGAGAAGAGAAGAGAAGAGAGGAGATGCATAACTACTAACAAACTGCTCCCAACCCCACCTATTGGGGCTCTAGCATTCATACACCCTCTGAAAAATTCCCAGAATTCCAAATGTAACGCAATCACAGAAACTATCCGCAACTGGCAAAAATTACATCTCCGCTCCAGCACCAGGCAAATTGTAGTCAGCTGCTCCAAAGTAGACGCTTACCCCACACCTGGGATTAAACGAAAACACATTCTTATATTATTTCTGTGTTGTTGTTGTCGTTTTTAAAGAAACCAAAAATTCCAGAATTCTCACTACATTTTCCCCTTTCTGCTTTAAGCCATTAATTATGGCAGGTGCGGTGGGAAATTATAAACAGAGACCTAAGCAGGTCAGTGGTGAAGATTTTCAGGAGACATCTCCTCCTGAAAGGCTTTGCCTTTGATGTAAGGAAACGGTAGCGGCTGAGCAACGCTATCACCTATGTAAAATTGCATCTCTCTTTGACATAGGCCATACGTTTAATTTCTCCTTTGAAATCTTCACTTGTAATTCCTGGATGCACAATGAACCCTTGGGACGTCAATCCACCCCTTTCCAATATCATCCCTACTGTCCCTGAGGGCAAAGGACCATAAACTCCAGTAGCTGTTTTATAACATTGAATTTTGGGTGGGAATAGAGTAAGATGTTTGTTTATCTGTGGCTAAGTCTAGAGCCAAGCTGCCTGCAGTAGCATTCATTAAATCTCCAATGTAGAAGGAAGGTTTTGCAGTTTGCTTGTCATTCCTTAGCTGAAATGGCTTGTACTTTTTGCTTTGGGGCCTTGAGCTAGGCCCCCAAGACCATTTCCCTATGGTAAGATATTACCTTATCTCTATGGACCTATGCTCATTGGTCCAATACCAACTCTTGCCATATATTGTGAATACTCCTGGAAGCCTAAGCCTTACTTCAAGCCACCTGTGTCCTGGAATTACTGACACCTCCTCCCCATGCCCAGGAGAATCCATATACATATAAAAATAGTTTCTATATTTAGAAAAACCATTGCCCTTTGAGATTCTTCGTTCACAATTTTGTTACAAATAATCGTATTTACCACAATTAAGCCCCAGGCATTTTGAGATTTGAGCCCTTTAGCAGCTTGGTCACAGCCTCATGGCAACTGAAGCACTGCCGATTTTGATATTGGAGACCTTTAACTATAGCTTAAATCTATATTAATTATATTAGCATGGTACACGTTAGAACCTATACCTGCCATATCCTTTATCCACTCATCTATAGGCACTGCTCTTGATTTTAATGGTCCTTTACCATTTTACATTTCCGTATTTGCATTTCCATATGCCAAGGTCTCTATCAACCTCTGTCTTATGTCAGGATCTGATATGGCTTTGTTCACGGCTGAGTCTACTCTTTGTAAAAAAAAAATCAGTGAAGACTTCTCCAGAGCCTTGTATAATCTTTGTAAATGAGGTAGATCCCCCAACCCATTCAACTCTGTCCCAGGCTCCTAAAGCCACTACTAACCCACAATGTTCTTTAGCAGCGCCATCAAGTTGAAACTGTTCTTGGTCAATATTCACAGCTTCTTCCCTCCACCATGTTAACTGTTGCAATTTCAGATTGGCTTCTAGTACAGCCATCACCAATCCCTTCCAGTCTTGGGAGTAATTCTATTTTGAGTGGCACAGTTATTTAGAATTTGTTTCACATGAGGCAAATGCATCTCATATGAAATCATAGCCTCTTTAAAATGCCTCGGATCTATCACTTCTGTAGGACATCAGCCTGTCTCATTATAACCGTGTTTTATACCATTGGCAGCCATGTGCTGGGAAAGCTGATGGGTGATGTCATAACCCCAGGCTGCCCCTCCTCCCACGCTGGCAGTTTGCTTGGCTCAAGAGTAACCCTTTCTTCTGAAACCAGCTGTTTCATCAGACCGGCCTCCTTTTTCAGCTTTTCTCTGACCCGATGGCCCTCCTGTGCAGTTTCTTCCCCTTTCCTCCGGTAGGAAACTCCCACTCTCTTTCTAGTCACTGGGACTGAGACTTTTTGTTCCCTTTTCTGGTGTTCCTCACTTCCCAAGAGCTTCTACCTCCACCACCAACCTCTCCAATTGCACAGCCAACTCTGCAGCCCTTTCAGAAAAGAGAGAGTGGAATGACCTCTTTTCTTTTCCTATTTTAGCCATTTTTTGTTTCTCAGGCTCCTTCATTTCCACCCACAAATTTTCTGATTTCTCAGCCAATCTTTCAAACTTTTTTGAAATAGAACATACAAAGAAGAAGGAGAAGAAGATGAAGAAGAAGAGGAAGAGGAAGAAGGAGTAAGAGGAGAAGAAGAAAACAAATAGAAAATCTCCTCTGAAAGCAAAGCAAAGTGGGGGATATTCCAGTGGTAACAGTTACAATAAACTTTTTGCTGGCATCTTGAAAAAAATTCCATTACTTTATCCATTTTGTGGGTTCCCACTCTTTATCCCCTCCCCCCAGCTTCACCCCTATTACTAGATAAGAGAGAAAGAAGGATAGATGGGGGAGAGAGAGAAATAGAAATTTTTGAATCTAATTTTTTCTTCTCATTATTTTTTTTGAGCATGACTACTAACAAATCACAATCAGCCTCCCTAACAGACAAACAACCACCATCCCCAGCTATTGGGCTCTAGAATTTATACACTCTCTGAAAAGATCCCAGAATTCCAAATGACACACAACCACAGAAACCATTTGCAGCTAGCAAAAGCATGCCTCTGCTAGAGCATGAGACAAATCACAGTCAGCTGCTCAAAAGCACCTGGGGTTAAAAGGAAAACATATTCTTATACTTCTGGGTTTTGTTTTTGTTTTTATGTAAACAAAAACTCCAGAGTTCTTAGTACAGGCTGGAGAGATGGCCTAACAGTTAGGGGTACTGACCGCTCTTCTAGGGCCCAGGTCAAATTTCCAGCAGGGACATGGACGCTCACAACTTTCTGGACATCCAGTTCCAGGAAATCTGACACTGCCTACCCTGTCTTCTGACCTCTGCAAGCACCAGGCATGTACATGGTACACCAAACATATATGCAGGAACAACAATCAGATACCTAAAATAAAAAATTTAAAATAAAATATAAATTAAAAAAAAAAACATCAAAACCCAAGGAAACAAACAACAGGAATTTCACAGCATGAACTTGGGAAGTTGCTAGGTGGGTAAAGTTGCTTTTCACTAAATGTAACAACCTAAGTTGGAAGAGAGAAACCAACTCCCTCAAGTTGTCCTTTGACCTCCACACCTATGCTATAGCACATATACGTGCACCCACCACAAAAATCAATCAATCATCAATACTTCTTTTTAAATAAAGAAAAAGGCCAAAACACAGTAGGCAAGATGGCTCAGCTGGTAAAGATACTTGTTGCCAAACTGAGCTACTAAATTTCAATCCCTGGAGCTTGACCTCTGATCTCCACCTCACACTGCTGCTCATGTGTCTCCCCTTTATGAATAAATGAAATGCTTTGTTTTTGATGTTTTTTAATCAGAAGAATAAGAGGTTTAGATTTCAGAGCAGTTTTGGGTTTTTTTTTTTTTTTTTTTTTTTTTTGGACTAAGGATGGTCAGTTTAAAGTGGTAAAGGTTATTCTGTTATTTATTTAGTTATTTCTTAAACACGGTCTTAAGCTCCTGGGCTCATATCATCCTCCTCCATCAGCCTCCTAAGTTGTTAGAATCCCAGGCAATCTCTGCCATGTCCACCGTCCTTAATGATGGCTACATTCAAGATGTCTGTCTCTTGATTCCATCAGTCCCTCCAGGCAGGCGACCTCTATTACCTCTTTGTCCGGATCATGTGCTCCCCATAGAATAGCTCTGTATTCCTAAGGATTCCCTTTATGTCTATCATACTGACTTTCCTAAGTCCCAAAACTCTGTAACTCTGTGTGTGTGTGTGTGTGTGTGCCTGAGTATGTGTGTGCATACTGCACACATGCAGTATGTATGTATGAGTGCATGTGTACTGACCTGTGCAGGCCTCAGAAGCCGAAGGAGGACATATTGGGTCCTGTCCTATCGTTCTCCACCTTATTCCCTTGAGACAGAATCTCCCTTGAGACTGAGCTTGCCATTCATCCCCTTGATTCCCCTGGGAATTAAGTTGGACAACAAGCTCCTGGAACCCCCTTGTCTCCACTTCCCACAGTCCTGTGGGACACGCATGTGGTCGTGTTCCTCTTTGTTATCTGGATGCTAGATATCCTAACTCATGACCTCATGATTGTGTGACAAGCACTCTTACCGACTAAATCATCTGCAATCCCTCATAACGTTTAAAATATATTTGATAATCCTTTAGTGTCAGTAGGCCGTGTCTTCCCCAGATTCCCTCCTTCCCCTCATCACTGAGGCTCCAGCTCAGGGCCTTGTACATGAGAAGCATGTGAGCTAACATCGAGTTACATCTTGTTGTTAGCATTTCTATTGCTCTGACCAAAAAGCAAGTCGGGGAGGAAAGGGTTTATTTGGCTTATACTTCTACATTATTGTTCTCAAAGGAAGTCAGGACAGGACTCAGAGCAGGAACTGGATCCAGGAGCTGATGAAGAGGCCATGAAGGATGCTGCCTACTGGTTTGCTTCCCCTGGCTTGCTCAGCCTGCTTTCTTATAGAACCCAGGGCCACTAGCCCAGTGATGGCACCACACAATGGGCTGGGCCCTCCCACTTTGATCACTAATTGAGAAAATGCCTAACAGCTGGATCTCATGGAGGAGTTTTCGCAACTAAGGTTTCTTCCTCCTGATACTCTGGATTATGTCAAAGTTGACACCAAACCAGTCAGTACACTTCTGCAGCCTTTGGGGGAGAAAGGGGAAAGGAGGGAAAGGAAGAAGGGAGGGGTGTGTGTGTGAGAAGATATCCTGTGTGGTAGCCAAACACATCTTTAATCCCAGCACTTGGGAGGCAGAGGCAGGTAAAGCTCTAAAGTTAAGGCCAGCTTGGTCTACAGTGAGTTCTAGGAAGGCTAGGATTGCACAGAAAAAATCCTGTGTCAAAACAAAACAAAGCAAAACAAGAAAGGGGTTGGAGAGATAGCTCAGCGATTAAGAGCACTGACTGCTCTTCCGAAGGTCCTGAGTTCAAATCCCAGCAACCACATGGTAGCTCACAACTACCCTTAACGAGATCTGACTCCCTCTTCTGGAGTGTCTGAAGACAGCTACAGTGTACTTACATATAATAAATAAATCTTAAAAAAAAAAAAAAACAAGAAAATAAAAGGCACTGCTATGCTACACTCTTGATAGTTTTTAAAGTTTTATTTTTGGTGGTGGAGAGATGGCTCACAGCTCAGACGTTAAGAGCACAAACTGCTCTTACAGAGGATGCAAACTCCATTTTCAGCATTCATTCCTGTAGCTCTAGCTCCAGAGGGATCCAACCCCTCTCTCTCTCCCTTTTGCATTGCCTCGGTCCCTTCCGCATTTGCTCTGTTGTTTGCTCTCTGGTTCTTGTGATGGAGGAAAACCTCGTATCTCATCATCTTTGGCTCTCTGCTCATCGATAAAAGGTGGAATTAAAGCCAACTGAGTGCTCCATGTATTTCGACGAGAGTCACTGACCGTGAAGTCACTTGTCCGGGATCCAGTGACCAGAAATGTCACTGACCACGGGAAGCGGTTGTTGGGAAACCTCTATGCATTATCACAAGCTGCTTCATATTGGTCTTCTTTTTCTCCAGAGAGACAAACTCATTTGTCCCCTTTCCAGTGCGGTGCCTCTCGTTGCACTGGGTGACTCTTCCTCTTGGTCCTGGTATTGTTTACTCTCTCAAGAGAATGAACCTCCCCATATTTGCTGACACAGAGTGGTGCGGAAAGGGAATTTGCCTTCAGCTGGTCCTGATTTCAGCTGCTCTTCCCTCACCCGCTCCAGGGATGGCAGGAGTGATCAGTTCCCTGACCCAGCAGGCTGCTTCCTAGCTGTCTCCCATTTCTACCCCAGGATTCAGTCTTTGTGGTTGGTTCCAATGTCTCCTGCTTTCTTATCTGAACTATCCTTCAGCAGCACCAGCCTTCTTTATACTTGAAAACAATCCCTAACTGCCATTTGGAGGCTATTGGATAGGACACTAAATACCTGAGAAATACAACTATGTTCTGTTTTGTCTACAGATCCCTTCCCCATTCATTTTTGGGGGCAGGATCTATGCAAACTTGACCAGCCTGGAACTCACTATGTAGACCAACATGGCTTTAATCAAGTGCTTTTAATTCCTGAGCCATCTCTCCAGCCCCTATTCTAATTTTGAGGCAGGGTCTCTCTACTTTGTCTAACTTGTCCTGAGCTCTCCCTGTAGTCCAAGCGGGCCTTGAACTTGCAATGCTCTTGCCTCGGTAGGATTAGAGACCTATACAACCAGGCCTGGGTACATTTAATGTATTTTAAAGAGCATCTGAAACTAAAGTGGGTTTGGTATTGCAGATCTGTAACGAGAAGTCAGCCCCAAACAGGTGCCACTTGCTAACCATGTGACACTGATCGCTGCTTAACCTCATGAGTCTCTTTCTCTAGTGATTAATTGTTATTAGGTTAACTGTCATTATATCACAGGGTTGCCATGATTATTGAATAAAATACACAAGGAATTCCATTTACAATGCTTGGGACATAGTATGCATTAAACTAGTGGACACTATTACTGTGCATTACTAAGAGGATTTTGTACCAGTAAGTGAAGCGTTGCTAGGCTAGGAATCCTACTTTTCTGAATGTCAGTATTTACAGCATCAAATGAACTGTGAAGACAGGGCAGCAACGTGACAATCAATAAATCTTAGCCACCTTCTTTGCATTTTTTGTGTTGAGACCCAGGACCAGTAAGGAGGGGGAAAAGCAAACATCTATATGTTTGAACACTACACTGCAAACATTTCATGTTTGAACACTACACGGATCTTTCTGATCCATCTGTCACAGAGCCAATTCTGGGCACTTCCTTAATTGCAGAGATTTCACCTGTGCCTGTCTGGACAGAAGAGGTGGCATTATTACTGTTTCCTCCAAGCCAGAGTAATCACGGAGGCAGGAAGATGGTCACATAGTCAGGGCTGATGGCTGTCTACTCTGTTTTGGTTTTGAATTGGTTTGTTTTTAATCCCAGTTTACAAAGCATAGCATATCTCTCTCTCTCTCACACACACACACACACACACACACATTATGATTCTAATTATATATACCCCTACAGCTACATATATCCATACACATCTGCGAGCACACACACGCACATGCGTAAACACACACACATACACACACATAACACACACACACACATTTCTGAGACCAGATCTCTTTATGCACCAGATAGCCTTAAACTTGTCATGTGGCTCAGGTTGACCTGCCTCTCCCAACCTCCCTGCCAAAGCCCCACGAGAGGGCTGGGTAGCAGCTGCATGCCACACTATGCTGCCTTGACACTAGCTTTTGCAAAAACCGTTTTCTTCTCATGTAAGGATAGCATTAGAGTTAAAGGCGGTGTCTTGGGCTGGAGATGGCTCAGTGGGTAAGAATGCTGTACCCTGTGCATGCATGAGAATGTGTATTTGGATTTCTGGCACCCATGTAAAAAGCTGGATGTGACTGAGAGCACCTGTAATCCCAGTGGGCTACAGGGACAGAGAGAGTTGGGGATAGATCCAAAAATGGCATGCTCTGGTTTCAGCGAGAAACCTGTTTAAGGGAGTAAGGTGGAGATTGGTAGAGGTGGACCCCGATGTCCTTTTTTTTGCCTCTTTGGGTGCAGGTAACCACACACAAGTGCACGCACATGCATAGGACACACACATGCATACATACACACACACACGCTAAAAAGAAACATGTAATACATTTTGATTCCGAAGATTTTAAGTTTTAGTTACTGATTAAATGAAAAATTTTGTATCTGTACTAATAGAAAATAACTTTTAGATGGATTCTTAGCTTTAGAGATTAACCAAATCAAATTACAAGGCATACTGTTATTGTTGTTGCTGTCGTTATTATTATTATTATTAGTAGTAGTAGTAGTAGTAGTAGTAATTTTTTGTTTCTCGAGACAGGGTTTCTCTGTGTAACAATGGCTGTCTTGGATCTTGTTCTGTAGACCAGACTAGCCTCGAACTCGCAGAGATCTGCCTAATTCTGCCTCCCCAAAAGTGTGTGACACCACCTGGCAAGGCAGTTGATCATTATTTATTTAATTTTGAAGTGGGAGGGTGTCTTCTATTGCCCAGGCTGCTGTCAGTTTCTCAAGACCAAGGGTTGGTTCATCCTGCCTCAACCAGTTTATTTAATACTATGCACATGTCACTTCCACAATTGTAGGGCTTTGTTTTTTTTTTTCTGTTTTGGTTTTGCTTTGAGACAAATTCTTACTGTGCATCCCAATATGTCATGGAATTCAGGATCCTCCTGCCTCAGCTTTTTGGCTGAGATTTCAGGTGTTTATCAGCAGGCCTGGCTTTCAGCTAGAAGGTTTTATTTTTATTATTATTTTTTTTAACTATACACTTAGCGCATGGGTATGTGGAGATCAGAGGACTAGTTGTGAGAGCTGGTTCTCTCCTTCCACTAGGTGGAACACAGGGATTGAACTCAGGTCGCAGGGCTTGGCAGCAGGTACCCTTACCATGTAAGCCAACTCCCTGATTGGACTGCAAGGTTTTAAAAACTCAAATTCCCTCTTGTCTGGATGGATGGATAGCTCAGAGAATATTCTTGTGGGCTTTTGACCTATGGCATTTTATAGAGGTAGTGTGCTGAGTGGCCTGGAGCCCAAGGTTTGCACCTAGGGAAACCTGGATTTGAATTCCAGCTCTTGTGTCTATTAACTCTGGAATTTCAATCTGGGAGCCCCAAAGCCCAGTCTTCACATTTGTAAAATGTGAAATATCCATATTATTACTGCTGTAATGGTAGCATTATGGGATGATTATGAGTGCTGAAGGATAGGATACATAAAACTGCTTAAAATAGATCTCATGCAAAGTGATAACTTCAACTTTCTCTCTTTTAAAAATTCATTTCAGGGGCTGGGGAGATGGCTCAGCAGTTAAGAGCACTGACTGCTCTTCCAGAGTTCTTGAGTTCAATTCCCAGCAACCAATGGTGGCTCACAACCATCTGTAATGGGATCCGATGCCCTCTGTCTTAGTTAAAGTTTCTATTCCTGCACAAACATTATGACCAAGAACCAAATTGGGGAGGAAAGGGTTTGTTCAGCTTACACTTCCACACTATTGTTCATCACCAAAGGAAGTCAGGACAGGAACTCAAGCAGGTCAGGAAGCAGGAGCTGATGCAGAGGCCATGGAGGGATGTTACTTACTGGCTTGCTTCCCCTGGCTTGCTCAGCCTGCTCTGTTATAGAACCCAAGACTACCAGCCTAGGGATGGCACCACCCACAAGGGGCCCTCCCACCTTGATCACTAATTGAGAAAATGCCTTAGAGCTGGATCTCATGGAGGCATTTCTCACCTGAAACTCCTTTCTCTGTGATAATTCCAGCCTGTGTCAAGTTGACACACAAAGCCAGCCAGTACACCCTCTTCTGGTGTGTCTGAAGACAGCCACAGTGCACTCACATATATAAAAATAAATAAATAAATAAATAAATCTTTTAAAAAAATTTTTGGCTGAGTGGTGCTGTATACCTTTAATGCCAGCACTTGGGAGGCAGAGGCAAAAGGATTTCTGACAGCCTCTCTTTTTGAGGCCAGCCCTCTCTATAGAGAGAGTTCCAGGTCTGGCCTACACAGAGAAACCCTATCTTTTCCCAACCCCCCCACAAAGGTTTTATGTATTATTATTATTATTACTATTACTATTATTACTATTATTATTATTGCATTGTGATGTGTGTGTGGACTTATGTGGGGGAAAGAATGTGCACAGACCATCAGGCTTTCTCTCTCTCTTTCTCTCTCTCTCTCTCTCCAAATGGGTTCTTACTGTGTTCCCTCAGCAGCATGCCTCCAAGGATAACAGAGAAAGCTATCATGCCAGCCTGGATTTTCTCTGAGGTACTTCATGCAGCACTGGGCATGTGGCTAATGCTAAAAGGATGAAGGTATTCCATATAACAAGTTCTCCAAAGTTCCCATCTGTCAGATTTATGGCATTTGAAAAAAATGTCAGGAGGAGGATTTGACTCAGTAGTAAAATGTTTGTCTAGCATGTGCTACAGTTCCCTACACACACACACACACACACACACACACACACACACACACACACACACACAGCCAGTCAGTAATTAACTACTCTCTTTAGCCCAGTACTTGGGAACTTGTCTTCCCTAACTCTGGCAGGACCTAGCATCTTGAGCTGCGTATAGTAGGTTCCCAGCACATGGCTCGTGAATCACATTAAGTAAACTGAACATCCATTTAGACATTAGCGCCAAGGTGAGCTCTGTCACCACATAGCCATCATTTCAAAAGTGACAGTCAGTCATGAATCAAGCCTGCCTGCAGATTTGGCAAGCCAGGATTTCAACTTCCTGCATTGCAAACAGCTTACTCTCCCATTCCGTTCACCTGACCCTTCAGAAGAGAGGGCAAACTAAGGAGCACCTGCCTGCGCAGCTAAGAGGACCTTTGATGTAGGTGGAATGTGTTTCCAAGCCACCAGTGCTAGCACCGCCTACATTTTCCTCATCTTCTAGAAGTGAATGGCTTCTCACATCCCTTTTTCTTTTTCTTTTTTTTCTTTTTTATTGAAAAAGGAAGTAAAAACATTTTGTTATAAAATTAAAGATTTACATGGAAAACGTTTCTGACAAAATTGAAGAAGCATATAGAAAAACACATTAAGACTGACAATTTTCATGGAAAATTAAAGAGTAAAATGGTAGACATAAAAAACATTGCTAAATTAATTGAAAAAGGAAGTAGAAACATTTTATGATAGAATTGAAGATTTACATGGGAAATATTTCTAATAAAATTGTAGAAAAATATAAAATAACATTAAAAGTGAAGATTATCATGGAAAATTACAGATAAAATGGTAGGCATAAAAATATTTCTAAGTTGATTGAAAGTGGAATTATAAACATTTTCTGATAAAATTGAAGATCTACAAGGAAAAGATTTCTGATAAAATTCAAGAAATACATAGAAAAACATGTTAAAATTGACTATTTCATGAAAAATTATACAGATAAAATGGTAGGAATAAAAATATTCCTAAGTTGATTGAAAGTAGAATTATAAACATTTTCTGATTAAATTGAAGATTTACATGGAAAATATTTCTGATAAAAAACATGGAACGCTTCATGAATTTGCGTGTCATCCTTGCGCAGGGGCCATGCTAATCTTTTCTGTATCATTCCAATTTTAGTATACGTGCTGCCGAAGCGAGCACCACATCCCTTTTTCCGAGACAATGTATTGAGGGAATGGTATCCATCTACTGTTGTCTGGGGCACTTGCCCTGCTTTCCTCCTTGGGCAACTGAGGGGAGAGACACTTGCCTGTCACTTAAGTTCCTCCTGCTTTTTCAGTTAACTACACCCAACCCTTGACCAAACCCTTGACCATCACTTTTTCCAGGCTGCAGAGCTTCGTGGTGCCCATCTTTAATCCTAGCACCTTAGAGACAGAGGCAGGCAGGGCTCTGGAAAACCAACCCTGTCTACTGTGAGTTGAAGGCCAAGCAGGGCTAACCAAACAATAACCAGACCAAACCAAACCTAATTTCTCTTCTCTAGATCTTAAGACACAGTAGCACAGCTGCTTGGAGCATTTTCTCTCACCTTCCTTTTCTTGTTCTTCTCCTCCTCCTCCTCCTCCTCCTCCTCCTCCTCCTCCTCCTCCTCCTCTTCCTGCTCCTCCTCCTCCTCCTCCTCTTCCTCCTCCTCCCCCCTCTTCTTGGAAACAGGGTCTCGCTATGTAGTCTAGGATGGACTATACAGGAACATATATGTAGCCCAGGCTGGCTTGCCATCATGACTGACTTGTGCCTCTGGTTCAATATCTCTTCTTCAAGGAGCATCACTTGATTTTCTTCCAATCAATCAGCTTTCTCTGTCGTAGGCCATCACCATCATCTTCTTCATAGTTGAGTGTCGCATATGGTCAGATCTTTACACTGAAAGAAGCTGGAGCAAAATATGCAATTTCTGCCATTTGTTTCTGTTTTGTTTTTTTGTTTTTGTTTTTTTTTCGAGACAGGGTTTCCCTGTGTAGCCCTGGCTGTTCTGGTACTCACTCTGTAGACTAGGCAGGCCTCTAACTTAGAAATCTGTCTGCCTTTGCCTCCCAAGTGCTGGGATTAAAGGCGTGTGCCACCACTGCCCGGCTTGTTTCTGTTTTGAGACACTTCTCACTATGTGGCTTAGGCTGATGGATTTTACAGGTCCTCCTGCACTCTAGGCTGGGCCAAGGATTGGCTGTGCAGCAAAGGATGACCTTCAACTTCCACTTCTCTCAAGTGCTGGATTACAGGCTTGTGCTGCTGCGCCTAATTATGTGGTGTTGGGAGCTGAAGGTTTTAGGCACTCTAGGCTAGATCTCTACCAGTCCTCTACCCCTTTGTGGGGTTGGGCTTAGAGCCTAGGGTGTTCTGCCTGCTAAACGGCAGGCTGCCCTTGAACCAGATCCTAGACCCATGGCCTTCCACCCTCCTTCCTCTCCCTCTGGGGTCCTGGGATTACAGATAATCTACCCCATACAGCTTGGCTTCTGGTTTGCTTCATTTTTGAGAGAGGGGCATGCTATATATGTAGCCCAGACTGCTATCAAACTAACAATCCTTCTATGTCAACCTCCCTCGTAGGTGGTGAATTATAAGCAACCACCCTTACACCCAGATGAATTTTTATTTAAAAAATATTATTCTTTTATGTGTTTGGGTGTTTTGCCTGTCTATGTATCTGTGCACTAAGTGTGTGTATGAATTTCTATTTTTAAAGCTGGCCAACAATTTGAAGAATGCCCAGAGGCTATGACTTCCCCAGAGCCTGCCTGTTTGCAATCTGGTCTGCTCAACCTGTAGCTATCCTTGGTAACTATTTCTGTGTTAATCATCATTCTATCGTCACCCCATTTATTATCTGTCGACTCCATGCCAGGCTCCGGCTCAGTACTTCGCATAGATGACTTCATTAATCTCTTAAGCCACCTGTAAGGTCAAGGAAGGTTCAGCAAGGTTTGAGACATTGCCGGAGGTCACAAGGTACAAGCGGTACAAACAGATGCTAAAGGTCTGCGGTTGATCTGCTGTGCTCAGGCACCTCCTGTCTCTTTAGGCACTGCTCTGCCTGACAATCCTTATCATCTGTTGCAAGATCGCTGTGTGTCGGACACTGTGCTCCATCGGCCCTGATCCCATCCTTGATCACAACTCTGTGAAGGAACTACTGTTTGTTATCATACCTATTTTATGGATGAGGAAACTGAAGCATTACTCATGGGAGTGGAGAACAAGTGGCAAACCCAATCTGACATCACAGACCCCACTGTTAGGAACCCCTAATTACAATTCTGCTTTGTGGGCGGACTGTAGGGTGATGGGGGAAGGGAAAATTGCTAAAAATCAAACCAAACCAAACAAAAACAACAACAAAAAGAACTTTCTCCAATTAATCCAAAGTTCCACAGAAACCTCAAAAAGCCTCCCCACTTCCTAGGGGATCCGCCGAAGGATTTGTAAACCGGTTAGCGAGCACTGTGGCCTGCAGGTGGCAGCAACACTAACAGTCTTTAACACCTATGTCTGTCATCTCAGCACTCAGGAGACTGAGACAGGTGGAGAAGGGGTTCAAGGTAATCCTTGACCAAGTACTGGAGCCAGCCTGGGCTACTTGAGCTCCTGTCTTCTTAAAAAAAAATATATATATATATATATATATATATATATATATATATACACAAATAATGGGCTAGTTTTCACTTCATAAATTCTATTTTTCAAAAACAACATGGAAAAAAATTTGAGACAGGGTTTCTTTTTTTTTTTTTTGGTTTGGTTTTTCGAGACAGGATTTCTCTGTATCGCCTTGGCTATCCTGGAACTCACTCTGTAGACCAGGCTGGCCTCGAACTCAGAAATTCACCTGCCTCTGCCTTCCAAGTGCTGGGATTAAAGGCGTGCGCCACCACCGCCCGGCTAGAGACAGGGTTTCTTAGTGTAGTCCTAACTGTCCTGAAACTCTATCTGTAGACCAGATTGGCCTCAAATTTATAGAGATCCGTCTGCCTCTGCCTCCCAAGTGCTGGGGTCAAAGGTGTGTACCACCACTGCATGACTCTTTTCTTTTCTCTCTCCTTTTCTTTCTTTCTTTCTTTCTTTCTTTCTTTCTTTCTTTCTTTCATCTGTTTTTTGTTTTTTTAAAATATTTATTTATTTATTTCATGTATTTAAGTTCACTGTTGCTGTCTTCAGACACACCAGAAGAGGGCATCGGATCCCATTACAGATGGCTGTGAGCCACCATGTGGTTGCTGGGAATTGAACTCAGGACCTCTGGAAGAGCAGTCAGTGCTCTTAACCGCTGAACCATCTCTCCAGCCCCATCTGTTTGTTTTTAACAAAAATAAATCTATAGAATAAAGGTTAACAAGCACTGAGATTTTTCTGTTTCTAGAAAATTGAGAGAAAAAAAGAAAAAAGAGAGAAAAGGTTTGTTCTCAGAACCCAATATTCTCTAAAGCACAGGTAACAAAACGCCATTTCCCGGACTGAGGCTACAGCCCAGCTGCCAGAGGGTTTTGTCTCACATGTACAAAGCCCTGGGTTCAATTCTCAGCACCACATAAAGCAGGCCTGTAGCCTACAACTGTAATCCCAGCCTTGGCGGGGGAGGGGCGGGGATGGAGGCAGAAGGATCAGAAGTTCAAGGTAATCTTCAGCTATGTGCTGACTTTGAGGCCAGCTTCAGATCCATGAAACTCTGTATTCCAAGATAAAATAAAGTCAAGGGCCATTTCTGACAAGCACCATTCAACTCTCCTCCCTAAATCTACAAGTACAGATCAAAACATTTAAACAAGGTCAAAACAACCCAACACAACAAGGCCTTATTGTATGAGGCCTTTATGCTTTTCCAAGAAGCTAATAGAACAGGGACGCCTTAAACAAAAGATAAGAGGGGTTGAGCCAATAAAGTGCTTGCCACTCATTGTGAAAACTGGAGTTTGGCTCACCAACACCCACACAAAGGTAGGCAGCCATGGCAGTTGTGGGCAATCCTGGCGCTCTGGAGGGTGATGAAGGGGATCCCTGGGGCGAGATGGCTAGCTAGACTGGTTGGAACTGGTGAGCTCCACCCTCATTGAGAGACTTTGCTTCGGTGTGTAAGATGGAGAGCAAGCGACTGCCAGCAACTTCCGGCTCCCCTCCCCGCCAAAGCACACATTCACATACATATCCATTTACACGTATTCAGACATCCACGCACACTTGCACACCACACCGAGGCACATGTGTGTCTGTATAATTAAAATACATCGAATAAAAAGAGATTGAAGTTGTCATGCAAGCATTTAGTGCCATTGTCACTCTCCCTCTATAATTCATCATCACCATCATCATTAGTCATTATTATTGTTATTTTTTTTGTCCCAGGGTTTTTCTGTGTAGCCATGACTCTCCTAGAACTTACTCTGTAGACCAAGTTGGTCTTGAACTCAGAGACCTCTGACTCCTGAGTGCTGGGATTAAAGGCATACACCTCCACTCATGGCTCTTCCCTCTATAATTCTAATTGTTGGGTTTCAGACCTGGACAGGGGGCTGAGGTGCATTTTTTTTTTTAACCTTAAAGCAGACCTGGCCTCCAGGTTCTCCCAGCACCCCTCTGGCATACAATACCCTCTATCCTGTTATCTTCCATCCCTATATAGTCCAGACATTTTGGTCTCTCTGTCTTTCGCTCTTCTCTCCATCTCTGCAGGGCTCACTTTCTCTTCCCCTTCCCCTATGTCTCCCTCCCCATGGTGACTTTCCTGGCCTGGTTGCTTGGGACCAGTGAACTCACCTGCTCAGAGAAGTTTCCCAATAAGCCTGAGTTTATATATATATTTTAATCTTGTTTGAACTAGCTCCTTTTGACAGCACAGAAATAATTTATCACTAATAAAGGAACTATTTTTCTGAAAAGCAATTTTAAGTATGACAAGCCATACATTTTTGTATAGTACATTTAATTACAATTTAATAATAACTGTTGCCTGAAGGGCCTGACCATCTGGTGTCTACAACTCACGTTTGCATTTCCAGAGTTGTTATGATTTCTCTACATACCACCACTTTCTATTTATTTCTTTTTTTTTAAAGTTATTTATTTATTATATATATATATATATATGAGTACACTGTAGCTGTTTTCAGACACACCAGAAGAGGGCATCGGATCCCATTACAGATGGTTGTGAGCCACCATGCGGTTGCTGGGAATTGAACTCAGGACCTCTGGAAAAGCAGTCAGTGCTCTTAACCACTGAGCCATCTCTCTAGCCTGCACACCTACACCTTCACAAGATGACACTGAGGTACACTCTGACATTCATGACCTGATATTTTAGAGACAGCAATATAAGAAGTAAATACTTTTAAAAAAAGCACATTTATTTATTTATTTATTTATTTATTTATTTATTTATTTATTGGAGGGCACATGTGGGCTACAGGGAAAATCTGGAGGTTGGAGGAATCAGTTCTCTCTTTCCGCTATGTGGAGTCTGGGGATCCAACTCCGGACATAAGGTTTGGTGGTAAAGGGGCTCTTACCAGGTGAGCCATCTCACTGGCTCAAGAGGGAGGTGCTTTTAAAAAAGAGATTTACTTATTTTTTATCTGTGTTCAAATGTTTTGTCTCCATGTGTATGCGTACCATATGCATGCAAGGCCCACAGATGACAGAAGAGGGCATCAGATCTCCTACAGCAGGAGTTACAGAAGGTTGTCAACTGCCTTGTAGATGCTAGGACCCATGTCTACAAGAGCAACAAGAGCTCTTAACCCCTGAGCCATCTCTTCAGCCTGAGCCTCATTGGTCTCTCCTAGTAGGCTGGCTACCTTATTTGGTTTTAATTTGGACTTATTTAACACCCTGTATGTATTATTTGCAAACTGTTTATTTCCCTTGCTACAAAGTGTATTCAAGTCTTCTGAAAAAAATAGTGTCACTTGGCAGAGTTGGCACCTGCCTTTAATCCCAGCATTAAGGAGACGGAGGCAGATGAATCTGGATCTCTAAGTTACAGTCCAGCATGGTCTACACAGTGAGTTCAAGGACAGCCAGTGCTATACAGAGAAAACCTGAATTGAAAACACCCCCCCAAAAAAAAGGGTGCATTTCATTTTATTTATTTATTTATTATTTATTTATTTATAGTAGGACTTTAACCTTGAACATCTTGGGTGCAAGGCAAGCATTCTACCACTCAGCTATACCCCCTGTCCCTGGGTTATCTTTTTTTTTTGTAAGATTTTATTTATTTATTTTATATATTTTATGTCCACCAGCCCCCCCCGGTTATCTTTTAATTGAGATAGTTTTCTCGTATATTCCATATGGGTCTTCTGTTGATTATATGGTTTGTGACTATGTTAATCCTGGTCTGAGGCTTGTCTTTATTATTCATCATTATTTTATCTATTTTAGAAGGTCAAGCAATTGAAGTTTATTGAGAAGTAAAGAAAGAGCTCCTTGAAGCTGGAAAGTGGTGGTATGGTCTTAAAACCCAAAAGCTTAATTTTTGGTGACATGCAATTATTACGATTATACTTATTATACATTATTATTTTTTAAGGATTTATTTTTGGCCGGGCGGTGGTGGCGCACGCCTTTAATCCCAGCACTTGGGAGGCAGAGACAGGAGGATTTCTGAGTTCGAGGCTAGCCTGGTCTATAAAGTGAGTTCCAGGACAGCCAAGGCTACACAGAGAAACCCTGTCTCGAAAAACCAAAAAAAAAAAAAAGGATTTATTTTTATTAATTCTAACTATGTATAAGTGAGTATTTGTCTGTATGCGGTATGTAAACATGAGCGCAGGTGCCCACCAAGCCAGAGGTTCACATCCCATGGAGCTGTAGTTACAGTCGTAAGCCCTCTGATGTAATATAGTGTTGGGAACAGAACTTGGCTCCTTTGGAAGAGCAGCAAGTGCTCTTAACCACTGAGCCATATCTCTAGACATTATTATTATTGTTATCATCATTGTTATTATTATTATTATATTACCAGACAGCATCTGGCTGGCCTGCATTGTTTATTGTTGGGTTTGTTTGTTTGTGAATTATTTATTTTGTGCATATGTGTACACTGTAGCTGTCTTCAGATACACCAGAAGAGGGCATCAGATTCCATTACAGATGGTTGTGAGCCACCTTGCGGTTGCTGGGAATTGAACTCAGGACTTCTGGAAGAGCTGTCAGTATTCTTTGCTGAGCCATCTCTCCAGCCCCTGGTTTGTTTTGAGACAGGGTCTCATTATGTAATTCTGGTTGGCCTGGCCTGGAACTTTGTAGACCAAACTGATTTCGAACTCACAGCAATATTCCCGTCCCTGTCTCCAGAGCACTTAGGAATACGGGTGTGTGCTGCCACAACTGGGTTGTAATTTACTGCTATTTTTTAATGTTATGTATTGTGTATTTGAAAGGCATAATTTTTCCTCCTATGTTTCCCTCTGTATGTATGGCATGTATACATTTAGGTTTAATATGGGTATGACCCATGGGTTTGGCATTTACAAAGATCCTCCAGCAGCTGCAAGGAGGGTGTTTGGAGGGTGACATAGCCTTGGAGCCTGGAATGAGTGCCACTTAGAAATAGATGGTGGCTACCACTAGGTAATAGTTAGTGGGGGGAAAAAATTCAAACAGTTGGGAGTGTGGCTGTAGAATGTCTGCGCTTAATGGGCTGAGTTTGGTACTTTCATAAAATATTGCGGGTAACTTGTTTGTAAGTTTTGCGCTTCAAACTGGCCCTCAATAGTTTGAGACAGAGTGGGCTTCTTTTGTAGAACACTACACACACATCCTTTCTTGGACATCGCCGGGAGAGTCTGTTCCTGAACGTTTCCTCCTAAGCCCCGAGACCTTCGCCTTACTCAGAACTGGGCAAATTGCCCAAATCCGTTTATGTGCAGTACACCGGCCTCAGGCGGCGCATGCCCAGATCGGCAGAGTAGGGGGCCAGGCGCCTCGCGGCGGAGGGCCGGCAGTTCCCGCCATTTTGTCCCGCTCCCCACACCGCTGGCCACTACAGTGGACTACAAGTCCCGTGAGGCTCCGCGGCGGCACTTCCTATCCTCACTGTCCGGCCCGCTCCCTCCGCCCCCCTCCTCTGGGGCCGAAGGCTCTGGCTGGAGCTGGGCGGCCAGAGACCAGGTAGGATTTCCGGGAGAAAGTGCTGTGGAGCCCGAGGAGGCAGCGGCGACCTAGGTAAGTTCCCCAAACTTGGGAAAGTGAGCACCTCCCGCCCGCGCGCAGCCGCGGCGGTCTCGGCTCGGCTGGGGGTCGCAGTCCGGGCCGGGGTAGGGGGGTAACGGCGCCGGCGGCTGTCCGTGCAGCCAGGGCGTGGCGGGCCGTAGCCTCCTCCCTCCTCGGCCCTCCCACAACGGTCCCGCGGCGGTGTCCCCGCCTGTGGCCGGCCCGCGCAGACTCATGCTCTCCGCCCCCCAGCCTCCGCGGGGCCCTTTTGTCTGCGCCGCTTTTACCCCTTTTGTGGCAATGCACAGAGTCGCGGTCTCCCGGGGAGCCCGCACGTCCTGCTGGGGACTGCTCCCTGGGGATCTGGTTACTGTAACTGGATCGGGTCAAAGTCCATCTTTCAAAAGTGACCTCCCTCAGACCTCTGCATCCTGGCTAAGCAGGGCTTAGGAGCTTGGCATAGTTTCAGTGGAAGCCTGGAAGTTTTTGTCCAACTTCTTTCTAAATGTCAGCCTCCGGTAACGAGGGATCAAAACTCGAGACGCTTTTCTCCTCCGGTGGATGGAGTCTAAGAAAAAGAAGTGAGACTTGGACCCTCAATCCCGGAAACCGAGAAAGAGTGGAAAGTTGCTGCGATAAGTGTGGCAGCTGCGATGGGGTGCGGGGAGTCGGGGGAGGAGGCGGCGGCGGTGGCGGCGGCGGCGGCAAAGAACTCAGGAGAATCGTTGCTTCGGAAACCTCCTGAAAATCAGAGGAGAGTGATTACCAGGACATCACTCATTGCCTGCAGTCTTCGGCACTTCATTTTCCCACACAGCTCCTCGACTCTCCAGACTACATCCTTTCTCTTTTTTAAACAAAAACTCCACAAAGAAAAAGTCAGCTCACTGAAGCACCTGCTTTGTAGAAAAACCTAGAAATCCAGTAGATTCTAGAAAGCATTTTTTTTTAACCAGGTTGGAAAAAAAATAAAGGTGATTTAGGGAAAGAGGGATAAAATGTGTTCTTACTGGACACCTATGAATTGCGTGGATTTGATCCACTTTGGTTAGAATGTGGTAACTGTATGTCCCGTCGAAGAATGAATCTCGAGTCTTAGCGTAGGGGGTAAAGCTTTTAAAGACCAAGGTAGATATCCTTTGAAAAATCGATTAGTATTTCAAATTCCTTGAGTGAAGACAATTGGGACTCCTTTACATGAATCAGGAAAGGCGTTTTGAGGCGAAATTCCCACGCTAGACATGTAGGCAAATACAGTCTCCATTATTCTGTTTGACTTTTTATAACGGAAATGACTTTGAAACTCTTAGATTGTGTTAATGTATCGAGGTGGAAGGTCTTTAATACAGGCTGTTGGTTGTCTTCCCTAACTAGTTGTGGTGGCACATCCCTCTAAGCCCAAAACTCCCGCGGCTGTGGAAGGAGGAGGAGCATGAATTCAAGACCAGCTAGGTCTATGTAGATTTATTAAAAGTGCCTTAAATGTGTCCGGGAGGGTGGGAAGTGGAGACCGTGCAGCTGTGACTTTAGAGAACTCTGTGGAGATGGTTCTCCTACTTTCTTGTGGGTTCCTGGAACGGAACTCAGATGGCCAGGCTTGCACGGCAAGAGCCTTTACCATCTGAGCCATTTTGCTAACCCACAACTTTTTTGTTTGTTTGTTTTTGTTTTTTGTTAGGCTAGGAATGGTATCCAGGATTTTGACCATGGGTAGCATATGCTCTGCCGCTGAGCTCATGCCTCTAGCCCCAGCTATTCTTCAATCTCTGGGAATAGAATTTTATTTATTTACTTGAGATCGGGTCACTCTGTTGCCCACTCTGGACTTGAGCTCTCCTAACCTGCCTTTGCCTTTCCAAATGCTAAGATTATTATGGTGGCACCAACGCACCTCTTAAACTGAATTTCTAGCAGGATCACTACTTTCTGGCTTATTTACTCAAACAGGAAAGTGGTGTCCATGTTCTTTTTGAAGTGTTGTATGTGTTATATAAGTCTTATTAATACACATTGTATAACTATTACATCCTCACCACAATCATGTGAGGTATTGGTTCTCACTTTACAGTTGATGCAACCTTGCCTCTAAAATGTTAAGTAACCGGCCCAAAGCTGCACAGTGAGCTCAGCAGGAAAGTTGAACCAAATAGCAAGCCCAGGGCTTTCTGTTTCCTCAGATTTAATACAGCTACCAATCATATTTCCATAAACTGCTTTAATTTGCTGATATCTGAATATAAGAGAAAAATTATGGAAATATTTTCCATTCCAAACAAGCTGATTTATAAGGAACTGAAATTGATAGAACCATGAAGTCTTTTCCATAAGATTGCTGCCTGCACTCTGGCTTGCTTATCCTGTGTCTAGGCAGAATAGCAATTTTATGGGAAGTACTAAGATGTGGCTTTAAGCTTTTATTAAAAGGTAGTTACATTTGAGGCCATCCTGGTCTTTATAACAAGTTTTAGGTCAGCCAGGGCTACACAGTAAGACCATGTTTGGGGGGGGCGGGGGGAAGAGGCAAGAAGATGGTTAAAGGTTTGTTAAGAATTATGTATGTAAGAGAAGTGGGTAAGGCAGCGCTGGCTCCTGGAACCTAGCTCTGAAGACAGAACTCAAATGCATGTACTTTTTTACAGTATGCTTAGTTAAAAACTTTTGGTCAGACTTAACCTGCAGCTCAGTCTCGGTTTTCTGTCAGCACATGCCATGAATGTGACATCAGAAACAGCAACCTACTTCAGCTCTTGTCCTAAATTGTTAAGTAAAATGGATAACATTCCAGTAGAATTGAGTCAGTGTAATTAGTCTACGTTCTTTCTATTAGTTTTTTCTTTTTTGGATAGGATTGAAATAGGAGCTTGGTACATAGCCCAGGCTACCCTCCAACTCTCACTGCTGCCTCAACCTTCTCAGTGCTAGATTGGACACTAGTTTACCCTTTAAACTAAAGGATGCGAGCTTTAGCTTTGATATGTTAGTGAGGGAGGATTTATTCCCCCTTCTCTCCTTAAATGTCCGTTTGCTTTATTTCCAGATCCATCCTTTTACTCATTCAGCTATGAATGAAAGTTAATGCTTTAGGCCCCAAGGACAGAGTGGTGAAAATGTTTTTACCTCCAGAGGTTTACAGACCTTACAGACTGATTCCAGGTTGGGATAGGAAAAGAGGCAGGTGGCAAATGCACAGTAAATACAAGTCTCAAGCCTTGTACAGGCAGCTTAATCTCTCTCTTTTTTCCCCAAAGCATGGACCGTGTCTTGTTTGCTTGTTTCTTTCTGCCTTGTTTGTTTTTAAAGATTTATTTATTTTTATATGTGTGAGTACACTGAAACTGTCTTCAGGTGCACCAGAAGAGGGCATCAGATCCCATTACAGATGGTTGTGAGCCACCATGTGGTTGCTGGGAATTGAACTCAGGACCTCTGGAAGAGCAGTCAGAGCTTTAACCACTGAGCCATCTCTCTAGCCCCAGCTTAATCTCTTATTTTTAAAATTAATTTGTTTTGTTTGAAACAGGGTCTTTCTTTATATAATAGCTCACACTGACCTGAAATTCACTATGTAGCTGAGGCTAGCCTGGCACCTGAAATCAGTCTCAGACTTCAAAAGTGCTCCTACCTCAGTCTCAAAAGTGCTGAGATGCCGGGCAGTGGTGGCGCACGCCTTTAATTCCAGCACTTGGGAGGCAGAGGCAGACGGATTTCTGAGTTCGAGGCCAGCCTGGTCTACAGAGTGAGTTCCAGGACAGCCAGGGCTACACAGAGAAACCCTATCTCGAAAAAACCGAAAAAAAAAAAAAGTGCTGAGATACAGGCCTGTACCACATGCCTGGGTTTATGTCACATCCTTGGGCCTTAGGTTTTCATCTTGAACATGGGAACAATGGCTTCTTGATTTACCTAATGGAATGTTTCCAGGAACAAGTGGCCTGAGCATCTTCTTCCTCCTCTTCTTCCTCCTCCTCTTCCTCTTGCTGCTGCTGCTGCTGCTTCTAGCAAAGGAAAAGTGAGTTGGTGCGTCCTGGATCAAGAGTTTGTCCCCTTGTAAAACTTGGAAGTGTTTTGGGGGTGATGGGGGGGGCTGCCTTGTTGTCAGGCTGGTGCCTGTATATGATGGGAAGTCCTATATTCCCATCCTTCCTTTTGTATCTTAATAGTTGCTGTCTCTAGCCATTTATGGAGACCTTTTTCAAAGTATTCTTCATTAAAGAAAGTTTGTTTTTATTTTTGTACAGTTATTGTCATAATGGCAGTTCTGATTACCTCTGAGCTACATCTCCAGCATGGGATAAGGTCTTAGTCTTCATGCTTATTACTTAGTACATAACCTGTTACTCCCTTTTCAAGATGTATTTACTTTTTAAATTTTATGTGTACCTGAGTATGTGCATATGTACCATGTGTGCTCGAGAGTCCTGTTGAAAAGGGCATTGGGTCCCTGGACCTGAAGGTTTAGGCCATTGTGAGCCCTGATGAGGGTGCTAGGGATCAAATCAGAGTCCTCTGTAAGAGCAGCCCTTGCTCTTAACCACCAAGCCCCGTTTCTAGCCTCAGCTCTGGCTGTTCCCTTGGAACATTATTCATTCAGTGTCCCATGAATGAAGGAATACCAAAAGTGGCCAGGTACAGTTTTGAAGAGTATCAGAACCCAAATGGATCTTTTATCCAGCAAATATTTTTGTTTTGCTGTTGTATGGTAGAGGTTGCATGTTCCATGAGCATGATGATGTAATGATGTATATAGCACGGTCTCTAGAACTCTAAGGTATTACAGAAATATAGCAGTGTAATGGTGCTAAAGAGAGATACACTTAAAAATGGATAGGGACCTGGGGCTGAGATAGTGCCGGCAGTAAAGACACCAGGCTAGGTTAAACTGAATTTAATTTCTGTAACCCACATACATGGTAGGAGAGAACCAACTCTTGCATGCTGACTTTTTTTTTTTTTTTTTTTTTTTGGTTTTTCGAGACAGGGTTTCTCT
Organism: Tokudaia tokunoshimensis; assembly: GCA_036184795.1. Taxonomy (NCBI): domain Eukaryota; kingdom Metazoa; phylum Chordata; class Mammalia; order Rodentia; family Muridae; genus Tokudaia; species Tokudaia tokunoshimensis. The sequence goes on along the minus strand of BTHU01000005.1, from coordinate 115,674,059 downwards.
GTGTAGCCCTGGCTGTCCTGGAACTCACTTTGTAGACCAGGCTGGCCTCGAACTCAGAAATCCTCCTGCCTCTGCCTCCCGAGTGCTGGGATTAAAGGCGTGCGCCACCACCGCCCGGCTAGCATGCTGACTTCTACATGCATGCTGTAGTATGTGTATGTGCACAGACCCACACACAATAAATAAATAAGCTGGAGTTGGAGAGATCGCCCAACAGTTGAGAGCACTATGTGTTTTACAGTGGATCCACCATCTGTAAGTCCAGGGATCAGATGTCCTCTTCTGTCCGCTAAGGGCCACAGACTCACATGTGGTGAACATACAGTTTGAGGCCAGCCTGATCTACAGAGTGAGTTCCAGGATAGTTAGGGCTACACAGAGAAACCCCATCCGGGGGGAAAAAAAGATTGTGTTTTGGTAAACGGTACAGGAAGCAGTATAGATGGTGGTCTTAGAGTAAGTAGGAACTTAGGTACCTGTCACTCTCTGGGTTCTTGCCTTACTCTTCCTCCATCACCTTCTTTTAAGGTGTGTGTGTTCACACAAGTACTTGATTACATGTGAAGGCCAGAGGCCAACCTTGGATGTCCTTCCTCAGATGCACACATTGTTTGAGACAAGGTCTCCTATTGGCCTGGAACTCTCCAAGTAGGTCAGGCTGTCTGGCCAGCAAGCCTCAGGACTCTTCTTGTTCCAGCATTTTATTTTATTTTATTTTTTGTTTTTTAAGACAGGGTTTCTCTGTGTAGCCCTGGTTATCCTGGAACTCACTTTGTAGACCATGCTGGCCTCGAACTCAGAAATCCACCTGTCTCTGCCTCCCAAATGCTGGGATTAAAGGCTTGTGCCACCACTGCCCGGCAAGGGAGTAGTTTTGAACATCAGAATGGAATGGAGTGTAAGCACATTTAGCTATCTAGGGAGAGAGTGGTCTGGAATGCTGAGAGTGTGGTACACTTGGGTTAGCACTTTAATTCTGATAACTCCTCCAGACAGCTTGAACAAAGCAATGGTGTCCACCCTGGGAAGCTGGACACAGCAAGCATGGACTGCTAGTCATTGAGACTCCTGTCCTGGTGTGGTGGCTCCCACCTGTAATCCCAGCACCAGGGGGCTAACTGAGGTTTGCAGTGAGTTTGGGCCACACTAGGCACAAAGTTCTAGGCCAGTCTGGACTGCAGGGTAAGACCAGGGTTTGAAAACAAACAAACAAACAAAAATTAATTAATTAGAGATGACTTTTTTTGTGCTAGAGATCAAATCCTGTGAAATGTGTTTTCCATTGAGCTGCATACATAGGTAGCCCTTTGATTCTTTAGTTTTAGTGGTATTTTTTTGTAGCTTATTTTAAATCTTTTAAGTTTAACAGCTAGCATTCCTTTATTCAGATTTTCTTTCTTTTTCTTCCTCTTTTCTTTCTTTCTTTTTTTGATAGTTTTACCATGTACCCTGGGGCTGGCCTAGAACTTGCTATGTAGGTCAGGTTAGCCTCTTAACTCACAGAGGTCAGACTACCTCTGCTTCCTGAGTGTTGGGATTAAAGACCACCCCTAACCCAGTTCAGCCTTTTTGACTGCTTTTTCCTGCCTAATTACAAGCCATACTTTCCTATTTATTTGTTGACTCTCTCACTTTTTAGACCCTTTTTCTTTGACTTTACACACATACACACCACATACACACAGGGATATATGTATTGGCCATTTAAAGTAATATGATCTGGCAGCCCTGGAATAAACTTCCCTTGCTGTGGATTTCTTTTGGTCTTGCTTTGGTGACTCTCTTGAACTAAACTTGTAAAATATGTGTTCTATGTACCAACTGCAGTCTGCACTTGTTTGCCTTAGTGGTTAAGGAATGATTAGACAGAGATTTCCCTAAGTGCTGTGAACCAGTAAGTTTTGCAGCTTTTGCTGAGGGCCTCTGGTAAGGACCTTCCTACCCATGACATGGCAGTGGTAAGGGACATACACAGGAGGGGAAAAGGTCAGGCTCAGGCCTTTATAACAGCTTGCCCTGTCAGAAACTTAACAGTTCCCTCAACAGTACCTAAGTGTTCTCTCTCCATTAGGTCCTAGCTCTTAAAGGTTCAATTTCCCAATACCAGTGCCCTGGATACAAGGTTCTTAACACATATAAGCCACAGCAGGCATCAGCTCAGATATCTTGATTCCATATACTAACATTTCATTCTTTCCCATTCGGGGCCCTTCTGTTGGTATACCATAGCACACATAGGATGGTATACCACAGCACACATAGGATGGTATACCACAGCACACATAGGATGGTATACCATAGCACACATAGGATGGTATATCACAGCACACATAGGATGGTATACCACAGCACACATAGAATGGTATACTACAGCACACATAGGATGGTATACCACAGCACACATAGGATGGTATACCAGCACACATAGAATGGTATACCACAGCACACATAGGATGGTATACCATAGCACACATAGGATGGTATATCAGCACACATAGAATGGTATACCACAGCACACATAGGATGGTATATCACAGCACACATAGGATGGTATACCACAGCACACATAGAATGGTATACCAGCACACATAGGATAGTATACCACAGCATAGATAGGATGGTATACCACAGCACACATAGGATGGTATACCACAGCACACATAGGATGGTATACCAGCACACATAGGATGGTCTACCACAGCACACATAGGATGGTCTACCACAGCACACATAGGATGGTCTACCACAGCACACATAGGATGGTCTACCACAGCACACATAGGATGGTCTACCACAGCACACATAGGATGGTATACCACAGCATACATAGGATGGTATACCACAGCACACATAGGATGGTATACCAGTACACATGGGATGGTATACCACAGCACACATAGGATGGTATACCACAGCACACATAGGATGGTATACCAGCACACATAGGATGGTATACCACAGCACACATAGGATGGTATACCAGCAGACATGGGATGGTATACCACAGCACACATAGGATGGTATACCACAGCACACATAGAATTATATACTATGGTTTCTGTGGTAAACTAGCTATCTCTGGAGCTGAGCTACTTTGATGATTGGTTCTTAGGCTGGTCCTCAGAGCTTTCTGCCATCTTGCTGCAAGAGAGATGAACTCTGGAGGTTACCAAGGATACTTTGAGGCCTTCCTGTCTACATGTCAGATGAATGTTAATCTCTCTTACCTGTTTGTTTTCTTTTTCTGTCACAGTGGTTGAGTTTAGTAATTTCTCAATTGCACTCTCATTATACCTGCTGTTTTCTTGTCTTCCAGTCAAGTAGTACATTCCTTCCCATAGCACTACCTGCCACTGCTGAAACTCTTAAGAGTTGGACCAGCAGCACCTTGTGCCAGGGGAAATCTGTGCTGTATGTTTGACCCTGTATCTGCCCTGCCCTGTAGTCTACTCCAAAACCCCATCTTAATCTCAGTTCTCTCTGCTCATAATTGACTCCAATTAGAGTTTGCATTCACACTGCTGGTCAGGGAATGTGCTTAGGACAAGACCATAGAGAGACTGGCTAGGAAACTGGCCTGGGAACAAAGCTAGATGAGGCAGATTTGACCCTCAAGAAGTTGAGTAAATATTTATATTCAGTGAAAATTTGTAGCTTGATATGGTATTGGAGACCTTTAATACCAGTACTCAAGAGGCAGAAACAGGAGCATCTCCATAATTTGGCAAGCCAGCTACAAAGTGAAACTCTGTCTCAAAAAACAACAGCAAAAAAATTTAAAAAAAAACAAAAACACTTTTTTCTGGGGTCTGGAGAGATGGCTCAGCAGTTAAGAGCACTAATTATTCTTCCAGAGGTCTTGAGTTCAATTCCCAGCAACCACATGGTGGCTCACAACCATCTGTAATGGGATCTGATGCCCTCTTCTGGTGTGTTTGAAGACAGAGTACTCATATACATAAAATAAATAAATAAATAAATAAATCTTTAAAAAACAAAACAAAATAAAACATTTTTCTGTTGTTTTATTTTCATGCATGAGTGGCCTAAATTTAGATTCCTGTACCTAAAAAGATAATTTCTCCTGCAAAATTACTTCCCTCCCTAAAGACATCCTTCTTTATCTCTTTTCAGAGATGCATATAAGTTGTTTTGTTATTTATGTAATTAATTTTTGAGGCAGGCTCTTTTTATTATGTAGCTCTGGCTGTCTGGAACTCAGTACTCTCAGAGATCCACCTGTCTCTGCCTCTCAAGGGGTAGGATTAAAGGGATGTGCCATATGACTGACATGTTTTTGATTTACACAAAACTTTGCCCTTTTCTTTACATACCATTGAATACAAGATGGAGATTCAACTGTTTTAGGAGACTGAGGATAATGTATTTAAAAATGAAAAGTAGTGAGATCTTGTCTCAAAAAGCAGGAAACACACACAAAAAAAGAAAATTAGACTTAGATATTTTCCTGATATTTTAGTTTGTTATGTTTATATACCAATAATACCCCTTAAAACTCCCAGAAGGCAATGTTCATTTTTAAAACATTTGTCATTCTGTGTGTGAGTGTGAGTGGAGTGTGGGAGTGTGGGCTCGCATGCGTAGTACAGCGTCCGTGTGAGAGTCTGAGAACTGTTAGCTCTTCAGTTTTGTTGGTGGTAAGGTTTTTTGTTTTGTTTTGTTCTTTTTTATTTTATGTATGAGTGTACTGTTGCTGTCTTTAAACACACCAGCAGAGGGCATCGGATCCCATTACAGATGGTTGTGAGCCACCATGTGGTTGCTCAAGACTCTGCTCTGTGAGAGCAGTCAGTGCTCTTAATCGCTGAGCCATCTCTCCAGCCCCTGTTGTTGTTTTTAAAGACAGGGTTTCTCTGTGTAGCCCTGGCTGTCCTGGAACTCAGAAATTCCCCTGCCTTTGCCTCGTGAGTGTTGGCATGAAAGACAGGAGCCACTACCTCCTGGCCTTCCTTCTACCTTGTTTCTGCTGGGCTACCCCAGGCTAGCTGGCCCAGGAGCGCCCAGTTGATTTTCTTGTCTCTCTCCCCTATTTCACCATAGGAGTGCAGAAGTCATAGATGCATACCACATCTGACATTTTCCATAGGAGTGCAGAGGTCATAGATGCATACCACATCTGACATTTTCCATAGGAGTGCAGAGGTCATAGATGCATACCACATCTGACATTTTCCATGGGTTCCAGGGATGGAACCGAGGTGGTCAGGCTTGTATAGTAATATGCTTTCATTTGCTGAACCCTCTTACCACGCTCCAGTTAGTGTTCTATTTAATAAGTTATATTTTTCAGTAATGCTTAGATACTTATTAAAGTGTTAGTGAGTTGAGTTTATTTTAAAGAAACTTACAAAATGGTAAATTTGAAGTTTTCAGTATTGCATTTACCTTTTCTCTTTTCAGTAACTACTCCTCCCCCTGCTTAGCAGTGGCATGGAAGATCCATTTGGTGAGTACGGCCTGCTCTTTTGTTGATACCTGTCCTTAGCTGTTGCAACTTTGAGTGCATTCTCTCACACTCAGGATGCTGATGTAGAACAGTGCCTCTCAGACTTTGTGCTCTCAGCATCTGTTCATACTCTCCTGTCAGCTTTTGGTTTTTACTTTAGTTTTAATTTTTGCTTTTGAGATGGGATCTACCTAGTCCTGGCTATCCTGGAGCTCATGTAAACCATTCTGTCTCAGACTCACAGAGATCTTCCTGCCTCTGCCTCTGCTACCACCCCCAGCACTAGGGTTTCGGTGTTCTTGTTTGTTTGTTTTTTGAACTTATTTAGCTTTATTTTATATGCATTGGTGTGTGGAGTATCAGGTACCCTGGAACTGGAGTTACAGATAATTGTGAGCTACTTGGAGACTCTGGAAGAGCAGCGCGCTCTTAGTTCTCTGAGCTATCTCTCCAGCCCCATTTGTTTTGCTTTTTTTGAGATAGGATCTCATTGTAGCTCCAGCTGGCCTAGAACTTACTATGTAGACCAGGTTGGTCTTGAACTTTCAGATCTGAGTGCATGACAGTGCTGGGCTCCATTCATACTTTTAATATAATTAAGGGTCCTAATGAACTTGCTGACATTTGCTATATTGCAAATTAGATGTAAGGGACTAAAAGGTGATTCAGTGGTAAGGAGAGACACATACCTCAAGTGTATAAGCAGGCATTGTAAAGCCTTACCACAAACTGTATCTCCAGGCCTTAGGAAGTGTATTTGAGATATTAACTTAGTTCATTTTCTTCTCTCTTGCTCTGCTGCCATTGATGTGACTGAGGCTGAACTTTCTGACCTGGTAGCAATAATCAGGAAGTTCAGGTTACATTTTTGGCCTTAATTGAGATGACATACATTTAATTAATTAATTTTTCTGGTTTTAATGAGCCTAGGTGGCTGAGGATGTTTTTACAGAAGTATAGCTAGCTCATTGGGAAATCTTTAGTTTGAACACTAGAGGGCAGACAGCACCTTATTAATAAACCTAGTTTTGTCATCAAGTTATTCTTGAAATTATTTTGAGGACTGGGGAGATTGAGCTTATTATTTTCATAGCACAGTGACTGTTCCTAAAGATAGTGTTGATATAATAAGCTGCAAGCAGTGAGATGTGACCCTGCACTGCGACATGCATGCAGGAGGCCACCCTCCAGAGGCTAGAGGACCACACCTACATTATGTGAGGACTTCTCAAAGAACAGGGAAGACAGGAAAGAAGGAAGGAAGGAAGGAAGGAAGGAAGGAAAATAGAACAAAGCACAAGGAGATTAGTGAGACAAGAATGGCCATGGTTGGACAGTATGTGTAACTCTAAAGATTTCCACTACAGTTGGGTTTGGACGACCCTAATCTCAAATCTGTAATGGGGCTGGAGGATGACTCAGAAGTTAAGAGCACTGACTGCTCTTACAGAGAGAACATCTGGGTTTGAGTCCCAGTGACTCAACTCTCCGCAATTCCAGTTCCAGGGGCTCTGGTACCCTCTTTTGGCAACTGAGGGCACTGTATACACATTGTGTATAGACATGCAGAAAAAGATTCATATACATAAAATAGAATAAAATCTGTAATTTTACAAAGTCTGAAACTCTTTGAATGCCAATATAATTGGAAAATTCTGTCTGCCTGAGTGAGAATGGGGTGAATCGCAATCTGAAAACAAATATAAGAATGTTGTATAAAATTACCTTTGGCCTGTAAGTTGTATATGACATGTAAATGAGTTTCACGTTTAACTTGTGGGGTTTTTTCATATTTATTTTAATAATTTTTGTGTGTATATGTTCAGCACAGCAGTGTAGAGATGAGAGGACAACTTTCAAGAGTCTCTCCTTCTATCACGTGGGGTCTGGGAATCAAACTCTTGGTAGTCGTATCTTTAGCAACTGAGCCTTTTAGATCCAACTCCCTTTACCCACATTTTGGGACAGGATCTCATTATGCATCCCTGGACTGCCTGGAACTCACTGTGTAGACCAGGATGGCCAAGAATACCACTCTGCTTGGTTCGATGGTCCTTTTAAAGTAGTTTTGAGAAAGAATCTCATGCAACCCAGTCTGGCTGGCCTTAAACTTACTATAAAGTGAGCTTAAGACGAGTTTGAGGACTACAGGTGTATGCCACAACTGGTTTTATGCGATGCTGGGGACTGAGCCCAGTTGTTGTGCATGCTAGACAGGTACTTACTGAACTGAGCTATATCCTCTAGAGCCTCCCCCCTACCCCATCCCCACATAGTTTCTTTGTATAACCCTCACTGTCCTAGAACTTGCTTTGAGACCAGGCTGGCCTTGAACTCAGAGATCCACTGCCTCTGTCTCCTAAGTATTTGGGATTAAACGTGTGTGCCACCACCTTCTGGCTGGTAATACTATTTTTTAAAAATTAATACTATTTTAAGTATTTAAGTGCTTTGCCTACATTATATATGTGCACCGTGTGTGTACTTGGTGACTACTGATGTCAGAAAGGGACATTGGGTCCATGGGACTGGAGTTACAGATGGTTGTGAGCCACCATGTACATGTTGAGAATTGAATCCCAGTCTTCTGCGAGAACACGTACTCTTAACTAACTCTCCAGCCTGTTATGCCTATTTTTAATTGATTAAAATTGTATCATTTAAAAAATGTAAGAAACCATTTGTTTGTGTAGTGAGCAATTTATTTGTCAAACAAATAAGGTCGGTTTCCTTTGAGCTTAGTTTATTTAGTATGGAAGACTAAGGTTATTGTGGAATTCAGTGGGTGCCCTTGAGGGATGACAGTGACAGTGGCCCAAGGGTCTATTGTATCTGTTATGTCTAATTTTGTTTGGTTTTTGAGACTAGGTCTCTCTAGGCTATCCTGGAACTCACTATGTCGACCAGGCTGGCCTAGAACTCACAGAGATCCTGTTGCTTCTGCTTCCCAAGTGCTAGGTTAAAGGCTTGCGCTACTACACCTGGCTCTCACTGTGACTAAATTTAGAAGTACCTATGATGCTACAGAGCTTTTGGGTTTGCTGTGTTTTCTTGCCTCTATCCCAGCAACTCTCAACCTGTGGGTCGAGACCACTTTTGGGTCACATATCAGATATCCAGATATCCTTCGAATTAGAAATTTACATTATGATTCACAACAGTAGCAAGATTACAGTTAGGAAGTAGCAATGAAATAATTTTATTTTTATAATTTTTAAGTTTTATAAATTTATTTAAAATAATTTTATTATTTTATTATTATTATGAGGAACTATGCTGAAGGGTCTCAGCATTAGCAAGAGTAAGAACCACTCTCTATCTGATCAAGGGGATTTATTAAGTGACCAAGCTCCTAGCTAGAGTGTCTTGTTTTAAAGTTGATGGGAAACTTTTTATGATGTTATCTTAGCACTGGAAGCTAGAAGTCTGTCAGCAATACAGCCCTTCCCTTCTATTTAGAAGGAGGAGGAAGCATGGACTTTAGTTAGTTGCAGTCCTTCAGGCGTAGGAGATAAATTCCTCTAAGATTAAGTGAGGCTAAAAGTAATGATACTTCATCTTTCTCTTGTAGTGTTTGGTTTTTTCCTTAAAGCTCTAAGAATAATATATGCCTGCTTGTTGGTTCACACTATAATCTCAGCATTCCGGATGGAGCCTTGAGGCAAGAGGATTACCACAAGATACATAGTTAATTCCAGTACAGCCTGGGCTACAGATTGATTCTCCATATCAAAAACCAAGATAGATAGGTGGGTGGTTGGATGATTGGGTGAATAAAGAGAGACAGGCAGGCAGGCAGACAAATAGGCTAGGGGGCTGGTTCAGTTGGTAAAGCATTCCTAGAACCCACTTGAAAATGTTGGGCATCGTGATGAGTGTTTTACCCAGTGCTGGAGAGGCAGAAGCAGGTTGGTCCTTGGGGCCGCCCTGGCTAGCCAGGCTAGCCTGATTGATGAGATGGGCAGTTTTCTGGGCGATGGCATATGAATCTGCCATCTGGTCTTCATATGAGTCTGCATAAACATGTACTCACGCAGGCATGTGCACCTATACATAAACACATGTGAGCACATGAAAAATTACTACTAATAAGTAATAAATTAATTAGAAAATAAAATGTTCTTAGAGGTTTTTTTGGGGGGGTGGGTGGATGTTGTTTTGGTTTTGAGGCTAAGGATTTATTTTGTGTATGTGGCTGTTTTGTCTACCCACCACAGACATGCCTGGTACTCTCAAAGGCCAGAAGACAGGGTCATCTTCTAGGACTGGAGTTACAGATGATTGTGAGCTGCTGTGTGGTTGCTGGGAATTGAACTCCAGTCCTCTAGAAGAGCAACCAGTGGTCTTAACTGTTAAGCCATCTCTCCAGCTCTGAAGAGACATTCTTTAAAAGATGAGTAGTTTGACTTAGAACAGAACATACAAAGGTGTGCACCATCTGCTTCTGCTTATAATCTCAGTGCACATCCACGATATGTGCTTTAATATTAGTTACAACGAAGGCAGTTAGTACCCTAACCTCAATAAGCGGTAATGGTGGATTGTTGGACACTTACTTAACTGACTGGGTTTATTAATTCTTTCAACAAATTTTAGTTGGCACACTGCCCCAGCTGCCTTGAAGGGAAAAGGAAAAGAATAGGGTAGTGTTTCAGGGGCCTGGGGATAACTCCATGGGTAAGTTGCTCTCTGCACAAGCATCTAAGCATGAGTTCAGAGCCTCTGCGCCATCTAACAGCCAAGTACAGTGGCCTGCGTGATCCCAGGGCTGGCCAGGTGGAGACAGGCTCATCTCTTGGTCTTGCTAGTCATCTAGGACAGCTGAGTCAGCCATTTCCAGCTTTACTGTGAGACCTTCTCTTAAAAGATCAATTGTAAGCCGGGCGGTGGTGGCGCACGCCTTTAAACCCAGCACTTGGGAGGCAGAGGCAGGAGGATTTCTGAGTTCGAGGCCAGCCTGGTCTACAAAGTGAGTTCCAGGACAGCCAGGGCTACACAGAGAAACCCTGTCTCAAAAAAAAAAAAAAGATCAATTGTAGTATGATTGAGAAAAATAACCCAGTACTGACCTGTGGCCTGCACACATGTCCATATGCACTGGGATCTAGAATACACACACAGAAAAAATACAATTTACAGTGTTAAGAGATTTGGACTTTTTTTTTGTTTGTGTTTATTTTTTGAGACAGTTTCCCTGTGAATCCCTGGCCATCCTAGAACTCATTATGTAGACCAGACTGACCTTGAACTTACAGAGATCTGCCTTTCTCTGCCTCCTGAGTGCTGGAATTAAAGAGATTTGGAATTGTTATTGTCAGATAAAGTTAACTTTTTTTTTTTTAAAAAAAGTTTTATTTATTTATTTTATGTATATGAGTAAACTGTCGGCTGTCTTCAGACATACCAGAAGAGGGCATTGGATTCCCATTTTGGGTGGTTGTGAGCCATCATGTGGTTGCTGGGAATTGAGCTCAGGACCTCTGGAAGAGCAGTCAGTGCTCTTAACCCCTGAGCCATTTCTCCAGCCCCTAAAGTTAACTTTCTATATAAATAAAAGTAGTTGTGAAGCTAGGGAATTAGCTCAGTTGGTAAAGACTTTTAAACTCTCTGAGTCTATGCAAAAAAGCCAGGTGTGATGGCTTGTAATCGTGCATTGGGGAGGTGGGGACAGGCAGATAGATCCCTGAGGCTCTCTGGCCAGCCAGCCTAGCCTAACTGGGGAGCTCCAGGTCCCAGTGAGAGAACTTGTCTCACAAAATAAGGTGGAGAGTGATCAAAGAATACACCCAACATCTACCTCTGTCTTCCATATACCAGCATCATATGCACATGGGTAAATTAAATTAGTAAGGCTATGTGAAAACTAACTTACAATAACATATAACTCATGGAAACTAATTTATATTAACATGTCTCACGTGGAAGCTAATTTATAATAACACATAAAGCACACGTAGCAAGATAATCTCAATTATGTTGTCTTTCTCATTCCTTTTTTAACAATCGATCAGTGATTATTATGTGTTCATAATTTCTAGGCCTATGCACATTTCATAATTTAAATCCACCATAACTCAAGAGAGTCTGGAGTTGATTCTCTTCTTTTCCCACGTGTGTCCTGGGGATGAGAGTCTTCTGAAGGAACCCCTTTTACCCAGTAAGGCATCTACTGGTCCCCAAGTATTTCTTAAATGCCATTGTGTACTGTGCTATTTTATGAGGCTGTCAAGACAGTCCCCACCTTGTTAATTAATTAATTAATTGTCTTGAAAGATAAGGTGGCACATACCTGCATGCAGCCCAGAGTGCTCTTGAATAAACAGCAAGCAGTCTTCCTGCCTCAAGCTGGCATCATACAGGGCCACCGTGTCTACTGTCAGGAATATACGGTCCGACAAGAAAGCAACGGATCAAGAGGTGATTACAGCGAAGGTCGCACGTGCAGCTGAAGGCAGAGGCACCTTCTCGGAGCCTGGTCTCATAGATGAGAACCTCAGGCAGTCGCAGCAATGAGAAGGTTCAAGGAAGGAATGTGCACTGGAGGTTGAAGACTGGCCGTTGGACATATTCAGAAAGAGAAGATGGAGAGAGTGGCTGGATGGGTTAGACCGGGAGGAATGTGTTGCAATTCAGAGCTCCGAGGGTCACCAGCACTGAAGGTGAGGGCAGGTGTGGGAGAGTTGTGAAAATGGGCACAAGGTCAGGTTCTCCAAATGCTGGATTCTCATGCCTCCAGGGTCCAAGTGCCTGGAGTACACACTACTATATACTATGTAGTATATAACGGGCTGCCAGGGCTGTATACTTATATTCTAGAGGTCACTGTTGGTGGAAGTGGCACATATCTATAATCCTAAGACTTGAAAGGCTGAAGCTAGAGAACTGAGAGTGACTTGGGAGAAATCAAATGGATTAGAAAGGGGGCAGGGCTTGAGCCGACAGCGCTCTGGTAGAGCACTTGCCTGGCACACACGGGCATGGACTAGATCTCCAGCACAGGAAAATAATTGCTGGAGCCAGTGTAAGCATGGTGTTACATGTCTGTAATCTCAGCACTGGGAGGATGGAAAGTTCAGGGCCTTCCTGGGCTACATAGAAAGGGACAGAACCAAAACCAGGCTTGAGATTATTGTCCTAAAAACACACAGAGACATTGAGTTCTAAAGTACTGCACACATTCTGTTGAACCCAGAATTTCTAGAAAGCTTTTTGTATAAGAAAAAGAAAATTTGAACCAAATCAGTAAATCCTGAAAGAATTACCTCATCAGCTGGGGTTGCAGCTCAGCTGGTAGATGGTCTTCCTGGTGTACTTGGAGCCTGTGGATCTGCTCTCACAGCATGCACACTGAGCTGTGAATGGCCAGCCTCAGCTTCTTAGGCACTCTGAGGACAGCCTGGGAGACAGGAGACCTTGTCTTTAAGAAGAAAAAAGGATGGGCTGAAGAAGCCCTGAGTTCAATTCCCAGCAACCACATGGTAGCTCACAACCATCTGTAATGGGATCTGATGCCCTCTTCTGGTGTGTCTGAAGACAGCTACAGTGTACTCATATAAATAAAATAAATAAATCTTTAAAAAAAATAAGAAAAAAGGAGTACTTCAGCCCATTGCCTTTCCTATTCCCACATCACTGCAATTCAACACAACAGATTTGTGGTTATTGCTCTTCCTGTGACCAAGGAGCACCTTAAGGGAGGAAGGATTGGCTTTTGTTGACAGTTTCAATGGGGTCTGCCCTGGTGGGCCAGAGGGTCTAGTGGGGGAGTATCAAGTGGCATCTCAGCTGGGAAGCAGGGAAGGGATGAGAGCTGCCAATCTGTTTTTCAAGAAGGAGTGGCTCCAGTTATGCAGGCACTCCCTGTGTAGACCAGGCTGGCCCCGAATTCCCCACCTCTGCCTTCTGAGTGTGGTACCATCGTGCTTGGAGCTTTTGCTTTAAAACAAATGTGTGGAGCTGGGGAGGTGGCTCAGCGGTTAAGAGCACTTCCAGAGGACTAGGGTTCAATTCCCAGCATCCACATAGTACTTCACAACTGTCTGTAACTCCAGTTCCAGGGGATCTGATACCCTCACACCAATGTATGTAAAATAAAGTTAAATAAATTAAGAGGGTTTTTGTTTGTTTGTTGTTTTGGGACAGTATTTTTCTGTGCAGCCTTGGCTATCTTGGAACTCAGTTTGTAAACCAGGCTGGCCTCGAACTTAGAGATCCACCTGCCTCTGCCTCCTGAGCCCTGAGATTAAAAGTGTGTGCCAACTACTGCCCAGCTTTATTTCTTTATTTATTATGTGAGTGTGTGTGCATTTCAGGTATGTGTTTGTGGAGGTCAGAAGAGAACTTGGAGTCTCTCCTCCTTCCACCATGTGGGACCTGGGCATTGAACACAGGTTGTCAGCTTAGCAGCATGTGCCTTTACCTGCTGAGCTATCTTATCAGTCCACTTTCTACTTTTTCTTCAGTTCAAGACACTAGCTCATGCATAGTAAGAAAGTTAAACCTCCTTTCTAACATTTATTTACTAATTACTTTAGTGTATTGTGGGAATGTGCACGCCACAGCACCCATGTGGCAGTCAGGGGACAACTTTGTGGAGTTGGTTCTTTCTCTACACCTTGATGTAGATTCTAGAGGTGAAAATCAGGTCCCCAGGCTTACATAGTAAACCACTTGCCAGCCTTAGTTAAACCTTTCTGGAAATACCTTCTGAGTAAAGCCTGAGATGGGTTTCCATGATGATTCTCTGTGCAGTCAAGTTCACGGTGATGAGTCAATACTGCATGGTTCTTCCTTAGATTTTAGGTAGGGGTACCTTTAGGTTCTTGGTGCTTAAGCCAGGGAGCAGGGAGTATGAGTATAGTGTTTAATGGTTGTTGGATCCTGTTTATTTTCTATTTATTTATTTTATTTATTTTGGATTTTTTGAGACAGGGTTTGTCTGTGTAGCCCTGGCTATCTTGGAATTCACTATATAGATCAGGCTGGCCTTGAACTCACAGAAATCTGCCTGCCTCTGCCTCCTGAGTACTGGGATTAAAGATGTGCACCTACTGGCTATTTATATGATATATTTTTGAGGTAGAGTCTTACTTTGTGGCTTACACTAGCCTCAGACTCAGAGCAATCCTCTGGCCTCAGCCTCCGCACTGCTGAGACTGGTGGGATCATGCTTCGTTTAAGAATTCTTCATGAAAAGAAATAGCTCTTAGGTTGAAATGACAATCACCAATCTTGTTTCTTGGAAGGTTCTGTTTTTCAGGATTTATATTTATCCACAGTACTCATAAAGTTTTTCAGAAAAGTCAAAATAGAATTTTACTGGCTGCTTTAGCATAGGCAGATAAGCATGGGTGCATGTTGTCTGAATTTTCCTCTGATTACTAGATTGTCTTCCTAAGGCACGCATACATTTGGTTCTGCTTTTAAAATAAAACTTAGAAGCAAAGGTGTGTGTAATGTAAAATGTAATTTTCTCTTTGATTTTAAAAGTTCTATGGAAACTTTTAATTATATACTCACTGTACTTCCTGTGGTTCTAAAAATTGAAGATTTTGAAGGGAGGGCTATTTTATACGTGAAATCAGCAAAGTGCACTTGAATTACCAGCTGGAGTGAGTCTGATAGAAACAACATTTACGTAGTCGTCCTTAGTTATTTTGCAGGAATTACTGTTGACTCACTGTGGTGCCAGGTGTTCATTACTCAGACTTTTTATTTAGAGGAGGATAAGGGCTGGATTCTTCTGCTTATGAGCCGGAAAGGAATGCCCCTTAACCTGAAGCCTTGCTAGAAGCTCCTGAAGAACTTTCTCAGGTGCCATGGCTATTCTCAAACAGTTACTGTACCCACAGATACGTGACTGAGGGCCGATTCTGCACTGACTTCCTGTCTCCTTTACTTGGAGGCAGTTTGTGAGCCAACTGAATTATAAAGCGTTGTGAAAGAGAGAGAAGGAAGACGGAGTAGCCGTAGTTTCGTCATCCTTTTGAGTCAGTCACCAGCATTGATGGCTACTGTTAGGAAACATACAGCACATTGCTTAACCGTGTAGTGGGTCCTCCATTCTGTCTGTCCAGTTTCTATACATCACTGACATCTCTGGATTCCTTAATAGAGTTCGGTTGGCTCTTCTGTGTTATTTTATAAGGCTTTTTTTTTCCATTAAAAGACTAAGGCTTCTTAATCTTTTTTATTGTAATTATAAAAACCAACTACATTCTGCTCATGAAAAAAATAGAGTAGAAAAAAATTGGTGACCAGTGAGGTTTATTAATAACACAGTTCATGTGATTTTTTGTTTTTGCCTTATTTGGCAAGCATTGACCTTTGATTCATTATAAAAAGTGCACAGTGGCACACCTGACCAATCTTTCCTGGAGCCTTTTTTCTTCCCCTAACAGAATATTGTATTGGTTAAATCATTGGTTTAACAGGAAGGGACTTTAACAATAATTTTAGTCACTTGTGTAGTAGCTCATATGAGGTTTTTTTTAGTCTGTGTATATGGTTTACATATAAATCCATGTTTTCTTGTGTGTGTGAGCACCCAAATGCAAGTATACAAATGGGTTCAGATGCAGACTCACATGGGGGTGCATGCATATGGCGGCCAGAGTCCTCACTGTATCTCTTCCTTTGCTCTGTCATGCTGGTCTTGTGTGTGGTGTATGTGGTGTGTGGTGTGTGTGTGGTGTGTATGGTGTGCACATGTAGGTGCCAGAGGGGGACATCAAGTCTAGTCATCTGTTGCCCTCCATTTTTTGTTGTTGCTTTGAGACAGGGTTTTTCTGTGTAACTCTGGCTGTCCTAGAACTCCTGTAGACCAGGTTAGCCTTGAACTGAGAGACCTGTGTGCTTCTGTTTGCCCAAGTGTTGGGATTAAAGGCGCACACCTCAATATCCCAGCTTGTTGCTCTCTCTCTTATTTTTTGAGACATAGTCTCCTACTGAACTCCAAGATCCCCATTTCCACTAGGCTAGCTGGCCAGTAAACTGTAGGGTATGTCTCTTGATTTAATCCCACAGTCTGTAATTGCCTCCATTCACAGGCAAGCCCTCATGCTTTTTTCCTGATTTGATCTGAAACAAAGTGATCCCTAATTCTTCACTTCTGTCACATAAAGAACTTAGCATTTCTGTTCTTTCATGTACTCTTTACAATCTTCCCATGTAGAAAGAAAATGGAATGTGGATTTTTACCTTATATGTATAATTCCCATAACCCAAATAGGGTCTTTTCTCTCTTTCTTTCTTTCTTTCTTTCTTTCTTTCTTTCTTTCTTTCTTTCTTTCTTTCTTTCTCTCTCTCTCTCTCTCTCTCTCTCTCTCTCTCTCTCTCTCTCTCTCTCTCTCTTCTTCTTCTTTTTCTTCTTCTTTTTTTTTTTTTTTGACAGGGTCTTACTATGTAGCTCTGGCTGTCTTGAAACTTACTTTGTAGACCAAGCTTGGCCTCAAATTTGCAAAGATTTGCTTGCTTCTGCCTCCTGGGTGCTGAGATTCAAGGACTGTACCATCATGCCCAACTACATTTTTCAAAATTTAGTATGGATATGCCACCACCTCCTCCAAAGTGAGCTTCTTAGCAGCTCTCACGAGCATTTGGAGTGATAGAATATGTCGTGGTCTGCACAGTTTTTTCTTGCCTCCATTGCTCACACTCTTTGAAACAGGGTCTTGTTTTATAACCCTGGCTGCTTTAACTTGTCCTTCTCCTGCCTCAGCACCCAGAATGCTGGGGTCGCAGACAGGTACATTGTCTTTTGCTCCTAAGTTTCATAAGCAAAGCTTCAGAGTGAGTCTATTTCTTGGTGGGGCCATAGTTTAGCGATTGCCTCGCATGCAGGAGGCATGCCTGAGAGGCAGGAGATGCAGGCTGCTGAGGACTTGCTGCATGTACACTATACACTGGGCTGCTTACATCAAGCTTTGGTAGTTTAAGAATAATGCATCATGGGCTTTACTCCTAGAGAGCATCTGGACTACTAGGCAATTGTAAAGATTATTGCAGTTCAGGGGGGTGTGTCCACCAAGACCATTCATTTCCTAGTCTAGCGGTTCTCAACCTGTGGGTCATGCCCTTTGGGGATCAAGTGACCCTTTAACAGGGGTCGACTATGATTGCAGATGTCAAGTAGTAATGAAAATAATTTCATGGTTGGGGGGATCATTACAACATCAAAAACTATGTATTAAGCCGGGCGGTGGTGGCGCATGCCTTTAATCCCAGCACTTGGGAGGCAGAGGCAGGTGGATTTCTGAGTTCGAGGCCAGCCTGGTCTACAAAGTGAGTTCCAGGACAGCCAGGGCTACACAGGGAAACCCTGTCTTGAAAAACAAAACAAACAAACAAAAAAAACAAAAACAAACAAAAAAAACTATGTATTAAATGGTCACAGCATTAGAAAGATTGAGAACCACTGACTTAGTTCATTCTTTTTGTTTGATTGTTTGGTTTGAGTTCTTTGAGATATTTTATTATGTACCTCAGGTTAGCCTGGAACTTGAACCTTCTGCCTCTGCCTCCCAAGTACTGCTTTGTGCCACAGTTATGGAAGATAAATGTTCTTTGCCTTTCACATAATGTTTCTTGATACTTGTTCCTTTTTCTTACCAGTTATGCCCTCTCAGGCTTCCTCTGCTCCTCCCAGCCCCCATGTGCTGGTTATATTCCTTGATAGCTCCTGTTACTATAGGTACCTAAGGAAAAACCTTGTTTTGGGTGCCAACACAGTACTAGGCACATAATCAGTGTTCAGTGAGTCTATTGGAATTCTCTTTGCATGGTAAGGAAAGCCTTCAACCAAGGAAGTAGAACTTAGGCAGTTCTTAAAGGATGGGTAGATCCTATCCACCTGTGTTTGAGAAAGAAATTCCAGGCTAAAGGAACAATTTACACAAATGAAAAACATGCCGAAGAGTTGGCACAAATGACTAGGGGGGTTTTCTACCACGGTGTGAGATGGTCGCTGACAGATGCTACTACTAGCAAGTATCCAAAGCCTGATAGCCAGATGGTGTCATTATATCATATCCCTGAGTGTTTCTAAGGCTTTTCCTTGTTTTATGCCTTAGTATTTTAGTCATTTTCTTGTTACCATTGAGGCTTTCTGTTATTTGTTTCTCTATTAAAACTGATAATAAGGACTGGGGAGGTGGCTTAGTGCTTGTTGTGTAACCCAGCACGGAGCACAGAAACTCCCGGAGCTGTTGAGGAAGACAGACCAACATCAACCAACCTCTGCTTGCACACGAGCCTCTGAGTACATGCACACATGCACAGACTATACCATACACATGTACAAGAAGTTGATATTAGGGGTTAGGAGACCACTGAGATGGCTCAGCAGGTAAAGGCGCTGGCCATCAAGCCTCAAAACCTGAGTTCCATCTCCAGGATTCACATGGTGAAAAGAATGCTTTTCTGACCTCCACAGGTATGTGTTCTCTCACACACATACACAAATAAAGAAATGGAATGAAAGTCTTTTAAAATTGGGGCTGGGAATGTAGCACAGTTGCTGGACTGGTGCCTAATATAAACAGAGCCCCAAGCCATCCCCGGCATCACATAACTAAGTATAGTAGAACAAGCCTGTAATGCCAGTCTAAATTCCAGTACTTGGGAGGTAGAGACAGGGGGATCATCAGTTCAAGGCTACATAATTCAGTTTGAGGCCAGCCGAAACTACATGAAACTGTCCCAAAGGAGGGGGTAAATAATCATAAATTTTTTTACGTCAGAAATTCCAAAGAATTTAGGATTTATATATATATATATGTATATGTATATATGTATGTGTATATATATATATATATATTAGATTATTTTATGTGTTTTATATGTGTTCCATATGCCTAGTGCCCACAGAGCTCAGATTGTTGGATCACCTGGAACTGGAGTTATGCATGGTGTGAGGTAGCGTGTGAGGGCTAGGAATGGAACCCATATTCTTTGTAAAAGCAACAAATGTTCTCCAGCCCTAGTGCGCACGCACGCGCACACACACGCATGCATGCACACATGAGTGTGTAAGAATAAAGACCAGATAAGGGAGGTAATAAATATTCAGTCCACATACAACACAAAAATTGTAGAATAATTGGATGCCTTGCAAGTAAGGCCATACCTAAAATGAGCCTTTGAAATGGACTATTTGACTGTTACTCTGAACCCTGCTGATGGTGTGGGGTGCTTTGTTGTGATTAAATGTATAGGGTCTTTGCTATACCTTGGGGCAGGCTCCCTGTCTTCTATGTCTTTGAGCCTGGAGGTTTCCAGCCAAGCTCAAAGTCAGGAAAAGGAGGTGTGGGCTTTTGGGCTGTGCCGCTGGCAGCAAAGAATGTGGTTGGCTGTCTCCTCCCCTTCCGTACTGGTGCTCTACACACAGTGCACTCTGGAATGACTGGCATTCCTGTGTGAAGAGAGCCAGTGTGAAGACGTTCCTGAGAGCCACAAGTACCTAAGGAAACCACAAGTAACAGAAACTCCAGATCTCACGCTGTTTCCTGACATCTGGCTGTGATACAGGATTGCTTGTCCCTTACGTGGATTATCGTTTTAAGAGAAGTTTGCTTTTGTCAGAAAGAGTTTGTTGTCGTGGGATACATCTAAGACAATTATAATCATGGGGCAAGCTGATGTCTCCAGACCGGTAAATCCAGATGCAGTTGGTGAGTAATGGAAGGCAGGAAAATAGACATCTTAGCAGGAGTGAGGCAGGCTTACAGCTGAAGTTGGTGTCTCTTAGGAATTGGAATACAAGATTTTGGCATATTTATTAAAGTTTGAGAAATGAATGAAAAATTTAAAGTTGTTTCCACTCAGTTAAATTCATTTACCTTTCACAGTTTTGCCTTACTTGCTTTCTAGAGTTCTGTTTTAAGGTTATATTGCTAGGACCTTACCTTTTGGTTTATTTCTTGCCTTTGAGGAAAATAGTTATATGAGCTGTTCCTTCTCTAAGGAAGTATCAGAGGTATCTTACTGGTACTCTGCAAGTTCGGGTGATTGTTAAGTGCGTGATCTAGAAATAAAACTGCCAACTTCTAAAAACGAGACTGTTTTAAAGGATGGATTAGATTTTTTAGACTTGTTATACACTTTCCAAGACTTTCTCTGTTGTACAAATGTTTGTTCCTTATAAAACGTTTTGTTGTATGAACTTGTGAAGTGTTACATACTGTCTTGGGGTGGGGGGCTCAGACTGAACAGGAACTGTGGATATGGCTCAGAGTCGGAAGTGTGAACTGATGAGGTCGCCTGTCATCTCGGTGAGCACAATTCTCCTATCTTTGGAGGTGTTGTAGCTGCTGCTGCTGCTGATTAATTGTGCAAATGGTTTAAAAAAGAAGATTGGAAAAGGGTAGGCCAAAGTGTTGAAGTTATTTCTGGACAATATGCTATTTAGGGAAACTTGTATAAGGTAACTTTGATTTAGGAAGCATCAGGAAGCCTCTTTTTTTTTTTCTCCACTAGGAAAGAAAAGGTCTAAGCTGGCCACGGTGGTGCATACCTTTAATCCTAGGAACAAGGTGGCAGATGCAGGTGGATCTCTGCTTTTAGGCTTGGCTGGTCTACACAGTGAGTTCCAGGCTAGCCAAGGCTACATAGTGAAACCCTGACTCAAAAAAGCACAGTAAGATAAGGTAAAAGCTATGGTAACTAAAGAAACGCAGACAGGTTTAGGAAGCAGGGAATGCCTCAAATGTGTCAGATGATTTGTTGCAGTTTAGTTTCTGATTTCCCAGGGAAAGTGGTTTTCGGGTATTTCTGAAACCGAGTACATGGGTGACAAAGTGCTCATCGTCACAGACTCAGGACTCCAGCCAACGTGAGCCTGGCACTTGCTTTCCTTTGCTCACCGCGCTGTCTTTCTCAGCTCAGGACTTCACTTTTTAAAAAGTGAAATGCCTTATAGAAAAGGGTCTACAGAAAAATACAAGAATCCCTTAGGACCACTTTCCAACTTGAGAAAGTAAGTTAAAACAGAGAGGCGGGGTGGGGTACACGTCAGTAACCCCAGAACTGAGAGGCAGAGGCAGGAGAATCAGGGCTCCAGAGTCAGCTGGGGTCAGATAGTAAATTTCAGACCAGCCTAAGTTGTAGGACACCCTGTATCCCACACACAAAAGTTTTATTAGATAATTTTTTAAAATCATAAACCAAAGTAGAGCTATCCTCAGCCCCTGCCTTCCCTCCCTTCTAGTGACATGTGGCTGGTTCGCTCCTAGAGCCAACCTTCTCCTTCCTGTGTTTGAAGTTAGCTTGTGCAGCGTCAGCTAGCTCTCCCTGTGCTTGCTCCACAGTCCTCCAGCAAATACTGTGTGATCTCAAGTACTGGCAGGCACGTGTGCTCACATGGAAACGAGAGGATTTGGGAAAGCATTAAGTTGTTGAGCTGCTACAGTTTAGTGATGTGGATCTTTATGAAGACCATCCATCTAGTCTCTATACTGATCACTGTTCTTTTGCTTTTAAGAAAGAACTAAGGGGACCTTGTTGTACCCCAGTTAGGGTGCTCCTCCCAGATGCACATAGCGATGGGTTCAATCCCCAGCACCACATACACTTGGTGTGGTACACACCTGTCATCCCAGCATTCAGGTGGAGGCAGGGGGATCAGCAGGTCAAGGTTACTCTTGGTGCCAGGCTTGCCTGGGTTGCCTGAAACGTCTCAGGAACAGGAAGAAGTCACTTTTACCACTAATAACTGTAACAAAAATTTTGGGAGACTGGTGATGTAGCTTAAAGTACTTTGCAGCATGCATTAGACCTTGGACTGGATTTGATCCCAATTATGGCAACAAAATCAATAATAATCGTAAATAAATTGTTTTAATTAAATTTTTTTTCTTTTTTTCCAGAGCTGAGGACCGAACCCAGGGCCTCTACCACTGAGCTAAATCCCCAACCCCTTAATTAAAAATTTTATTAGCCAGGTGGTAGAGGCACATGACTTTGATCTGAGCACTTGGGAGGCAAAGGCAGGCGGATTTCTGAGTCCCAGGACAGCCAGGGCTACATAGAGAACTCTGTTTCAAAAAAACAAACAAACAAAAATTTTAAATTTCCTTATAGGGAAGTTTTGTCCTGCATGTCTGTGTACATGTGTGCTTGTTGTCCATTGAGACCAGAGGAGGGCACTGTCCCCTGAATCTGGAGTTACATGTAGGTGGGGTGTGGGAGTCCTCTGGAGGAGCAGCGGTGCTCCTAACTACTGAGCCATTTTGCCAGCTCTCAGATATTAATTTCTTATGAAATGTTTTAGTAGGCAGCTGTTTAGAAGGTTTCACTAAATCCTTTAGAAGGAAAAATGTGGGGAAAAAAAAGAAAAGCGCAGGGCCGGGCGTGCGCAGGCACGGGGGAAAAAGGGAGGGCGCGCCGGGCCGCATCTCACAGAGGACACAGGCAGACACGGAAAGTGCGTGAGGTTTTTGGGGAAGCAGGCAAGACGCACGCGTGCCTCAGCGCAACGGGGAGTGGGCAGTCACGCCGCCAGCCTGTCCTTGCACGCTAGCGCGCGCGGGCAAACAGAAAAATCTCACGCAGAAGGCGGGGCCATTCTGGTGTGGATTTCTCTGGCTGTTACCTGTTTTTGCAGACCTTCTGGTTGTGTGGCTGGGTCTCTGGCGGTGCTCTGTGTGGCGAATTTAATGAGAGACAGCCCATAGCTTTAATGTTTTATTAAGAAAATACAAAGAGCCGGGCGGTGGTGGCGCACGCCTTTAATCCCAGCACTTGGGAGGCAGAGGCAGGAGGATTTCTGAGTTCGAGGCCAGCCTGGTCTACAAAGTGAGTTCCAGGACAGCCAGGGCTACACAGAGAAACCCTGTCTCGAAAAACCAAAAAAGAAAATAGAAAGAGAAAAAGAGATAGAAAGACAAAGGAAGAGGAGAAAATAATTAGAAAAGCCATGGAAAGGGAAGAAAATAGAGAGACAGAGAGATAGATGAAGAAGAGGGCCGGGGGAGAACAAGCCGGGGTGGGGGTGGGGGGAGAGCGCGCACTGAGGGGCGCATTTTATAGTGAGTTGGGTGGTCAGGTAACCGAGAGGCAGGAAGAGTGGGGCTGCAGGCAGGTGACTGCAGAGGCGGAGTCAGGCTAGAACCTGGGCCGTGGCCACACGTCTCATTAAGGTCCCACAGATAAATAAACTAAAATAAGCAATTCAGTATTTTAGAACTATAGTACACTTAGGTCTTTGTTCAGTCTTTTTTTGTTGTTCTTTAAAAAAACTTCATATTTTATGTGTGATATATGATATTGTATATGTGTATGTTGTATAGTGTGTGATGGTATATATGTACATGTTTGTATGTGTTGTGTTCTGTATATGCATGTATTCATGAAGGTATGCAGGTGGAGGCCAGAGGTGGGTTTTGATTAACTTCTCAGTCACTCCTGACTTTACCTATTTGTTGTTGGTGATTTACTCTGTTTTATATTTTTATTTTTTCGTTAGTATATATGTGTGCATGTGGGTGGATATATGTGTGGACATGTGTGTACCACAGTACTCTTATGGAGGTCAGAGAACTACCCACCTAGTCTGTTCTCTATCCCGACATGTGGGACCCGGAGGTCAAACTCAGATCTTCTGGTTTGGTGACTAGAGTCTATCTGTTGAGCTTTTTTCAATATGAGCCCACCCTACTTAACTTTATGTTTTAAGTTTTTTGGGTTTTTGGGGGGGGGTTCTTTTTAAAGAAAAGGTAGATGCTACCTAGCATGTTAGTTCCCCCTGTTTCTTCTCTTTTAATTAAACATGTTTAAAAGTTTTGTGTGTGTGTGTGTGTGTGTGTGTGTGATGTGTACATGTTGCAATGTATGTGTGGAGATCAGAGGACAACTTTCAGGGGTCAGTTTTTTCCCACTGGTGTCTGGGGATTAAACTCTTGGTTATCATGGCTGTATGACAAAGCTCTACACTGTGAGTAATCTCACTGGCCCCTCTGTCTAATTTTATTTTCTTTTTTCTTTATAAATTTTAAGATTTATTTATTTTATGTATATGAATACACTGTCACTGTCCTCAAACACACCAGAAGAGGGCATCAGATCCCATTACAGATGGTTGTGAGCCAACATGTGGTTGCTGAGATTTGAACTCAGGACGTCTGGAAGAGCAGTTCGTACTCTTAACCACTGAGCCATCTCTCCAGCTCCTTATTTTATTAAGCAAGATCTCTTACCGAACCTGAGTAGATTGGCTTACTAATGGGCTCTAGGGTCCTGTTCACTCCACCCCTCCCCCCTCAGTGCTGGGTTATGAATACAAGTTACCATACTGGCCTTTACACGGGTCCTGGGGATTCAAGCTCAAGCCCTCTTGATGAAGACTATAGTGACGGAGCCCTCTGCCAAGCTCTGGGCAGCCGGGCATCCTTATCTACAGAGTGCACGTGTTGTATGGCCGAGGTGTAAAGCCGTGTCGCCTCCTGTGGTGCTGGGCCTTATTCCAGGCTAAGCAAGCACTTTACCACTCTGCCAGCCCCAGGCTCCATCACGGCTTGCCACAGCTGTGGCAGAAAAGACATTTTTCCTGAGATAGAAGTGTAGACCTTACCTGTCTCCTGTTTCTGTCCAGTTCTTTCTAATTCCGTGGCCAAGGCTGTGTGAGATCTCCAGAAGGTGTAGGCCTTCTCTACACATGAAGCCTGCTTCGTTCATTACTGAAATCGTTTGGCTTTATAATTTTGTTGCAGTTTTCTGAAACTACTCCTTAACAAACTTCTTCAAGTTGTCCTCTGACCTCCACACATGAGCCCTGGCATATGCATGCACACATACATACTCAACACAATAGGGGAGGGGAATTCTACAGATGAAAAAAAAGATATCAAAAAATTCACTTGCTAAGATACAAATGATAGAGGTGGAATTCAAATAAACCAGGTGATTTAGTCATTATTACCGTCAAGTGAAGAAAAGTTGAAGATTTGTGTTCTGTGGACTTCCGTCGCCTGACTGTACTTAGCCATACAGCATGGGTGAGTAAGAACTAGCTGAAGGTCAGGTGTGATACTCCACATCTGTCAGACCTGCTACTCTGGAAGCTGAGATGGGGGAGCTCAAGGCCATTCTGGGCAAGTGGAGCCTCTTCTCAGAGTAAAACTGGAAAGAAGGCTAGGGATACAGTTTACTGTAGAATGCTTCCCTCCCATGCAGGAGGCCTTGGTTTCAATCCCAGTATGACCAAAATAGGAATATGTAACATTATACAGTCTTTGATCTTGGGTGCATTGTTTAATCCTGTTATTTTCTTTATCCACTTATGTGTAGTCATAACTTGCACATAGTTAGTGAATACCTGAAGATGCAAACAAAGTGTTAAAAGGTATGGCTTGGGTTTTGTTGTTTTGAGACAAAATCTCTATGAGAAGATTCAGGCTGGTCTCTATGGACCCCAGGCTAGACCTTAAAGACGCAGCTAACTTTGAAGTGTTTGCCAGTTTTTAGTGTTTTTTGTTTGTTTGTTGCTTTAAAAATACACACATACATATACACACAGACAAGCATACACTAAGAACATATATCATGCACAGATAAGCATGCAGGCAAAATACTCATATACATCAAGTAAAATAAAAGTAATAGAGTAAAATAAAGTGGTTGGTTCCTGGGTAATGTCGCCCAGGGCTGGCCTCTGTTCTTCATGTATACTTGCATACACCCAACAACAAAATACACCTTTAGATATGTGAATAAAGAATAAATTATCACAGGGCAGTTTAATGACATAACTGGATGACAAAAATATTAATGTGAATATCACTTTATAACTTAGATATTTTAAGTTAAAAATCACATTTGTTTGTTTATATGTGTGTACGCGCACACATGCCACAGTGTGCTTGTGGAGGTCAGAGGAAAACAGCAGGGTCTGATTATAGGGGTCAAGCTCAGGTTGTCAGACTTGTCAGCTAAGGCCTTTCCAGCGAAGCTGTCATCTCAGCCCCTTTATAGCACTTGGATGGTATTTGAGATTAATGTGAGGTGTGTAGGTTGTCGTGAGCACAAGAGTTCTATGATAGGCCATCTTTGTAAATTGAATTATTCTGCATTTTTTGTTGCGGTCTAACTTTTATTTTGTTTGAGACATGGTTTCATATACTACCCCAAATGGCCCTGAACTTTTGATATATTTGATATTGGTTGATTTGTCTCCCAAATGCTGGGATTGCAGACGTATATTACCTTGCCCATTATAACTTGTATGCTATAAGCCTCTGTGAATCCAGATGTAAGAAGTTATAATAACTTATTAAATATAAAGAAATATAATAGTTATTATTATAATAAGATTTTAGATTAAAAATTAAATTAAAAAATGTATTGGGAAGAGGAAGAAGTGGAGGGGCGCTAGGAGGAATGGAGAGCAAGAAAACTGCAGTTGGGATATAATATGAGAGAATATAAAAACAAAATAAAAACATGATAGAAAAGGGGCCACAGACTTTGAAGTTAAACAAATTTCAGTTATACCTACATTTTGTCACACATGAATTTTTTTCAAATTTATTTATTTTAATATGTATGGATGTTTTGATTGCATATATTTGTGTGTACTTTAAGTTGTCTGGTCAAAGATGCCAAGAGAGGGTGTCAGATTCCCTGGGACTGGAGATACAGAGTTGTGAGCCACCACATGGGTGCTGGGAATCAAACCTGGGTCCTCTGGAAGAGAGCAAGTACTCTTAACCTCTGAGCCATCCCTCCAGCCCTGTCACACATTTTTAAAGTGCTAAAATTAAACAAAGCAAGGGTATAGATAGAGCTTAATGGTAAGCCACTTGCCTCGCAAGCACAGGGTCTAGGTTTAGTCCAGGTACCACAGAAGTAAGAGCAAAGAACGGAAAAGGTCCTGGTACTGGAACTCGGAAGCAAAAGCCTCAAGGCCAACCTCAGCCACAGAGACCCTGTCTCAGAGAGCCTTTTAAATAAACAAACAAACTGAGAATACACAACCGAAATATCTTCAGAAATAGAACATTAAAACCTCCTTGATGTACACAGAATTGCAGAAATATATGAAGTGTTCATAAATGATATATAGAAAATATAGAGGTATTGCTTGTTCCTGTGGTTTATTGTTGCATGTATATAGAGAAGTGTATATGTGACAGTAGCCCAGATGATTAAAGGTCGTAAGATTCCTTCTTTGTTCAGGAAGCAGTAAAGGTCTAAATCCACATAGAATAGTGTCTTATTTAGGGTTTTACTGCTGTGAGCAGACACCATTTCCAAGGCAACTCTTATAAGGATGACATTTAATTGGGGCTGTCTTACAGGTTCAAAGGTTCAGTCCATTATCATCAAGGTGGGAACAAGGCAGGATCCAGGCAGGCATGGTTTAGGAGGAGCTGAGAGTTCTACATCTTCATCTGAAGGCTGCTAGCAGACTACTGGCATCCAGGCAGCTAGGATGAGGATCTCAAAGCCCACACCCATTGTGACACACCTACTCCAACAGGGCCACATCTTCTAATAGTCCCACTCCCTGGGCTGAGCATATACAAACCATCACAATTAATAAGTCAAGGATGTAGAAAACAAGACAAGAGACAGTTAAAACCAATCTGACAGTGAAAATATTAATTGTAGATGGATTAAGTACCCCAATTAACGATGGCTGACTGGGTGTGCTACTATACAGTGTTACCTTAGTGCTAGAGAAGCTGAGAGAAGGAACTTGAGTTTGAAGCCAGACTAGATTTTGTTTCAAGGAGGCAAAAGACATTTGCCAAATGAAATAGGAAAACAAAATAGAGGTAGAAGGGTTTCTATGATAAAGGATATTAATAAAAAGGGTTCAGTTAAGAGGAAAGCATCTGGGTTAGCGAGATAGCATTCACATTAAGTGGCTTGAAACTTCCTATTATTCCAGCTCCAGGATATTTGATTCCTTCTTCTGAACTCTATAGTTACCTACAAGACCACATGTGCACACACACAGACACGTGATTTTAAATTTTTATTAAAGGGTTGGAGAGATGGCTCAGTGTTTAAGAACACTGACTGCTCTTCCAGAGATCCCTGAGTCAATTCCCAGCACCCTCAAGGGGGCTTACAACTGTCTGCAACTTCAGTCCCAGGGGTTCTGACATCATTTTCTAGCCCCCTCAGGCACCAGGTATACACATAGTACACAGTCATACATGGAGGTAAAATACCCTTACATATTAATTTCTTAAATTTTTGCTTTGTTTTTTGAGACAGGGTTTCTCTGTGTAGCCCTGGCTGTCCTGGAACTCACTCTATAGACCAGGTTGCCCTCGAACTCAGAAATCCACATGCCTCTGCTCCCAAGTGCTGGGATTAAAGACATGCACCACCATACCTGGCTCTAAATTTTTTTTTTTTTTTTTTTTTTTTTTTTGGTTTTTCGAGACAGGGTTTCTCTGCGTAGCCCTGGCTGTCCTGGAACTCACTTTGTAGACCAGGCTGGCCTCGAACTCAGAAATCCTCCTGCCTCTGCCTCCCAAGTGCTGGGATTAAAGGCGTGTGCCACCACCGCCCGGCTCTAAATTTTTTTTAAAAAGAGGAAAACATAATTAAATTCATAATTATCTAACAGAGTAAGGCCTTGTCACACAAAACAGGGACCAATTACTTTGATAACTAGAGCTGTTACTGTCCCTCTCCCAGCAGTTTATAGAACAAGGAAACAACACACCCGACATGGTGTTGATACTTGTGCAACACAGTGAACTGACTTGACCTGATTGGCATATTTGGACCACTACACTACACCCAACCACACACAGTATACATTGCTATAGGTTTGTCTGTTTTGAGACATGGCTTAATCTGTACGTAATCTATGCTGCCCTCAAACTTGTAATCCTCTCCATAGTGATAGTGTTGTGATGATAAGTGTGTGCCATTGGGTCCTGCTCATGATACATTTTGTTTATTATTTTAATTTTAAAAACTATTTTGTTTTGTGTGTATGTATATTTTCCCTGTATGTGCACTGTGTGCCTGATGCCTGTGGAGGTTAAAATAGGGCATCTGATCTTCTGGAACTGGAGTTTTATTTTACTCTATGTAGGTGCTGGGACTTGAACCTGGGTTCTCTGCAAAAACAATGAAATTTTTTCCCTCCTTCCCTTTCTTCCTCTTGCTCTGGCCCCACTCTTTCCAGCCCCCTACTTGCTCCTGCCCATAGGTTTTGTTATTTGTTTCTCATTACAGATGGTTGTGAGCCACCATGTGGTTGCTGGGATTTGAACTCATGACCTCTGGAAGAGCAGTCAGTGTTCTTAACCTCTGAACCATCTCACCAGCCCATCAATGAAACTTTTTAAAATTTATTAATTTATTTTTATATAATTTGAGTATACTGTTATGACATCTTCAGACATATCAGGGATCCCATTATAGATGGTTGTGAGCCACCATGTAGTTGCTGGGAATTGAACTCAGGACTCTTAACTGCTAAGCCATCTCTCCAGACCCATCAATGAAGTATTTTTAACCACTGAGCTATCTCTTGTATATGGAAATATATGTATGGCTAAAAAGTCTGTGTTTCATACCTTTAGTTCCAGCACTCAGGAAGACAGTGGTAGGAGGATCTCTGATTTTGAAACAAGCTTGATCTCCATCAGTGTTTCTCACCCTCCTAATGCTGATGCTGCGACACTTTAATGCAGTTCCTCATGTTGTGCTGACCCCAACCATAAGATTATTTTTGTTGTTATTTCATAACAGTAATATTGCTACTGTTATAAATCTTAATGTTAATATTTGTGTATTCCAATGGTTTTGGGAGACCTCAAAAGGGGTTGTGACCCACAAGTTGAGAACCACTGGTCTACATAGGGTTCCAGGACTACACAGAGAGACCCTGTCTCCAAAAGAAAAAAAAAATCTTCAGATAGACAAAACAAGCCTTCCATTTAATTTGAACTGTAGGTGTATGAGTCGAGGAAGCCCAGGGCGCCTCTGTCCCCTTTGGAGAGAGAGAGCACCTTGCAGAGCAGCACTGGAACAAGGGATTTTCTAGCTTCCTCGATAAGGCATAAATTTGCATCAGAAAATGTCTGCCTCTGTCTCTTTTAACGTGTGTTAATAATCTGGGGTTGGGTAACAAATTTGGTGGACACGAGAACCCTGATATTTTGGGTTTTTTCTTTTGTCGTGCTTAGCTGATTGCAGGACCTCATGCTGGTGCCACACTCACAGGCGAGCCTCAGCCCCGCCCTGGTGTTGTTGAGACAGGGTCTCACTATGTAGTTTAAGCTGTCCTGGAACATTTGATCCTCCTGCTTTTGCCTCCTGGGTGCTAAGATTATAGGTGTATGCCAGCACACCTCACTGAGAGTTTTTAAAAGGACTCCTGGCCCTACTTCCTGCAGATCCTGTATATTATAAAGACAGTTGGGCTGATTCTAAATATTTGGACAGACATGTGAGTCAGTGAAATCCTATGCAGCTTGTCATTGAGAGTAGGGAGGGGAGAGGAGGAGGAAGAACAGAGATGTGAGTGAAGCCGGATGTGCTGGTTCACACCTGTAATCTCAGCATTTGAGAGCAAGATCGTGGAGGATCTGGGGTTCAAGGTTATCCTCAGCTACAAATAAATTCAAAGTCAGCCTGAGCTACTTAAGACCCAAGTTTTAAATTTTGCTTAAAACAAGCAAAAATAAAAATACAAAGATAGATGAATAAATGCTAATATGAATGAATGAATTAGAAAATATCAAGGTTCTGTTCTTCTAAAACATTTGGCAAAATTAGATACTTATGAAGAGAGTAGCAAAGAAAACACTGTTTCTGCTAGGCACTTGGGAGGCAGAGACAGGCAAATCCCTGAGTTTGAGGCCAGCTTAGTCTACAGAGGGAGTTTCAGGACAGCCTGGGCTAAACAGAGAAACCCTGTCTTGAAAAAGCAAAAAAGAAAACACTTTCTTTTCCACTTTCTGTATTTAGTAATATCTTCAGTGACCTGCTTTATTCAAAGCAAAATGGGTGTGTGAATGTGCATATGTTTCAATTGGGTTTAAACTTAGAGCTACATACATTCTTTGGAAATCTGAGATACATCCCTACTCCTTGTCATTTTGAATCCTTGAAAGAAAGATGACACATAAATATATTGTTCAACATAATGAAGTTTTAAAAGCATCAAATTAAGTTTTATTTTGAAAAGCAGTTAGTGGGTTGCCCAGGAATGATGGCACACTTTAATCCCAGCACTCCAGAGGCAGAGGCAGGAGGATCTCTGTAAATTTGAGTTGTAGGCCAGCCTGGTCTATAGAGTAAGTTCTAGGACACCCAGAGCTATGCAGAGAAACCCTGTCTCACATAAAGGAAAAAAGAAAAGGAGGTGATAAGGTATGACTTTTAAGCAACAGAAGCAGACTAAGTGATGGATGATACTTCGTTTAAAGACCTTTCAGGCAGGAGCTTCTCTGTGCTACTAAAATGTTGGCTGCTTTTCTTTTTTTTTAATATTTATTTTATGTATATTAGTACACTATAACTGTCTTCAGACACACTAGAAGAGGCCATCCGATCCCATTACAGATGGTTGTGAGCCACCATGTGGTTGCTGGGAATTGAACTCAGGACCTCTGCAAGAGCCAATCAATGTTCTTAACCTCTGAGCCACCTCTCCAGCCTGGCTGCTTTTCGTTATGGTCTTTTCTTTACCATTTTCAGTCCAATTAAAACTTTAGATGTAATTTTCCTTTTTTCAGTCAAATAACATTTTCTGTTTATTTCCTGGAATACTCATGGATATGTTAACAGGAGATTTACAGGAGTTATGTGTGGAGTATTATACCTGTAATTCCAGTGCTTAAGAGGTTAAGGCAGGAGGATCAAATGTTCAAGACCAGTCTGGGCTACCTAGCAAGCCATTATCTCAAAAAACCTAAACCAGCCCCAAGATGCCTCGTAGGTAAAGGTGCTGGAAGCCATGCTTGATGATCTGAGTTCAGTCCTGCGACCCATACAGTGGAAGGAGAGGATTGATCTACTTTTCTGTCTTCCACATGTGCTCTGGGCACAAAGCTACAGTGTCAAAAGGAGATCATTCTGTTCAGTACATGTGTCAAACTCTGCCTGCCCCCGACATTGTTTGCTTCTAGTGGGAAGTGCATTTCTGTGAAGCAGAAAGCACCTTAATCCTGGAGTGAGGCCTCAAAGCCTCTCAGTTCCTCTAAGTGACTCTTGAGCCCTCTGGGATAGTAGGTGGAGCGTAGGCTCCATTGTACTGCCTTCCTGCCCCACCCCTTGGTTGCTTCTGTCTCTACCTTCAAAGCTAACTAAGCCCTGCACATGTGTTCTTATGAGAACCTCGAGACCTTTGACCTCATTCCTGAACTTGTAGCATGTCAACTATGTTATGGGTGAAATCCTTCCTGTCAGGATCTTCCCTAAGTAACACTGTGACGGGCAGTAGAATGTCACCTCCACTCTCCCCAACTCCTTCCATGTCAGAGCATCTTCTCTAACGCCATCCCCACCTCTTCTCCCAATCTTCCACAGTTATGCAGAGCCCTTTTTGTGTGGGGAGAAAAAGCTGATAAACAGACGCAAGGTATCAACACTTGGTGAATTGCCCTTCCCTGAGAGGGTCATATTTGACCGTGATTCCCTTAGTGGTGGCATTGCTTGCTTCAGTGAGATAGAGCTCGTGCATAAGGAGAAGGCAGGCGCCTGCATTGTGTATGCTAAAGACGTCCACCTGGTTCTCACCATCTCACTGAATTTTCCTCTTAAATGGTGTCGGGTTGGTTTGGCTTGTTTAGTGATTTAAGTTTTGAGTTTGGGCCTTTGTCCCTGTAATGTCCGGAGTGTGACTTGTCCGTGTGGTTGTTTGTCACTGCTCTGATTCTTTCCAACTGCCCCAGGAAGAGAGGGGACATTTTTAGAGGTTATATAAGGATAATAAATTGGCTGTTCCTTCCTGTTCCTCTCCATGAACAGAAGAAGCAGAGCAGCCATCTGGAGACCCAGGTGTGGCCCTGGACAATGTGGACGCAGGGGACACAACGCCTCCCACCAAAAGGAAAAGCAAGTTCTCGGGGTTTGGCAAGATCTTCAAGCCGTGGAAATGGAGGAAAAAAAAAAGTAGTGATAAATTTAAAGAGACATCAGAAGGTAAGGTACTAAGATTTGATGTGTTTCTGAGGAGTGAGGGTAGAAAGCCTGCCTGGTGTGAGCAAAGCCCTGGGCTCTTCCCTGACCTCAGAGAACCTGGTGTGCTTGTGCTCTGAGCAGACCCCACAGAGGGGAGGCTCAGAAATTCAAGGTCATTCTTAGTCATACATTGAGTTTCAAGTCAACCTGGGCACCAGGAGACCTTGTCTCTAAACAAACAAACAAACAATTAAGGCTTCTAATTTTAAGAGTTCCCTGTTTGGGCTAAGGAGCTGACTGAGCAGGTAAAGTGCTAAAAACATTCAGACCTCAGCTGGAACCCCCAGGACCCAAGTAAAGCTAGCTGCACACACGCTGTTGTAATCAGTGCTTCTGTGGAGATGAGAAGATAGGACAGAAAATCCCCAGAAGCCTAAGGGCCAGCTGGTGTGCACAGTGGGGAACGAAAAACAAAAACCAAGAGACCCTGTTGCAGCTAAAGGAATGAGCCAACTCCAGCTGACACTGGAGATTGACCTCTGACCTCCACATGCATCCCATGTCATGCATGTGCCCAGGTGTGCTTGCACACAGAAACATACACATTGCACACACATATAAAAAAGAATAATTCCCTGAGTTAGTTGGGCTTGGTGGTACAGGTTGTAATTCCAACCAGGTGGAGGCTGGAAGAGCCAAGAATTTAAGGTTATCCTTGGCCATACAGGAAACTCAAAGTCAGTCTGGAAACAATAACAAAAGCACACGTGGGGGTTCTGTTAACTGATTGATTAATTTACCAGACAGTATCATGTATCACAGGGCTTCCTTGTACTCTTTTTATACTAAGAATGATCTTGAACTTGTGATTCTCCTGCCTAGCACTAGGATCGAAGGTATGTGCCGTATCTAGTTTATATAATGCTAGAGATTGAACCAGGGCATTGTGCTTGGAAGGTACACACACTACCAACTGAGTTTCCTATTTTAGAAGCACCCTACTTTTCACATCCCTAAACGTCTATAACTTCCTACTTGAACAGTTCAGTCTTTTAAAATTTAGATAGATAAATAGTCCTTCATTGAACCTTTACTCTCTTTTGCATTTTGAATTGATGATTAAATGTCTAAGGTGTGACAAATGCTGGGTGAGTGTTCTGCCACTGACCCACAACCCCAGCCACCTTATTTTTCTGTTTTGTGTGTGTGTGTGTGTGTGTGTGTGTTTCTTTTCAGGCACAGCCTCGGTTGGCCTGCTGCTCACTCTCGCCTGGGATGGCCTCGTGCAGCTCTCATCCTGCCGTAGCCTCTCAGTGCTATGGTATGGACCATGATGTCCAGATGCTGCTGTTTTTTAAACTACAAGTTGTTTGCTTGTGGAGTCAGATCACAGCACAGGGGGAGTTCTAATTTACCATCCCTTCCCTCCTTCCACCATGTGGGTTCCGGGAATCAAACTCCATCTATCAGACGTGGCAACGTGTACCTTTACCCCGTTTTTATTTTATTTTGATGCAGGTTCTTACCAGGTTGCACAGACTGCCTGAAAACGTGACAATCCTCCTGCCTCTCAGCTTTTGGAATAACTGAAACTTACAGGCCTGTTTCAGCAAGCCTGGCTGACACTTAGCATTCTATAGCCTCATTCCCAGATTTGTATTTTGATGGGATTAAAGCTGTTCAGTAAAGATAAACTTAGTGCTGCATACTTGAGAGGCAGGAACATAAGGGCTAACCTGGGCTACATGAATTCTAGGCTAGTCAGAGCTGCATTGTAAGACCCTCTTTCAAAAATAAATATGACAATAACAGGAACGGATGGGAATACTCAGTGAGGCTGGAGCCTCACTGTTCAGTTCTTTTCTGCTAGCTCACTTGCCATCAGCAAGGCTCATCTGTTTTGTTTAAGTCAGAGCCTTGTTACACCCCAAGCTGGCCTGATACTGTATAGCATATGCTGACCTCGAACATGGCAGCATTTCTTAGCTTCTTATTCTCAAGTGGTAATGTTTGTTTTGTTTGAGGCAGTCTTGTGTAGCCTGTGCTAATTTAGAATTTACTATGTAGCTAAGCTGTACTGGAACTGATCCTCCTGCCTCCATCTCCCAAGTGCTAGGACTACAGGCATAGGGTACCACTCTCAGCTGAGTTTTTAAATGGAAGTTAGTTTCTCTGTTCTTCTTTTCTTCAAGAGTACAAATACTGGGAACCACTTTATTCTTTTATACTTATAATGCTAAGAGATATGTTGACCTTCCAACTGCCGCATTTCTGAGTTGTGTTTTCCAATTTAATGTTAGTTTTAGAGCGAAAAATATCTATGCGAAAACCAAGAGAAGAGCTGGTTAAAAGAGGGGTTCTGTTGGAAGACCCCGAGCAGGGTGAGTTCCAAACGATCAGCGTCTGCCTGTCTGTGCATTGCTCTCTCGCTGGGTCTCACTAGGCTCTGAAATCATTCCCTCTGCTTTACTCTTACTGTAATGATGGTGGAGGAGCACTTAAAAATGGTTCCCTGTTTCTTCCCAAGTGCCTGGCTTTGCTCTTAAACTGAAATAGGAGGATTGGTGAAGGGTCCTGGGAGCAAAAATTCTGTGTCTCTCTGTCTTCCTGAGATGAGTGTCACCTGTAGTGGTGACAGTTATTTCAAGTTGCTGATTGATAGTTCTGACCCAGTCGCCTCCATCCTCATCTTCCCGCCGCACCATTACCGTGCTGATGTTTCAACACTCGTTGCTGGTTAACCTGTGAGTCGTTGTCTGTTATGGCCCTTTTGAAGCAGTGGATTATAAATGTAAATCAGGAGTGTACCTGGGTGTTTGCCATTTCTCTTGAGTTTCACAGACGGAACAGTTCACTATGTTGGCAGAATTGCCATCTTGATCCCTTCTCCTAAAAATAAGAAGGAAGTAGACACTGGTCAGGCAGAGGTGGCGCACGCCTTTAATCCCAGCACTTGGGAGGCAGAGGCAGGCGGATTTCTGAGTTCGAGGCCAGCCTGGTCTACAGAGTGAGTTCCAGGACAGCCAGGGCTACACAGAGAAACCCTGCCTCGAAAAACCAAAAAAAAAAAAAAGAAGAAGAAGAAGAAAGGAAGGAAGGATATGGGGAGGAGAAGAAGAGGAAGGGGAAAAAAGAAGAGGAGGAAGAGGAGGAAGCTGTTGGCAGTGTAAATCTGGCTCAGTTGAGGCTCTTCTGCTCTTACAGAGGCAGGGCTTAGTTCCGAGTGCCCACATCGTGTCTCATAGCCATTTGTAACGCTAGCCCCAGCACCCTTTTTTGGCTTCCCCTAGTACCAGGCAAGCATGTGGTATATGTACACACAGACAAAACTATTGCTCTTAAAAAACAACAGATGTTTCTAAAAATTAATAAAATAAAAAGTGCAGTGCCAGAGAGCTGACATGGCAAGTAATGTACCCTCAGAGAATTGATGCCCACAGATCTCGACATGTAAGCCATGACATGACTACAAAAGCGTACTCACACACGTGCACACATTCAGACATAAATGTGATAGTTTTAAAAATAAATTAAGAGCCAGGAATGGTGGTTGTCTTAGTCAGGGTTTCTGTTCCTACACAAAACATTATGACCAAGAAGCAAGTTGGGGAGGGAAGGGTTTATTCAGCTTACACGTCCACATTGCTGTTCATTGCTAAAGTAAGTCAAGACTGGAACTCAAGCAGGTCAGGAAGCAGGAGCTGATGCAGAGGCTATGGAGGGATGTTTCTTACTGGCTTGCTTCCCCTGGCTTGCTCAGCTTGCTCTCTTATAGAACCCAGGACTACCAGCCCAGGGATGGCACCACCCACAAGGGGCCCTCCCCCCCTTCATCACTAATTGAGAAAATGCCTTACAGCTGGATCTCATGGAGGCATTTCCTCAAGGGAGGCTCCTTTCTCTGTGATAACTCCAGCTTGTGTCAAGTTGACACACAAAATCAGCCAGTACAGTGGTACATACATACCCAGCACTTGGAAGGCAGAGGCAGGTAGCTCTGTGAGTTCCAGGTCAGCCTGATCTACATAGTGAGTTCTAGGCTATTCTGGGATACACAATGCTACCTTGTCTCAAAAAGTAAAAGAAAATAAAAAATAAACTCTACAACTGGGAATAGTGGCACATATCTGAAATCCTAGGAGGTAATCAAGAGGATTATTCTAAGTTAAAAATCAGCCTGATATATATGGAGAAAGCTCTAGACCAGCCAGGAATTCATACTAAGACTCTGTCTGAAAAGCTAGCTTAATAATTAACCAGTTAATTAATTTAATAAAAATATAGCCAGGTGTAGTAGCTCACACCTAATAGCCCAACAACTCTAGGAGGTAGCCAGGTTGATCGAATTCAAGGCTAATCTAAGCTGTGTATGCGACCCTGCCTCAAAACAAGGAAAGATTGCTTTATGGCTTCTTTACTTCAGAGGTACAGCTATTGTCTTCTCTTCAGTACTTGTAGTCCAGACTCCACTGCTTACTGGGCCTGCCTGAAGGACATTGTCTAATCTCTTAGTGAGGGTGGTGTGTCAGGTGAGAGGGGCTGTGAGAACTAACTCTAAAACTATCAAGAGATGAGCATACATGTGTTTGCACACACAAATAAACATCTTTCCATGATGTTACTCAAAACATTACTGTGAGAAGCCAGCAAGGATACTACATGCCCTGTGACAGGAAGGGGATGGAGTCTCTGACCTCTCTTCATCATCTGCTGGGTTGGTTTGGTTTTGTTTTTGTTGTTTGTTTGTTTAAAGAAGTATTTATTTATTTTATGTATGTAAGTACACTGTAGCTGTCTTCAGACGCACCAGAAGAGGGCATCAGATCCCATTGCAGATGGTTGTGAGCCACCTTGTAGTTGCTGGGATTTGAACTCAGGACCTCTAGAAGAGCAGTAGTGCTCTTAACTGCTGAGCCATCTCTCCAGCCCCTTGTTTGTTTTTTTAAATATAGTTATATTTCTTTATTTTGTGTATGGGTGTTTTGCTTGAATGTATGTCTGTAGACAGTGTGTGTAGCTGGTGTCCTTGGAGACCAGAATTGGACATTGGATCCCCTGGAACTAGAGTTATAGATGGTTGTGAACTGCCCTGTGGGTGCTGAGAATTGAACTCAGGTCCTTTAGAAGAGCAGTCAGTGTTCTTAACCACGTGGCCATCTCTCCAGCCCCTGACCTCACTACTTTTAACTCTTTGTCTTCTAAAAAAAAAAAGTCTAAGAAACTGCAGGCCCTGGGGGTGGTTGTCTCACTGCTCCATTCCCTTTCTGTAGCAGTGTGTGATCATCACAGGCCACCACCAGCCACCAGGCCAGTGGCCATCCCTGTGGTGTAATGTGTCTGGAATTGCTGTGTGTATCATGTTATCATTGATGTATCATTTAAGGACCCTGGGCTCTCTAACCCTCAGTCACCCCTGCTGTTTTGTTCCATGAGCATTAAAAGAGTAGTTTCTGCTGCTTTTCCTGTTCAGTCACTGCCTGTCTATAACCCTACCTCCTAACAGCTTTTAGAGCCAACCTTCTACAAATAAGTAAAATTATGCCTACCTATTACTTCTAATCCCCAGGCTTTTGGTTTCATCCAGGATTTATCTCTAACCCCTTTCCCTGTGTTCTATAGTCTTCATAGCCTGTCGCCTGCTTGCCTTTACAGTCCTACCCATGTTACAGTCCTACCCTACTCATAGCCATGCATACCTAGTCACAATCGTATGCCTTATATGGACTATTATTTCTTTTTAAAAAAACTTTGTTTTAAAATTATGTTTATATGTCTGGTGTGTCTGTATCTGGGGTATGTGCACATGAGTGCAGGTGCCCACACAGGTCACAGGCATCTGATCCCCTGGAGCTGTAGTTACTGGCCGTTGTGAGCTGCCTGGCATGGATGCTGGGAACTGAACACAGATCCTCTGCAATAGCAATGTGTGTGTGCTCTCCTCACCTACTGAGCCATCTTTTCCACTCCTCCAGTTTTCTTAGTTTAAATAGACTATCTTTCATCAGTGTGGTAGGCTTCTGTTCCTCTTTCAAACCCTACTGTTTTCTGTGGTGCACCCTCAAACTCTTTCCCACCTAGGAGAATGGATCTTTCTTCATTTTCTTCATTTTTACTATAGCCTTTCTATCATGCCTTACATGTGCTAGGCAAGCATTCTACCAGAGCTATACCTTAGGTTGCGATATGTATGTATAATAGATTATCTGTGAAGTGAGTTACTTGATCTAGTAGGTAATATAGTTGATATCGTTGGTAATATAGTGGAAGAAGAGGTACTATTTCTGTTAATACTGCTGGATCCAGTTAGCGCACGTGTCAGTGAGGAGCCTCCTTACTAGGAGAAAGGAGCTAGGAGAGTGGGGGTCACCGGCTCGTCCCATGTGGCCATGTCGATCCTGCCACTTAAGCTTTTCTTTTTTCTTTTTTCCTTTCTTTTCTTTTAAAATGTATTTTCTTACTCACTTTTCATCCCACATCCTGGTGTCCCCTCCCCCCCTTCTCCTCTGAGAGGGTGGAGATCCCTCCCCCTCACCCCGGCACATCAAGACTAGGTGCATCCTCGTCCACTGAAGCCAGACAAGGCAGTCCCGCTAGTAGAGCATATCCCACAGACAGGAAACAGCTTTGGGACAGCCCACAGACAGGAAACAGCTTCGGGACAGCCCACAGGCAGGAAATAGCTTTGGGGACAGCCCCTGCTCCAGTTGTTCAGGACCCAGGTGAAGACCGAGCTGCACATCTGCTAACTGTGTGGAGGGGCCTCACTTAACTTTTCTTTTTCTTCTCTCAGGTGGTGAGGATTCAGGCAAGCTGAGCCACGCTGCATTAAGGAATGGACACACCACCCCCGTAGGGAGTGACCGGTCCCCTAGTCCAGTCCTAGTGGAAGAAGAGCCAGAGAGAAGCCTCAGGGATCTTCCTCCAGAAGAGGGTCCGAAGAAGAGACTTGGTAAAAGTGGGCCTTTGAGTTTGAAAGCCACGTTGTTCTTATTTACCTCAGAGGGCTGCAGGAGAAGTCCGAGTGGGTTTGTTTCAGGTTGAGCTACCTTACCTAACTCTTGTGTAGGATCTTGTCAGCCTTCACCGTCCTTGTGTCCTGCCCAAGGAATTCCATGTGTGCTGTCATGGGTGGACGTCCCTGTACACGTGGGTGCCAGAGGCTGGCACTGGGCTCTCCTTGCTCTTCACCTTTTTTGGAAGGGGGTGGGGCTTAAATTTATTTATATTTATTTATTTATTTATTTATTTATTTATTTATTTATTTATTTTATCTTGGCTTATGTGCTACCACTGCCCAGCTTTATTTTGACTTTTCAAGACAAGGTTTCTTTGTGTGGCCCTGGCTGTCCTGGAACTCACTCTGTAGACCAGGATGGCCTCGAACTCAGAGATCTGTCCACCTCTACTCTGTCCCCAAGCACAGCACTGTGGATAGAACCTAGCCTTTATGTAAATGTGGGGGTCTGCTTGTGTGGCAGGCATGTATCTCATGCCTGCGGTAATGTGGCTCTCATATGAAGAGTTGCCACCCTGACTGAGCCTCTCTTACTCTCCCTAACCTGTCAAAAGCCGCTGGAAAGTGATGTGTGAGCTGTAAGTTCATTAGTGGCGTTGGTTGTACGTGTGCGTGCTCTCATTTCTAGGCTCTCTAAATCGCTTCTCTTACTGCACAGGCTCAGCTGGAAGCCAGCCTAACTCTGAAGCAGAGCCTGGTCCTGAGCGTGCACCTAAGCAGCCCCTGCTGCCCCCCAAGAGACCCTTGTCCTCTTCTTGTGAAGCAAATGAGGGGCAGGCGAAGGAGCTCCCGGCGGGCAATACAGCAAGGTCCGTGTCTTCCACTTCTGGCTCTACCACCGGGACACCTGCTGCCACCGCTGCTGCCACAGACATGATAAAGACTGCTAAGTCCTTTGTGGGCCCTGCCCCCGCCCCTGCCCCCAGGACTCTGCCTGCTGCTCCTGCCAACACTAACACTACTGCCACTCATACGGCCCCTGCCAAGCAACCCCCCATCCCACCCCCTAAACCAGCTCAGAGGAACAGCAACCCCATCATTGGTAAGTCTTCAGATTTTGTGCTTGGGGTTTGGTTTGGTTCTGGATAGTTATTTTATTGAATGATTTGTTCTGTGAAAGAGTTTTCTAACTCAACTCTTGGAATATTTTCAATATAGAAAAAAGTTTTAGAGCCAGGCGTGGTGGTACATGTCTTTAACTCCAGTACTCGGAAGGCAGAAAAGGAAAGGAAAGGAAGGGAAGGGAAGGGAAGGAATGGAAAAAAAAGTTTTAAGAATAAGATAAAAATGGCCGTAAATTGGAAACATCAGTAAAATTAACTTGAAATCTGGGGGGATTAATATGTTTTTATTATATATAAGTATTACAAAGTTAACTTTAACATTGCTTATTTATTTGATAATTACAGTTTAAAAAATTTAAAAAGAATATTCCCTAGAACTAGGCGTTGGTGACACTTGGGAAACACTCAGGTGGCACAGGCAGGAGAATCAGGATTCAAGGTCATTCTTGGATTTCTGAGTTTGAGATTAGCCTGGGCTACATGAAATTGTTCTGACTCCCCTCTTTCTGAAACATACAAACAACCCCCCCCCAAACAAAAACAACACTAACAAAAATCTATTACAATAGTTGATGGTCTAGATATGTGACAATCACAACAGACTTGGCCACCATGGGATTACCTTCAGCCTCAGTGAGGAAGTTAGGATAATGGCACAACTTCCATCTAATCTAAACTACCAGCTTCTTCTCTAAACCTCACTCTGGTAACTAACATGGGGCTTTTGTCAATGTCTGTTTAACTTGTGATTCAGTGCCTAGTACAGTATCTTCATGGGAACTACAGAGGTATTTAAGTTATGCTGATAACATCTCATTTATCTTGAGAGTTAAGAATGCTACTTGGGCAGGGTAGAAGCATGTTGTAAACTGAGCACTCAGGAAATAGAGACAAGAGGGTTTGCCAAAGCTGAGGCTGTCCTGGTCTACACAGCAAGTTCTAGCTCGGAGTCTGTAGACCCTGGGTCAAAAATAGGTAGGTAGTAGGTGGGTGGGTGGGTGGGTGGGTGGGTGGATGGATGGATAGATGGATAGATGAAAAATAAATGATGGTAATAGAAGCCAGGCCTGTAAGAACCAGCCATGATCTCAGCTATTCAGGATTGCACATTTAAGGCCTTCACGACCAATCTTGAACTTAGTGAGATCCTGTCTCAAAATGCTGAAGAACAATGAGAACCAGGGATGTGAGGCTCTGACCTAGCTTGCGATAGCCTCTGGGTTCAGTCCTCAGAACCACTGAACTGAAAGCAGGGTAGGATATGAGTTTATGTTTATAGACTTCATAAATTACTTGGCGTTTTCTAAAGTCTTGCTTAGGTCTATTTTCCTATCATAATTACATTCCCCACAGAAATTTTCCAGAAAGGGAAGGAAAGGCAAAAACTGAGACGTGTTTCAGAACTAGTGAAAGTGTAATTTTTCAGGACAAATAATATTAGGCTTACCCCAGCTTATAGTTCTTGTTAGCGATTACATAGGTAATGAATACTTACTAAGACCTAATGTCACTAAGCTGGGTGGAGTGACTCGAACCTTATCAGGCTTTCAAATCGATCTCAGGCAGACAGGTTTGGGTAGGAACAGGATGGAGACCGTTGTGTTATCAATGCTTAATGGGTGATGTTTTCCTGACTTATCTCTGAGGAACCTGAAGCTTTCACAGGTAAAACCACCCAGGGCTGTAGTAAATGACTGTCTGTTGTTTGCAGAGACAATTACAAGTGTAGATGCTGTGACTCACCAAGGTTGTAGCTAATGTGGGACAGAAATTTGCCTCTGATCTCAACAGTGTGGTTCTCAAACTATCTTCTAGGCCGCTGTTAACTGGCTTCACCTAGAAGGCCGGCTGGGATGAGGGGACCTTGATCCCAGAGGTTCTGCTGTCGGTATCTTAGCTAAGGGCCAGAGATCTGTATTTCCAAAAGGTTCGATGAGGATGTTTGCGCTGCTAGTTCAGCAACCATGTTCTGTGCTCCTGCTCAGGCCAGCACTGTCTCTTTCTGTCTCGTTAT
Organism: Tokudaia tokunoshimensis; assembly: GCA_036184795.1. Classification (NCBI taxonomy): domain Eukaryota; kingdom Metazoa; phylum Chordata; class Mammalia; order Rodentia; family Muridae; genus Tokudaia; species Tokudaia tokunoshimensis. Next base: position 115,630,407 of record BTHU01000005.1, on the reverse strand, counting down.
AGCAGCGCATACAATAACTAGCTGGTTGTAGTAATGCACACCTGACATCACCGTCACCTCAGTACTTGGGAGGCAGGTGCAGGGGAGCAGGAGTTTAAGGACAGTCTCTGCTACAGAAGTTCGAGAATAACCTGGGCTACTTGAGAACTTTTCTGGAAAAAAAAACAAAAAACAAAAACCTGAAAGTGTCTAAAGTAGCTCTAACTGAGAGCCCAGATCAGTGGATCTTGTGACTGAAGAATTAACATTATTCCATTACAGGCTCTCACAGAAGGAAAATGGCTAATTCTCAGTTTTTACTAATATTAAATAGATTTTATTTAATGGTTAGACATTATTCTAAAATTAATAACCTCATTCAGTGCTTTGATTCTAAAATACCATTTCTTTCACAAAAAGATTATGATCACAAATGGTCTACTTAATATGAGCTGTTATTTATAAATCCTTAGAAATGATAGGCTGGGTTGGAGGGGGCAGTCTTGGAGAAACGACTCCACAATTAAGCATGCTTCCTGTTCTTTCAAAACTCCCTTGGCTGATGTCCTAAAATTTTAGCTCCAGGGGAGCCAGTACCTTTCTCTGGCTTTTGTACACACCCCCACACAAGCATACATAAAAATAAAAACTTATTAAAGATCGAGAAAGAAAGATCTCTTAGGGCCCGAGAGAGAGTTTAGTCTGTAAATTGCATGTTGCAAATATAAGAACCTGTTTGACCCCTAGAACTCACATGAAACACGGGTACAGGGTGCACTGTGAGTGCTAGGGAGGCCGAGCGAGGTGGGTGGGTCCTGGGATCACTGGCCTGCCAGCCTCAACTAACCGGAAAGCCTCAGGCCTGAGGGAGAGCTGTCTTTTTGTTTGTTTGGTTTTTCGAGACAGGGTTTGTCTGTGTAGCCCTGGCTGTCCTGGAACTCACTCTGTAGACCAGGCAACCTATAGACTACATAGTGATAACCTGTCTCAAAAATAAAACAAACAAACAAAAAAACCCAAGCAACTTACTTCATCAATTAAAAGATAAAATGCTTAAATATGGTCTTGTTAGGGGCCAGTTTTATTATAGATGGAGCAGGTAACTGCTGTTTTTATCTTTGTGTATTGTATACGGTGTTTTCTAGACTGTCCTTTTTATTCATTTGGGTTATTTTTTAAATTTTTTTTTAAGATTTATTTATTTATTATATGTAAGTACACTGTAGCTGTCTTCAGATACACACCAAAAGAGGGCATCAGATCCCATTACAGACGGTTGTGAGCCACTATGTGGTTGCTGGGATTTGAACTCGGGACCTCTGGAAGAGCAGTTAGTGTTCTTAACTGCTGAGCCATCTCTCCAGCCCCCATTTGTTTGGTTTTATTTTCTTATTTTTGTTTGTTTTGTTTTTTGGACAAGGTCTCATCTGTAGCCTAGTCCATGGATTCACTCTGTGGCCTGGGGTGATGTTGAGCTCCTCATCCTCCCTGCAGTGCTGAGACTATGGGCACATGCCACTGTGTTAGCATGAAGTACAGTTTACACAGCTTACTTACGATAAATGATGTTATGATCCAAGACTAGCTCAGTCTTTATTCAGAGTGGATACATGGAATGAGATTAAGGACAAATAACATTTTATTTGGGAGAATTTATAGATTCTTTGAGAACATTGGATAGACTGAAATAAAAGATTCAGATAGATCATTAGAGGTTGTTCATCAAAAGAACGCCTCTTTAATTGGTTCACAAGGTTAGCTTCTACATGATGGGATGGCCTACTTCTTACATGGATGAAAGCCTGAGTCATTTGGGCTCTGGGACGATGAGTGGGGTACATGCTGCCATCTGTTGACTCTGATACAGAGGAAGAGCGTCTCATGTTATAAGCATGTATCGAGGGCACACTGTATGAATCTTTGTGAATATGCTGCTGGTGGAGGCAAGAGTTCTGCCATCAAACCCGGAGTATAATGCAAAGTGACATGGGTATACAAAGGCCTTCAGAGCTGTGCACGCTGATAAAGGGGGAGGGGAGCTGAGGACAGAGTAATAGTCAGGTAACCAGACTGCATACTAGCTAAAGGCCTTGGTTATTTGTAGTATGATCTTGGGCAAATTACCTAGTGTCTGGCTTCTAGCTTTCCTTCTGGAAGAAAAAAAAAAAGATGATACCTTGTTTTTCCTTATCACTTCAGGAGTACTAGAGAATAAGACGTAAAAATAGGGCTGGAGAAATGGCTTAGGGATAGAGGTACTTGCCACCAAGCTTGACAACTTCAGTTTGATCCTCATGACTTACAAGATGCTAAAAAAGAACCAGTCTCTCCCAAGTTGTTCTCTGACAGCCACATGCACGTACGCACATAAATAACTTGAAAGCTTTTTAAAAGACAAAAGAGGAGACCCACCAGCATGGGCCACATTCACACCAAGACTGTGGAGAAGGCACCCGGGTCATTGTCAAGGGCGCTACACACATCTGGATAATAACCTCTACACCAAGTGTGTGTGCGAGGAACTCCGAGCCCAGCAAGAAACTCCAAGACAAGATAGCAGTCTATGTCACACATCTGATAAAGTGGATTCTGAGGTCCTGTGAGAGGTATCTCTCTCAGGTTAGAAGAGGAGGAGAGAGGAGAGATTAGGTTCCTGGGGCTTCAGCCCTGGCTCCGGAGATCACTGAGGTTGATCCTGGCCCCAAGGAAGCTAATGCTTCTGGGCTCTGGCAGCTTCTGACCTGCAGGTTGCTCAGCCCACGGTTGGGATGAATTTCAAAACACCACGTGGAGCCATTTGAATCTGTTCTGTCATATTTCCAATAAACCTGAAAACAAAACAAAAAACAAAAAAAAGACATAAAAGCACTTTAATTTATTCAAAGGGCTTTGCATTTGTCATAATATTCAAGGATTATTAATAGCTTTATTGAATTTTATTGAGCAATATACAGTTCAAAGCTGAATATTCAGGTATCATCATTTATCAGGGTATGTGAGCATGGCCAAGAATTTGGGAGTGTTTTTTATTTTAATTTATTATTATTGTGTGTGTACAATCTGTGGGAGTGGCAATAAACACCACAGTGCACTGTGGAGGTCAGAAGACAGCTCTCAGGAACTGGTTTTCAGTGCCACTGTGTAAGTTAATGATCAAACTCAGATCATCAGACTTGGAAGCATGTGCCCTTACCCACTGGACTATCCCACTATCCTGGTTGGTAGGATTTTTAAGACCATATTTTGTTTTGTGTTCTTCTCCTCTCACATCCCCTATGACACAAATAAGACAGAGGCTTGCTGTTTAGCTCTGGCCGGCCTAGAACTAGGTATGGGGAGATAGATAGCTGGTCTTGAGCTCGTAGTGCACTTCCTGAGTGCTGGGAATGTTGGGCTGAACAGATGGCACGGCAGTTAAGAACTCTTCTGGAGAAACTGAACTCCATTCCCCGTGCCCACACGGCGGCTCACACTCACCTGTAACTCCAGTTCCTGGGATCCGGTGCCCTCTTTCTGGCCTTCTCAGGCACTAGTCCAACACACATGGTGCGTACATGTAGGGAAAACACCCATACACATGAAATACAGATTAAAAACAAACAACCTTTTTGGTTTGTTTGTTTTGCAAGGCATGGTTTCTCTGTGTAAGAGTTCTGGCTGTCCTGGAACTCACTCTATAGACAAGGTTGGTCTCAAACTCACAGAGATCCGCCTGCCTCAGCTTCCAGAGTGCTGGGATTAAAGGTGTGCTCCACCACTGCCCGGCCTAAAAAACAAACAACTTTTTTGTTTGTTTGTTTTTTGTGGTTTTTCGAGACAAGGTTTCTCTGTGTAGCCTTGGCTGTCCTAGAACTCACTCTGTAGACCAGGCTGACCTCGAACTCAGAAATCCTCCTGCCTCTGCCTCCCAAGTGCTGAGATTAAAGGCGTGCGCCACCACCGCCCAAATTTTAATTGTTTTAATCATCTTTAATTATCCAGGTGTTCCCCACCCTACTCATTCAGCCTTCTGACTGAATAAATTTTATTTCAGGACTTGAAAAGCCATGAAATTACATAATTGAATTGAAAGGTTAGTTCTGACCTCTCTTGGGTGCTGTTGTAAGCTATAGTAACAAAGTGTTGCTCTCTCTTTCCAGCTGAACTCTCCCAAGCAATGAACAGTGGCACACTGCTGTCGAAGCCATCCCCACCCTTACCTCCCAAGAGAGGCATTCCATCAACTTCAGTACCCAGCTCGGAGCCTGCTGCTTCATTCACAACTAAGGCAGCAAGTGATCAAAGAGAAAAAACTGTCTCTTTGTGTTTAGAACCACCGCTGATAATCCCACCTTCGTCCCCATCACCCCCACTGCCTACTCACATACCTCCAGAGCCACCACGGTCCCCTCTAGTTCCTGCTAAGACTTTTCAAATTGTGCCAGAAGTTGAGTTCTCCCTTTCTTCAGATCTATTCCAGGACATTTCCCAGCAGGAAGATCAGAAAACAGAAGTCTCCAAGAAGATACAGGACCAGAGCTTTGGGGAGTCTCATATACCCCCCAGGCTGCCCCCAATCCCACTGCATATACGAATTCAGCAGGCCCTTACCAGCCCCCTTCCCGTGACCCCTCCCTTGGAAGGCACTCACAGAGCACACTCACTGCTCTTTGAGAGCAGTGACAGCTTCTCCGAGGACACTGGTACCCTGGGTCGGACCAGGTCACTTCCCATCACGATTGAAATGTTGAAAGTGTGAGTGTTTCCTGCTGGTCCCTTGTTTCTGGGGTTAGTGTAGGCAGCCCCACGCAGGAAAGGGTCTTCACACAACGTGGGTAAATTCAAGTCGAGGGAATGCTTCTGCCAAGAGTCAATTCTAGAAGCAGGGTTCTTTTTCCCTGCTGATTTCTGAAACCTTGTGGTTTTTTTTTTAAATGGATTTTTATGGTGATTTCTGTATTGACAACACAATTACCTGTTCATAGATATGAACATAACACTACTAGTTTTAGATGATACAAATACATTATTTAAATGTATTAGCAATATTGGACTTTTTATGTGTGCTTCAGTCCTTTCCCCTGAAAAGCCTCACTATTTCTGAAAAAAAACAATGTCTATTTATTAGTCCAGATGATGAAGAGGAAGAGCAGAACTGCCCGTTTGTTGAAGACATGACGTCTACCTCAGCCACTCCAAAACTACCACTGTGTCTGCAAGAGGAAGAGAAGGAGAGCGACTCAGATTCAGAGGGTCCCGTTCAGTATCGAGATGAAGAAGACGAAGATGATGATGATGATGAAAGCCATCAGAGTAAGACCAGGAGGGGAAAGTGCCAAGTAAAGTTGTTCTGTGTGTGGTGTGGGAACTGGGTGCCACAAGCTGGGCAGAGCCTCTGCCACGGTTAGATCCCCAGCAGGAGAGGAGACGGGTGCCCTGCTCCACGTAGTCCTCTGCCTGTTGGAGGCCAGGGCAAACGACTCATCCTCCACTTTGCCGTGAGAGGGAGCTACATCGACAGACTCATTCAGATTTCTTTAGACAAAATCTCACTGTAGCCCATATTAGCCTGGAACTCACTGTGTAGACCAGGGTGGCCTTGAACTCACAGACATCCACCTGCCTCTGAGGCCTCCTTAGTGATAGGATTAAAGGTGTGTGCCATCATCATTCAGATTCTTGGTTTGTATTTTAGATCGGTTCACCCAGAGACCAGAACTATAAATTTAATCATAGACCTGTGCTAAGCTAAGCACAGGGCCTGAATTCAGTACCCAACACCTGAAACAAACAAAACCCATTCACCTCGATGATCAATAAGAAATCAAGATCTAAGAAATGTAAATATCTAAGAAATATAGAGTAAACTGGTAAGAGGTTACATTGAAAAGTTAGGAGATACTAGAGAGCTGACTCAGCAGTTAAGAATAGTTTCTACTCTTGCAGAAGACTGGGTTCGGTTCCCAGCACCCATGTTAGGTAGCTCTCAACCACCTGTAACTCCAGCTCCAGGAGATCCAATACCTCTGCCCTCTGAGGACACCTGCTCTCATGTGCACATGCACATACCTCCACACAGACATGAACACATATGCATCATTACAAATACAATCTTAAAGACTTAAATAAAAGAGAAAAATGATGGATTTTCTCCAATATAATGAACTTCTTGTTAAACCAAAGGAAAAACATATGTTCTCCTGGATGTGGTGGCTCACACCTGTAGTCACACCACTTGAGAAGCTACGGCAGGAGGATTGTATTAGGTAGAACATAGCTTGAACTATCAAATGAACTCAAAAACCAAAAATGGGGCTGGAGAGATAGATTTAGGCAGGCAGCAGGGAGGGAGGAGTCTGGGGACCATTAGCTACATGAAACCCTGTCTCAGAACAGCGAAGGAAGCAAGGTGGGGAAGAGTTACCACATGATAATGATGTCCAGCTGAAGGGGCAGAGGCAGGAAGATCAAATGGGAGTTTGGGAGTGACCCAACAACATTGCAAGATTCTCTCTCAAAAAAAAATATTGACAGATTATAAGATATATTAGCCGGGCGGTGGTGGCGCACGCCTTTAATCCCAGGACTTGGGAGGCAGAGGCAGGAGGATTTCTGAGTTCGAGGCCAGCCTGGTCTACAGAGTGAGTTCCAGGACAGCCAGGGCTACACAGGGAAACCCTGCCTCGAAAAACCAAAAAAAAAAAAAAAAAAAAAAAGATTATAAGATATATTAATATAAAAGCTTTCATGTTTTAAATCGGAGGACTGTCCCAGAACAGACTAAATTCTGTCTTCAGAAACTCGCACTAAATGAGGAAGGTATAGAGGGCTGGTGGTAGGAAGGAGGTGTGCTTTATCTACCTCCATTCATTTTGCTAAAAATACCTTCAAGTGCCTTATGTTGTCCCCTCCTCTGTCAGGCTGGATCGTTTGAAGCTGGCTGGGTGCCTGGGGGCTGTATTCCCACTTTCGCCTGGTCCACGGGAGCCCATGCCCCTGCCTCAGCATTCTCTCTCTGTCTGTAAAGGTGCCCTGGCCAACAGAGTGAAGAGGAAGGACACGCTGGCAATGAAGCTGAGTAACAGACCCAGCGAACCAGAGACAAACCTCAACTCTTGGCCTCGTAAAAGCAAGGAGGAGTGGAATGAAATCCGGCACCAGATCGGGAACACGCTGATCCGGTAGGCCTCAGCTCAGGGCAAAGCATTCATGTGTCCTTTAAGAAACGTTTCTAAGGTTGTAGGTTAGGTACAGTTGGGTTCCTCTAAGCTTGAGGAGGTCAGGGACTCCACAGATGGCACTGGGTGTTCAACCATCAGATAAGACAGGAGACTTCTCAAAATTGCTGAAGAAGTCAGACTGGTTCCCAGCATGTTCAGATTCCTGTGACTTTATCCAGTTGCTGACCTGTGAAATGGCAGCCTAACTCGTCACACCCGTGTTGTGTTGTGTTGTATTTTTTAACTTAAGTACCATGTAGCCACTTCTTTTCAAAAAGTGGTATAATCAGAAAAAGGGGGAAGTGAAATGCAGAAGGACCTTTGGTTTATGTGTGAGCACGTGTGCATGTAGATAGGAGTCTGCACAGCAGACTTCTCCTGTCTAAAGGGATAAAAGAGAGAAAGAACTCTTGGCCTTCTCCCTGCAAGGTGTCCATTAATTAAGGTCCAGTCTTCTTTCCTACCATACACGTGTAGTGTAACTTGACTTTTTTTCCTTTTGGCTTTCAAGACAGGGTTTCTCTGTGAAGCCTTGAACTCACAGAAATCCACCTATCTCTGCCTCCTGAGTGCTGGCATTAAAGGTGTGCACCACCACTGCCTGGCTTACCCATAATACATTTTTAAAGGCTTTCTTATTTGTTTGTTTGTTTTATGTACATTGGTGTCTTGCCTGCATGATGTCTGTGTGAAGGTGTCAGATCTTGGAGTTGCAGACAGTTGTAAGCTGCCATATGCATGCTGGGATTTGAACCTGGTTCCGGGAAGAGCAACCAGTGCCCTTACCTGCTAAGCCATCTCTCTAGCTCCCTAGTGTGTGTGTGTGTGTTTGTGTGTATGTGTGTGTGTGTTTAATGTATATGAGTACACTAGCTGACTTCAGACACACCAGAAGAGGGCATCAGATCCCATTACAGATGGTTATGAGCCACCATGTGATTGCTGGGAATTGAACTCCGGACCTCTGGAAGAGCAGCCAGTGCTCCTAACCGCTGAGCCATCTCTCCAGCCCTCCTGCACGATATTTTTAATAGCAGGGTTTTATGCTCTCAAGTCTAATTTCTAGTCTGAGGTAATAACATTCAGTTGCCCTGTCTCTTTGATCTGCTTTAATTTGAAGATTGTTCTTAGACATTTTATTCTAAAAGTTTGATAATTATGTTTTCGTGTGTGTGAAGAGTGTGAGTATATGTGTTGTGCACAGTGTGCAGCGTGTGTGTGCACAGGTTGTATGGAGAGTGGGAGGGGAGGGTGAGCCTTGCCCATGTGTGCACATACAGAGGCCAAAGAGCAGTCACTCAGAGTCTCCTGTTGTCACTTTCCACCTGATTATTTGAGGGGATTTGCTGATTTGGCTAGTCTGCTGGTCAGAGAGTCTAAGACCTCTCTCTCTCCATCCCTCCACGCAGAGTGCAGATCGATGCTTGCCACCATTCCCAGTTTTGACATGGGTGCTAGACCTCAGTCCGCATGCCTGCACAACAAGCACTTTACCCACTGAGCTATCCTCCTGTCTCTGCCTCCCAAGTGCTAGGATTAAAGATGTGGGTCAGTAGTACATTATTTTTTTAGTCAGGGTCTCATTTTGTAGTACTGGCTATCCTAGAACTTGCCCTGCAGATCAGGCTAACCTTGAACTTGCAGAGATCCACTTGACTTTGCTTCCTTAATGCTAGGACTAAAGGCACACAGCAACATGAGTGCTTCCAGAGTGCTGGGATTGAAGGCGTGTGCCACTATACTCAGTTACATTATTTTTTCTTTTCTTTTCTTTTTCTTTTTATTTCTTACTTTATTTCTCAGAGCTGAGGCCCATTCCCTGGATCTTATACTGCTAGGCAGGCGTTCTACCACTGAGCTAAATCCCAACTATGGCAAACTTCTTTAAAGCGCTGAAAATAAGTATTTCAGTTGGGTGTGGTAACATGTGGCATCTAAAATTTGGCATGGTGGAGCAGGAGGGTTAGGAGTTCAAGACCACCTGTAGGTACATAATGCATTTTAGGACAAACTGGGCTACTGAGGCCCCTCTTCAAAAAAAGAAGAAAGGAGAAAACTTTGATTTCAAGCCACATATAGTTTCTTTTCGGAATTTTGACTTATAGTTGTTGGCTTTCTAAGATTGGGTCTCTTGGAGCCTGAGATGATATTACAAGTGTGTGCCACATGCCTGGCTACAAGCTCTTTTTTTTTCTGTGGTACTGGGGATGGAACACAGGCCCTCATGCAGGCAAGCTAGGCAAATGGCCTGTCATTGAGCTACAGTTAGATGTATGTATGTATATATGTATGTATGAATTTTACAGCTGCCTATAACTCTCATTCCAGGGGACCTAACACTTCTGGTACTCTGAACACCTGCACTCATACACACATAAGCACATGCACACACACATATACCCAAAATTAAAAATAAAATCTTAAAAAATGTTTTCAATGTAAGGCTGAGCTTTATATTTCTCGTGCATGTAAACTGCTTGAAAGTCTGAAGCAGGACCCCAAGTTTAAGGCTTGCCTCTGTATAACAAGTTTGAGGCTAGCCTGGACCATTTAGTTGGAACGTCTCTCAAATATATAATGTAATTAGAAATTATGTATTTCTAATGTAAAAGAACTGGGGTAGCTATGGGGTTTTCCCCATAACACTGCCAAAATAAAAAAGATGATACTATTAAAAGCTCTTGGAGCTAGAGAGACGGTTTCATGGTTTAAAGTACTGACTGCTCTACCAGGGGATATCATGCCCTTTTCTGGCCTCCATAGGCACGAGGCATACATGTGATGCACATACATCATGCAGGCCAAATATTCAGACATAAAATAAGACAACAACAAAAAATCTTTTTTGAACATTAAAACTTCTTTTCTTTCTCACTATAGAAAACTATGTTGCAGGTTAGATTTGACCTGTAGAGGATATAGATAACTGCGATCTTTTTACTTCGTTTGTTTGTTTTCTTGCTTGCTTGCTTTCTTGTTTTTGTTTTTTTGAGATGGGGTTTCTCTGTATAACCTTGGCTCCTAGAGCTCCCTCTGTAGACCCGGTTGGCTGAGAACTCACAGTTCTGCCTGTTTCTGTCTCCCAAGTGCTGGGATTAAAGGCCTGTGCCATCACCACGCTGCTAACTTTTTTAAAAATCATAACAGTTTTCCTCATTATAGTCTTTTTGTTTGTTTGTTCATTCGTTTGAGACATGGTCTTACTATGTAGCCCTGGCTATCTTGGAACTTTCCATGTAGAATAAACTGGCCTCAAGCTTTCAGGTATCCGCTTACCTCTGCCTCCCTAGTGCTAAAGAGTAAAGGCTTGCACCACTACCAGCAACCAAATATTTAGTCTTTGTCGTTATTACTAATGATCACTTTGTTGGTCCACTGAACTGATACAATTAATTGAGTTATAACCTTGTTAGATGGTGCTTACCTCTGGTGTTTGCTACTTTGTTGATTCTAGTCCGTGGTTCTCACATTTAAGCATTCATTTGGCAGGCTTAACTTACCTGACAGGCTTGTTTAAAAAGCAAATAATTGAGTTACACCCTGAGTTTTTGCTTCAGGGTGGGGCATGGTTCGAAATTCTTGTTCGTAGTACTGAACCTAGGTCCAGTGTGAAAGCAGGATTCCATTAGTTTCCGCAGTGTGCTCAGTTCAAAGTCTTTGGGATTGTAATGCAAACTCTTTTGTGGCTGTTCTGTGAATGTTTCATACTATGGCCTAAGCTGTCCTGGAACTCACTTGTAGCTGAAGCTGGCCTTGAACCTTTGGCAGTCTTCCTACCTCAGCCTCTCATGCTGGGACTTGCAAATATCAGTGACTGTGTCCAGCCCTGCAGGTCCCTCCCCACTTCCACCTCCATTATGTCAGAAAATATGTAGAATAATTAGTTCGCTCGTGTTCACAGGTGTAAGCTTTCCTTGGAAATAGATGCCCTTCCTGGAAAAATCCTCTCTACTCCTGTGTCTGTCTGTCCATGTAAAGGCCAGTGTCCCTGTGTCTGTCTGTCCATGTAAAGGCCAGTGTCCCTGTGTCTGTCTGTCCATGTAAAGGCCAGTGTCCCTGTTGCCCTATCCCAGCACTGCAGCCAGATGCGATGATGCACGCTGGAATCCCAGTGCTCAGGAGGTGGAGGCAAGAAGATGGCCACTCTGGTCTACAGTGGGAAGCCCTGTTTCCCAAAAATAAAATATCATATGTATATTATATATGGCCATCGGGTTTATTTCAGCATGACCAGGTGTGATAGTGTGCACCTTTAATCTCAGCACTTGGAAGGCAGAGGTAGTGGATCTCTATGCTTATGAGACTAGCCTGGTCTACACAGTGAGTTCTAGGACAACCACAGGTTCATAATGAGATCCTGTCTCAAAACAAAAATATGTTCAGCATCACTAATAATCAGAGAAGCAGAACCAGAGCCACCAGAGTCACCAGTCCACACTTAGGGGAATGACACAGCACGTGTGTTAGCACACGTGTGACGCAACTGGAAAGGCAGGCTTGTACAGCCTATGTGGAGAACACTATGGACTTTCCTCAAAAGTTAAACCAGGGGTAATGGTGCACCTCTGAAATCCCAGCGCTCAAGGAGAAGTATAGTGAATTTGAGAGAAGCCTAGGCTACACAGTAAAACACTTACTAACAAAACAAAAATTAAAACTAGCTGACTGGGATTTAGGAAGATAACCTCATTAAAATGTTAGCTCCGAAAGCATGAGGATCAGAGTTCAAATCCCCCGAACCCATTTAAAAGCCAGACATGCAGACATACATCAATGACTTCAAGCACTTTATGAGGGCAGAGACAGGGTCCCTGGAGCTACTGACTGGCCCTGTGACTAAACATGAGCTTCATATTCAGTGAGAGATCCTGTTTCAGTAAAGTGGAAAGCAACTAGGGAAACCACCAAGGACCTTTGGCCCCACATGTCACACGTGCACCTCTTCAAGCACTCGCTCGTTCTCTCTCTCTGAGGCAGTGTCTCTCTCCCTCTACCTTCCTGCTAGGTTGGGAGTAGGGAAGTCTCAGTAATCCTCCTGTCCCTGCTCTTTTCCACCATCCCCAATTTGTTATATGAATGCTAGGATCTGAATTCTGGTCCTCGTGCTTTTTGTTTGTTTTAAAGATTTTTTTTTATATGTATGAGTGTTTTGCTTATGTGTGCACATGTGCAGTACCTGAGAAATTCAGAAGAGGGCGACAGATCCCGTGCTTGGAACTGAACCCAGGTTCTCTGCCAAAACAGCCTGTGCTTTTTTAAGATTTATTTATTTATTATATGTAAGTACACTGTAGCTGTCTTCAGATACACACCAAAAGAGGGCATCAGATCCCATTACAAATGGTTGTGAGCCACCATGTGGTTGCTGGGATTTGAACTCAGGACCTTCGGTAGAGCAGTCATTGCTCTTAACCACTGAGCCATCTCTCCAGCCCCAGCCTGTGCTTTTAATTGCCGAGCTGCCTCCACACTTGCACACCTCTCTGTTTGGAAACAGGACCCTGTCATCCTGAGCCTCCAGCCTCAGGGGCCAGCCTCACAGGTGTGAGCCATCACATTCAACATAATAGTGTGTGTTTCTCAGTTCTTTCGGTGTCAAATTAGTTTCACGATAAACAAGCCACCAAATTATATGTTAGAAATTTTGGAAATTTGGAAATATTTGTTACCCGTTAATAAATATCTTGGCCATTAAACCCCCCCAAAACCCTCCAAATTCTTAGAAACAGTGTTGGGGGTTTACCATGGACAGTAAGTACCCTTTGTCTCTCTGTTGTAGGCGACTGAGTCAAAGACCAACAGCAGAAGAACTGGAGCAACGGAACATACTACAGCGTGAGTTGAGCAGAATGAAGCCCAGATCTTCTCTGGGCACCATGTATTCAATATGCACTAGGACAGAAGGATTTCTAAAGGGCCAAGGAGAGTTAGTACTGCTGGGGAAGCCCAAGCTTCCTAGAAGATGTCACCATGGGATTGTTTAGTGTATAGTGTGTGATATGCCAGAAAATTTTGTTCAAATGTTCTTATAGCATCCTTGGTCTGTGTTGGCATCTGTCACATTGTGTCAGTGTATGCAGGCTTAGCCCATGCTTTCTTGGTCCAGGGAACTAAGGTAATGGCTGAACTGATGGACAGGACATTGCTGTTCCTGATACAGTCTCAGGCTCAGAACAGTCCTTGAGCCGTGGCTTCCCTTCTACTTTTATTCCTGACTTGTATTTCTGTAGCCATCAAATAGGAACATGTGTCTAACTTCCTGTCCCTGTGCATAATTAACTTCCTGCAATAGTGTCTGGTCTAAGGTTTCACCAGAGTTTTGAGTTAAGACTCGTGCTCTGTGGCTCCTTCCCCTCTCCTGGGGTCTGGGGCCCTGAGGACAGATGGTCGTCCCACCTCCCAGTTCCATGTCATCTCTGTTCTAGACAAATGCTCTGCAGGCTCCATCCCAGCTAAATTCACCAGACAGAGCCCCAGCCCGGCCTCTCCACTCTGGGTCTCCCTTCTGTCCTCCAGCCCACGCCACATCAGTCCCTTCTCAGAGCACGGACTCTCATCCTGTGCTTTCGGGACACCCCTGGACCTCTGGACACTGCTCCTCCCTTACGGCCCCTCTGTGTCCTTGTACCTTGGAAGTACCTAGTTCAGGGAGAAACCTGAGTTGAGCCCCTAGGACAAGGACAGCTGTGTCCTGGGACACCCCATGTCCTTGTTTCTCATGTGCCATCCCACTGGCCATGCTGGCGGTCCTATGGGCGTGGATGTGGAGGGATACACGGGCTGAGGAGGAAAGAAACCAAAAGGGAAAAGGGTTCAGAGATGAAGGACAGAGTGGCAGAGTGGAAAACACAAGTAAGAATGAAAGCAATAATATGTCAGCAGAGAAAGGAAGGGCCCCCTGCAGTGGCTTCTGGGCACACCATTGGATGATTCCATTACCTGTCTGTCAGTGCTGGACTGTGCTATTCACAGTCTAGACACTCAGTGGATTTAGAATAGAGAAACTTTGTAGATACGCCCTCAACATGGCACAGTATCAATTGACTATTCTCGGGGATTATGCTGAGAATGTCTTCTTTTCTTTTTCTTTTCTTTTTTTTTTTTTAATTTACATGAGTACAATGTCTCTGTCTTCAGACACACCAGAAGAGGGCATCAGATCCCATTACAGATGGTTGGGAACCACTGTGTGGTTGCTGGGAATTGAACTCAGGACCTCTGGAGGAGTAATCAGTGCTCTTAACCGCTGAGCCATCTCTCCAGCCCCAAATGTTTTCTTTTTTAAAAAAGGAGTTATTATTATTTTTAATTGTGTATGTGTACATGTAAATGGGTACATGAACCCATTGAGGCATCAGGTGCCCCGGAGCCAGAGTTACAGGCAGTTGTGAGCCTCCCCTTATGAGTGCTGGGAGCTAAACTCAGGTCCTCCACAGGAGCAGTATACATTATTTTTTAATGTTAATTTATTATGTATACAGTGTTCTGTCTGCAGTATGCCTGCATATCAGAAGAAGGCACCAGACCTCATAGATGGGAACCAAACCTGAGTCCTCTGAAAGAGCAGCCAGTGCTCTTGGTTACTGGGCCGTCATCTCTGGAGCCCCAGTGTACAGCCTTAGCCATTGAGCCGCCTCTGCAGCCCCACAACCTTTTCCCCCCGGAAAATTGCTTGTTTTCATTTTATGCATCCGTGCGTGCGTGTGTTGAGTGAGGGAGGGTGATGGTGGAGGCCAGCAGAGGGAGTGTAATCCCCCCAACTGGAGGTACAGGCTGCTGTGAGCCACTGCTTGGTTGCTGGGACTGAACTCTAGACCAACAAGTTCACTGAGCTTGCTGTCTCCTGAAGACTTCCTTCTCAAGAGAACTCTAATCAATACTAAAAATATTTTCAGCTCTCTAGATCTTTAACCACATGGTTAAAGATTTAAACCTAAACCTAAACACTGGAAAGTGTTTTAAAATGTAAAAAATATCCTTAGTTCAAGGGCAGCAAGCCTGGTGTGCCATCTTCTCCTATTTTGTGCTTAGATATTTGATTATACAGTGGACAGGGAAAGGTTCCTTTTGTGTGTGTTTTACTTTTAGTTTTTTGAGACAGGGTTTCTCTGTGTAGACCTGGCCATCCTGGAAATTATTCTAGACCACCCTGGCCTCAGAGTCAAAGATCTGCCTGCCTCTGCTTCCTTGTGGTGGAATTAAAGGTGCATGCCACCACCACCGAGGTAGGAAAAAGTTCTTGATTAGCCATTCACAGATAGAGTGGTTTGTTCTAACCTTGACCACTAAGAAATATGAGTATTGGGGGCTGGAGAGATGGCTCAGTGGTTAAGAAAACTGACTGCTCTTCAGAAGGTCCTGAGTTCAATTCCCAGCAACCACATGGTGACTCACAACCATCCTTAATGAGATCTGACGCCCTCTTCTGGGGTGTCTGAAGACAGCTACAGTGTACTCACATATAATAAATAAATAAATCTTAAAAAGAAATATACATATTACTGAAATGCTTGCAGTGCACATTTTCATTTTGAGTA
This sequence comes from Tokudaia tokunoshimensis, assembly GCA_036184795.1. Classification (NCBI taxonomy): domain Eukaryota; kingdom Metazoa; phylum Chordata; class Mammalia; order Rodentia; family Muridae; genus Tokudaia; species Tokudaia tokunoshimensis. The sequence goes on along the minus strand of BTHU01000005.1, from coordinate 115,614,692 downwards.
ATATCCTTTGTTTCTATCAACTGAAGCTAAAAACGAAGCTGACCGCCAGGCAGAGAAACGGGAGATTAAGCGTCGGCTCACGAGGAAGGTATGGAGGGAGGGCGGCCTGGTATTTGGGTGAGCTATGCGACTGGAATGAATGAGTTTGACCTGTGCCCTAAATCAATATGACAATAAGCACATAGACATAGACAACCCCTCCACATTAGCAGAAGTGGCATCTGTTGGTTTGCTTTTAATATTTGAAAAAAGGGCTGTTACATTTTACATTTAAACCGAAGTTCTGAACTTAATAGGTTTCTTGTCTGGAGGGTTTTGTTTACTTGCTTGTTTATTTGTTTGTTTTGTGGTGTAGGAGGTTAAATAAAGGGCATGGTGTATTCTAGACAAATGCTCTATGAGTGAGCCCTTTTAGACTAAAAATTCTATTGATATATAGGAGCAATAATAGGAGAATTATGTAGTGTTCCATTTTGTGATGCAAAGCGATTGTTTTCTAATCAATAAAACAATTGAAATAGTCCTGAGACCTGGAAAATATGAAGAGACATACTTTTCTCCATGGTCTAGGTCAGTACGAATAGGACATTTTCTGTATTGCGCCATGATGGTGCTAGAATCCTCTTTTCTTCTCTATCCCACCCTCCATTTGTGATTGCTTCTACAAATGCTGATTTGCCCTTAGCACTTGATGATACTTCTTAAAAATCATAAGAAGTGCCATGCAAATGTCACAATGCCTTTAGTCCCAGTACTTGGGAGGCAGAGGCAGGTGGATCTCTGGAGTTCAAGGCCAGTCTGATCTGCAGAGTGAGTTCCAGGACAGCCAGGGATAATTGTCTTGAAAAACAATCAAAAAATTTTAAAAAAAGGAAAATAATAAATCTTTTAAAAAGAAAAGAAAAGAGAGAGAGAAAGAAGGAAGGAAGGAAGGAAAAAGAATAGAAAGAAAGACGGAAAGATGGGCTGGAGAGATGACTCAGTGGTTAAGAGCACTGACTGTTCTTCCGGAGGTCCTGAGTTCAAATCCCAACAACCACATGGTGGCTCACAACCATCTGTAATGAGATCTGATGCCCTCTTCTGGTGTGTCTGAAGACAGCCACAATGTGCTTATATACAATAAATAAATAAATCTAAGACAGAAAGGGGGTGGGGGGGAAAGAGAGAAAGAGTTCCCAGACTAGTGAGATTGTGGGTATTCTGTTTCCCTCTCCAGAAACGAAGGATTATCCTTGCTGATTAGAGGGCATTGCTGGGTCTCCTGCCTTTCATCATTTAAGGTTATAGCCTTAAATCATAAATTCCTGGGGCTGGAGAGATGGCTCAGTACTTAGAAGCATTGACTGCTCTTCCAGAGATCCTGAGTTCATCTCCCAGGAACCACATGGTGGCTCACAACCATTTATGCTAAGATCTGACGCCCTCTCTGACATGTAGGCATACATGCAGATAGAGCACGCATACATATAAATCTTTAGAAAAAAACTTCATAATTTCCCACAGAATCTGCTATTTAGGTAGCATTGACCAGGTATGTCCTGGGAACTCCTCAGAGCTATGGAGTGGGACAAGGCTGACAAGGATGCTAAACATGTGCTTTGTGCTGAATTCTATCCTCAGGCAGCATCTGCACTGTAACCTGATCCTCGGGTCTTGGAGCACATATTAGTTTATAAAACATGGGGCATGGTTGTGTTCTGTACAGTGAAGTGAATTTAAACTAAAACCTAAACCCTTACAATGTTCTCATACATTTTTCTTTATTTTGTGTGTATGGAGTTTTTTGTAATATGGCACACATGTTGAGGTCAGAGGACAACTTGTGGATAGCAGTTCTCTTTCCACTCAGTGAGTCCCTGGGATTAAGCACAGTCCATCAGACTTGGTAACAAATGCTCTTACCCACAAAGCTATCTTGCTAACCCCAAATGAAACCTGTGGTACCCAGAATCCTTGGGGAGTTTTGGGGAGGATGGGACCCAGGGTGGTATAGTCAGTTTCCCAGATACTCTGGGTGTGGTGACTCTGGCCTGTCCTTCTGGCTTCGGGCAGTTGAATCAGCAGGAAGATTACTGTAAGTTTCAGGCTAGCCTGAGTTAGCCCTATCACAAAACAGGCTCCTCAGGTAACTCAGTGTTCAGTGAATAGTAAAGGCAATTTAAATGCGTGATTGGCTGTTTCTTCCAGCTCAGTCAAAGGCCAACTGTGGCTGAACTACTCGCCAGGAAGATTCTGAGGTTTAATGAGTATGTGGAGGTGACAGATGCTCAGGACTATGACCGGCGAGCAGATAAACCATGGACCAAACTGACTCCTGCCGACAAGGTAACGTAGATCTGTGTATTCTCCTAGATTTACCCTGTTCTGTCGTTGAGATGGAGATAGAATACTTTTTAAAACACTTATTTTATGTGTACAAGTGTTTGCTGGCATGTATATCGGTGCAGAGAGGCCAGGTGAGGGAATCAGATCATCTGGAACTGAGTTACAGGCAGTTGTGAGCCGTCTTTTGGATGCTGGAAACTGAACCTGGAGTCCTCTGGAAGAACAGCCAGTGCTCTTAACTGCCAGGCCATCTCTCTAGCCTTAATAACAGCCACAATTGGAGGAAATATGGTGCTATGTTTGAGTAGTTATACTTACTTCACTTCTATACCTGTTTAATGTATTGTGAAAACTACAAAGATTATACTTTTTTTAATTTTTATTTTATGTATGTAAGTACACTGTAGCTGTCTTCAGACACACCAGAATAGGGCATCAAATCCCATTATAGATGGTTGTGAGCCACCATGTGGTTGCTGGGAATTGAACTCATGTCCTCTGGAAGAGCAGTCAGTGTTCTTAACTGCTGAGCCATCTCTCCAGCCCCACATTCTATTTTTTAACACTTTGATTTAACTTGAGATTTGTAGGTTTGCATGCATGCTATCACGTAGGATAATGTGTGTCTGGCTCAGAGCTCAGCTGGCTCTCAAGACCTGGTTTTTTCTTCCCTCTTGGCTGCACCCAAGACCTGTGGTTCCTTTTAATGGTAAGCCCATTGGAGATACAGGGAGAGTCACACAGCTGCCCTTCGGGAGAGAAAAGATGTTCAAATCTTACTTCTGTCCTACAGGCTGCCATAAGGAAAGAATTAAATGAATTTAAAAGCTCGGAGATGGAGGTTCACGTAGACAGCAAACACTTTACACGGTAAGACCCGAAAGATTCAAATACTTGTGGCTAAGTGAAATTTCTGCAACAGACAAACAGCAAAGTTGTTCAGAAGGAAGAGATATGCTGATCTAGAAGACCAAGGATGCCTCCATAGTCCCAGCACTTGGATGCTGGAGGCAGAAGGATCAGGAGTTCAAGGCTAGCCCATCCTTGTAGTGAGTTCAAGGCCACCATAGACTCTATGAGACTTTGTATTAAAATCCAGAGACAAGCCAGGCGGTGGTGGCGCACTCCTTTAATCCCAGCACTTGGGAGGCAGAGGCAGGAGGATTTCTGAGTTCGAGGCCAGCCTGGTCTACAAAGTGAGTTCCAGGACAGCCTGGGCTACACAGAGAAACCCTGTCTTGAAAAACCAAAAAAAAATAAAAATAAAAAAATAAAAAATCCAAAGACAATAGGACCAGGGTGCCAACTGTGGATGAGCTGTTCTGCGAAAGTGTAAAGACGACTTTGGATCCCCAACTCATAAAAGCAGGTGCAGCAGTGGTGTCTGTCATACCAGCACACTACAGTGAGGTAGAAGGCAGAGATGGGGCAATCCTCAAAAGCCCATGGGCCAGCTAGCCTGGTATACAAGGCAGTGAATAAGAGACTTCGATTCCAACAGGTGGAAGACACGAACTGTTAGCTGACTTCCACTTGTGCGCTGCTGTATCTGTGGGCCTGCACTCACACATACACACATTAAAACTAGACTAAATGTGTACAAAGAGCTGACAGGGTGCCTCAGTTGGTAGAGTGCTTGCGCAGCACGCACGGAGCCCTGGGCTCCATCCCCAGCTCTCCATAACGTGGGTGTGGTGGTGCATGTCTGTTATCCCAGCACTTAGAAAGTAGAGGCAAGAGGACCAGAAGTTCAAGGTCATTCTCCACTACACAGCAAGGTCCAGAACATCCTGAGGTAAATTAGACTCCGTCTCAAAGCAACACCACCAACAAGAAGGGACGAGAGCCAAGAGGCAGTCGTAAATGTCCATTCTGAGTCTCGCCATTTGTAACTTAGGCCCTAGAATTTATATAGACCAGTGCTAGGCTGAAACTCCCAGTGGTCTAGCCTCTACCTTCTAAATGCTGAGATAAAAGACTTGAGTTACTAAGCCCTAGCTACTTTCGTTATTGTTATTTTTGAGACAGGGTCTCACTGTAGTTATAGCTGACCTCACATGTACTGGCTGTCTCCTAAGTGCTGGGCTTGCAGGCCCATGCCACCACGCCTGGAGCTTCTGATACTCCTGCTGTGTCCTAAGAGCTGAGACGACAGACATGAGCCAGCAACCAGAGTGCTCATATTTCTACCTTGTGTATTGATGTTTGTGAGATCTGTGAGACAGTACGCTGTGTAGACAGCTCAGTTTATTTATCGAGTATTTCCTGAGCACCTACAACACAGTACTTACAATTCTAGACCCTTGGTTGCAACAGGGAAGCAAGACAGAACCCTAGGTTTCTACAAGCTCTTGTCACAGCAGGAGGGTGACTGGGAACCAAACTGCAGCTTTTTAAGACTGATGCAACTGCAGATATTTAAAACTGATGTGTCTGTGGCATGCTGAGACGGAGATGCCTGTTGTCACAGAGCAAGCAGCACCCCCACCCCCACCCCTCTGCAGCCCAGAGTGCAAATATGGTACCCACATCAGCACAAGACAGTAGATCCTTAGGGGAAAAGCCATTGTTTTGTTCAGCCTTCTTTTGTTTTGTTTTTGTTCTGTGAGACAAACACAAGGGATTTTATTCTTATTGACTTGGCTTCACTATAGCTCAGGCTAGCCTGGAACTAAAAGCAGTCCTCCTGCCTCAAACTCCCAAGTGCTGGAAGTACTTCCCCTCCAGCCAAGGCATCGTCGTACTAATCCAACCAAGCTAGAGCTGGAGGTTTAACTTAGTGGCAGGGTGTGTACAAGGCCCTGACTCCAGTCCTCAGCACTACTTGAAGTATATATATATTTTTTTAATTATCATGAATCCTTTGATTTTTCATAAACAAATTTCAGGAATAGGAAAGTCTCCATTGTCTGATAACTTCTTCTTTTTTGACCCCTTCCAGCTACCATCGCCCATGAAGCTGAAGCCTGAGAAAGGAACTAAAGGACCATGGAAGAGGCAAAGCAAGGCTGCTCTGTCGCCTGTCTCCAGGGCGACCATAGCACTTCCTGCAGCACAGCCAGAGCTGCTCTGGGACGTGGTTCAGGGCAAACAGCGCTTGTACGCTTGTTCCTTTGTTTGGTGTGGATCCTTGTGCTCCCCTTAGAGAAGAATGAAATGCTCGGAGCCACAGAAACACAGGTTCTGAGTTCCTGACTGGAGCACATGCTGCCCTAAGACAACTGTGTATGCGAGGCTGTTTGTACCATTAGCCTTACCTGTCTGAGAGCGGCTCATGGAGGCATAACTCCAGCCACCAAGTCCTCTTACCAGAAAAAAACCTTCCGGACGCACCAGCCCTTCCAACAAAGGCCCACTTCCAGAAAAGAGCTTGGCCCTCCCTGGCATCAGTTCAAAAATGGCACTGTACCGACAACTCTCATCATATGGCCTGACCGGAAGGAAGCCAGCCCAGGCTCCGGCCTGTCCCTCCCTCCATCTGGCACTTGTCATCCTAGGTCCTTGTTGTTTTGAGACAAGATCTTATACTGTGGCTCAGGCTAGCCTGCAAACTCACTATGATGCCCAGGCTGGCCTCAAACTCCTGTCTCGGCCTCCCAAGTGCTGGGATTATAAGCATGAGCCTTCATGCTCTCATCCTGACCCTTATTTTAAAATGAGCTTAAAGAAATGGGGGGAATTTATTCATTACATAGTCTGAGCTGTAACAGAATCCAAATGATCAAATGAGAAAGCCATGTGCATTTTCTGTGTATAAACCAAGAAAAAGGCCTTACTATTAATGCCAGTTTGGCAGAGAACTGACTCATGGGGTAGACTTTATTATACGTTCCTTGTACCAAATAATACTATAAATCACTTTGGCCTGTGGGAGCACTGTATAGGAGCACTGTGTGCTACAGGTGCCCGTGCTTCTAGACAGAGCCCCTCCTTGGTGCTGTTGGCCCTCCTTACTGCACAGTCCCTCTCTACTGTGTTAGCCCCTCCCCCTCCTAACTGAACACCTCGATTGCCTTTCAATTCCATGTTGTAGCCAGTGTGGTTGGTGCCTGCGTTTTCTCGTCAGGCCTCTCCGTTTGTATTTGGGTGTAGATTTGGTTTGTGTCTCAAAAAACTTTTCTCCTGAAACCCACACAGCTTCACTGTCCCGCCTGAATTCTATTTACATTGTAAGTGGAAGAGAAATATAGCTGGGTTTATCTCTTTTCTTTTTGTTTTGTCTGTACCTCAGTATGTAGCCCAGGCTAGCCTTTGACTTGAAGTCTTCCTTACTCAGCCTTCTCAGTCTGGGATCATAGACGGCAACAGTCATGCCCAGCTTTTACTCACCTTAATATCTAGTGAATATCTGTGTATTAAAAAACATTTTTTTTGCTTTATTCTGTTTCCTGTCTGTATTCTTTCAGCAATTTTCTCCTTGTCAACATCACACTTACTAAAGAGTTAGAATATAGGGCAACCAAAAAAGCTAAAGTGACCTTAAAACTAGTACTTTCTTCTGTATGGAGGAAAAAGTGATTTTGTTTGTTTTTTCTCTTACTGCCATGTACCTTCTGGCTATGGAAAAAAGACTGAGTCCCCATCTCCTCAAAGCGTGATATGGCATGAGTTAAGGGGGGGAAACACTTCTGTTAAGCCTGTGAGAAGTCTAGATACAAGGTTGCCAGAGCTGCTAACCTTTGTGATTACATTTAGTTCTGTGCTCCTGATGGAAGCTCAGTTCTCACAAGCAAGGCTGGTGCTCTGCCCTTCTCCACCCCAACTTCACCCCTGCTCCGCCTTCCTCTGCCCCAGCTTCACCCCTGCTCCATCCCTGTTTCTCCCTTCTCAGTCCCAGGTTTAGAGAGTACTTCGCATATGCCTGTGCTGTCTTTGGTTGATAACATTTTTTTTTTTTAGACAGGGTTTCATGTAGCCTCACTATGTAGTCAAGGATCCCCCTGCCTCCACCTCCAAGTACAGAGCTCACAGATGCGCCCACCATACTTGCTGGTGAAGTCTTCTCTGCCTGTTGCTCTCCCTCTCGGTGCCAACTCTGAGCTCCTCGTCCGCTTGTGTGTACCATCAGGGCTCTGACTCGCTGTTCATCTCATTTGTCTTCTGAAGCATGATATGTTAGGGCGACATCTAGTCCGTGGTATTGTGTTTATGTATATAAAGTCAATTATGTGTTTCCTTTCTGTATTTGAAACTTACAATCATAATGTAAAGGAGTAAAGGTGTAGCGTGTTGTCCTTGAGATGCTTTCCTAATGTACAGAATCTTGTAAAATAAATAATTACATTGTATATCAGTCTTCCTACCAATCTTAATTATTAAAGTATTTTAGAATATCAAAAAAACAGAATTTGTTACTTTTTCTTTTTTAGTGCTGGGCATTGAGCTCAGGCCTCATGCATGTTAGTCGGTCACTCTAAGCCATTATCCCTGACCTACGGTTTGGCTTGGTTTTATTCAAGAAGATTAAAACAACTTAAAAGTGATACCCAAAGCCAGGCATTGGTGGTGCACACCTTTAATCCCAGCACTTGGGAGGCAGAGGCAGGCAGATTTCTGAATTCGAGGCCAGCCTGGTCTACAGAGTGAGTTCCAGGACAGCCAGGGCTACACAGAGAAACCCTGTCTCGGAAAACAAAACAAAAAGAGTAGGAAAAAAAATGATACCCAAAATACTGCTAATGACTTCAAAGAAAAGATAAATGATAATGTTAGATGTAGCCTTGTTTGTGTATTTCTTTGCACAAATAAAAATCACAGGGCTGGGGGTGTAGCTCAGTAGAGTGCTTACCCGGTATGCACAGGGCCCTGTGTTCAGTTCCCAGCATCAAACAAGACAAAGTGTCCCACATGCTTCAGAAGGGTCAGAAGTTCAAGGTCATTGAGTAACATAAGAAATTCAAAGTTCATCCCCTCGCCCTCTAAATTGCAGAGAGAGGAGTGTTGGGAGCCCCTGTGTCTGGTAACCATACAGATGCCTTACCTGCCTAGCCAATTCCCACCCTGTCTGGAAATCAGGATTTTTTTTTTTAAAGGTCAAAACAAATACCACTTTTGCATATGCTTGAGAAGGACTTACACCAGTCCCTTACAAGGGTTTACTCCGATATGGTCCACTGACGTCCCCGCCGACTGACGTCCCCGCCGACTGATGTCACTGGAGCTGCTTGTACTGCTTGTCCTTTCTGGCAGGCCGCCCAGTTTCAGCCCAGGGCACCTCATCAATGACTCACTTGCTACTTGGCACGTTACCATTTACTGATCGTGAAAAGAAACCAGGAGTCCCATCTTTTTGTTGGATGTTTCTCTGATCCCAGATTCCTGTGGCCCAAATTATTAGCTCTCCAGTTGTTACTGCAGCTTTGGGGTTAAAATGTCTCCAGAAGGTTGTTCTGAAGGCTCACACTGCCCAGTATTTACTGAAAAGTGGATGAAGTTTGGTTCTTTGTGGAGAGAGACTGGGGTCTGGAAAACCATGTCAGAAAGGAGAGGGCAGAGCCAAAGTGGGTAAAAGTGCTTGCCACCAAGCCTAAGGGACAGCTAGAGACCAGAAATTGTCATAGAGGTAGGAGAGAACCACCCCCACGAGGCTTTCCTCAGACCTTCACGCCCTGTGGCAGGAGCATTCTCAAATATACATCCCATACATATTCAGTAATAATACTAGAGGCAAGTCTAGTGGATACCAAATGGACTGGTTATCATAAAAGATGAGAATGTACAAAAAAAAAAAAAGCTCAGAAGCCAATGCTGCTGGTAAATAGATTTTAAAATGTGATAATGAAGCCAGGCCGTAGTGGCGCACACCTTTAATCCCAACACTTGGGAGGCAGAGGCAGGTGGATTTCTGAGTTCAAGGCCAGCCTGGTCTACAGAGTGAGTTCCAGGACAGCCAGGGATACACAGAGAAACCCTATATATATTATATATATATGATAATGAAGTTAAAAGTATTGCCTGATACTTAGACTTTGCCCTTTTTTATTTTATTTTTTTTAAGATTTACTTATGTACACTGTTGCTGTCTTCAGACCCACCAGAAGAGGGCATCAGATCCCATTACAGATGGTTGTGAGCCACCATGTGGTTGCTGGGAATTGAACTTAGGACCTCTAAGGACCTCTGGAAGAGCAGTCAGGGCTCTTAGCCACTGAGCCATCCCTAAGCCTCCCTTTGTAGTCTTAACATCCTCGCAGACAGTATAGAAGTAAACAGTTAAAACTTCTGGTGTTTTAATGTAATTCAAGAGTGAATGAATGGCACATCACTAGACTGAACATGTGGTCAAGGTTCCATTCATTTCCATCCCTAGGAAGCAAGAAAGGAAAGCAAACCTAGGTCAGTGGGTCAGTGGGTCAGTGGGCCACCTGGGCCTTGCTGCCTGTTGCTTCATGCTGACATTCATTTCTCCCAAGAACTTTGCTTCCCTCTCCCTGCCTTTCCCTCTCTCTTCCTCTTTATTTAATCATTCATTATCTCTATTTATCCCTTCTGCCCCCTAAATACCTATCTTTTGCTTTCTTTTCAATATTCTATTTTAGTTGTTTTTTAGACAGGGTGGATGCAGCCCAGGCTTGTAAAGTCTCTCTATATAGTCAAGGATAGGCTTGAACTCCTGATTCTTCTCCTTCTAGGCCCCAGAGTGAGACTCTCTCTAACAAATGAAAAAAACAAAATAAAATAAAACAAAACAAAACAACAACAACAAAAAAAAAACAAAACAGCCTTTGTGTTGGTGAGATGGCTCAGTGGTTAAGAGCACTGACTGCTCTTCTGAAGGTCCTGAGTTCAAATCCCAGCAACAACATGGTGGATCACAACCATCTGTAATAGGATCTGATGCCCTCTTCTGGAGTGTCTGAAGACAGCTACAGTGTACTTACATATAATAAATAAATAAATCTTTGAGCTGGAGCAAGTGTGGCCAGTTCAAGCAGAGGTCCTGAGCTCAATTCCCAGCAACCACATGATGGCCCACAACTATCTGTATAGCTACAGTGTACTCGCATACATAAAATAAAAAGTCTTTTTTTAAAGATTTTTTTTTTATTATATGTAAGTACACTGTAGCTGTCTTCAGACACTCCAGAAGAGAGCATTGGATCCCATTACAGATGGTTGTGAGCCACAATGTGGTTGCTGGGAATTGAACTCAGGACCTTCAGAAGAGCAGTCAGTGCTCTTAAGTGCTGAGACATCTCTCCAGCCCAAATAAATAAATCTTTAAAAAACAAAACAAAACAAACAAACAAACAAACAAAAACAAACCAGCCCTAGACACAAGAACCTGGTGATGGAGTTCAGTCCCTAGAACCAGAGAGAACTGACTACAGGGTTTTCCTCTGGCCTCCACAGGTGTACCATGGCATGTGTGCACTGTCTTCTACTATCACACACAATAATCTTTAAAAGGCAGAGGTTATTTCAATTCTGTCAGTTGTTTTGAGCATGTGAAGGGAATCCAGTCTCCTGTAGATACACAGTTCGAAAATATCTAGGATAGCCAGGACTATACAGAGAAACCCCATACTGAAAAACAAACAAGAAAATCAGAAGTTATAAAGAAAAAAAAATTTTTTTTTGCTGGGCAATGGTGATGCATGCCTTAATCCCAGTTCTTGGGGAGGCAAAGGCAGGCTGTAGATCACTCTGTAGATCAGGCTCCCCTGGAACTCAGAAATCCGTCTGCCTCTGCCTCCCAAGTGCTGGGATTAAAGGCGTGCGCCACCACTGCCTGGCAGTCATTTTTTTATTTTTAAAGACAGGGTCTCTATGTAGCTCTAGCTGTCTTAGAATTCACGATGTTGAAAAGGCTGGCTTCCAATTCACAGAGATCTTCCTGACTCTGCCTCCGACTTGCTGGTATTAAAAACCTATGCCATCATGCCCAGCCAGCCACTCTTTCAAGTAAATAATATTGCACAACGCAATTCATCAGGTTTAATTTCACATCTTAAAATCTGGGAAATAGCATTACTGTTTTCTTTTTTTTTTTTTTTTTTTGTGGTTTTTCGAGACAGGGCTTCTCTGTGTAGCCTTGGCTGTCCTGGAACTCGCTCTCTAGACCAGGCTGGCCTCGAACTCAGAAATCCGCCTGCCTCTGCCTCCCAAGTGCTAGGATTAAAGGCGTGCGCCACCACCGCCCGGCGCATTACTGTTTTCAAATTGTAAAGGTAAATAATGTATGTAAAGCACTCAACACACAACTTGATATATATGAGGACCATGGTCAGTGTTTCTATCCAGGCTAGCCTTGATCTGATGGCACTGTCAATTTACTCCAGAGGCATATCCTTATGGAATTATTTGTTTGTGCGTGTATGATTGTGGAGGGCATTGTACACATTACAGCATTTCATGGGTTTTGTTTGCAGCCTTTTAGTTCAGGAACCTGCACATCCAGTGATAAATATCTTGAGTGTCACTGTATTTTATTGTCAACATCTATGTTAGTTTTGTATGTTTGTGTGGAAAGCGCACAAAGCATTAATTAGCTTTTTAAACGGGTGTGGATCAGAACCTCAAATCTTAGGCAGGTGTCTTCCCGTTGAGAATGCATAAAAGTCTGTTGTTGTTGTTGTTGTTTTTGTGCGTGTTTTGACGTGCTTACTTTTATTTGTGCACCATGTGTGTCTGCGGATCCACTGAAACTGGAATAACTCAGTTGTGAGCGGCACACTGAGCTGCCATGTAGGTACTCTGGGAGAGCGACCAGGAATCTTAAACCACTAAGCCATCTCTCCAGCCCCCTCCAAGGAAAGTTTTTAATTGTGACCAGTTCTTCCAGAGGCACCTATGTTCTGTATCAAATGTTCCTTCCATATACAAAGTAGGTTCAAACTCTGGAATCTAGAAAGCATTTCTCTAGACTATTTTTTTTTTCCATTTTGCATATACCAGTGTATCCAGGCAGAGAGGGCAAACCTCACAAGCTCATTAATTCTATGCCAAGGCCGCCAAGACTACTTAGTAGCGTAAAAGCTCTTCAACCCAATTGAGGTGGAGCTCCACCTTAAGTAGATCCCATCAGCCTTAGCGCATTTCCAATGGTTGTAAGTGCGCGTGACCCTGCGCAGGCGCAGTCGACCGCGCCTGACTTCCGGAAGTTACTTACTGTATAAATATGGCCGCGTCGGCCCATCTCTGTCTTTTTAGGCGCTGCTCTGCTTCCTCTTGGTGAGTACCGTTCGCTCCTCTCTGCTGTTGGGGGTTTACCTCGCGGTTCGGCACCGGGCTTTGAGAGCAAGGGTCGCGTCCGGGCCGACCCCGCTTGGGAGGCCGGGCCCACTTGCCCAACATGGCGTGTGGACACGTTCCTCAGCTTTCTTTTGGGGATCCTAACGCTCGCAGGATTATTGCCTGAGAAACTAGTAAAATCTATGCACTTTTTAATGTTCGATCTGCTTAAAAGGACAGGCAGTTCTTTTGTTTCTGCGTTGTGATTTGGAGAGTTAGCCGCTTTCGGTAGCTCGATTTTAACTTGATCATTTCGCCTTGTTTCCCAGCTTTTCTTTCTCTCCACCTTGTAACAGGATTTCTGCAACTTTTTTGTTCATTAATCTGCCATTTTTTAGAGGACCATTTTTTTGTCCATGTAGAAAATGGATGGTTTCGTTCGCCTGGGGGTGTTCTGTTTGCTTCAAGGAGGTCTGAAGGTTGCTGAGGCCTGGAGTCCCAGCACTCTGGAGACTGGTGTTTTGTTTTTTTTTCAAACTGGAGGTCTAGCAAGGAACCCTGGGACATTTTGTCAAAAGAATGTCTATCGGGATTATCCGACGTGGACACCCCGGGAGGTCACTCTCCCCGGGCTCTGTCCTAGTGGCGTGCGGGAGCTTAGGGCACCGCCCGGTGATGTACAGTCCCTTTCCACAACGTTGGAGATGAAGCTGGGCTTCGAGTCTGCGCCTGCATATTCCTACGACTTCTCAGAGTCCAGTGGACCGTGACTGAGGAGACAAACCATGCAGGAAACAGTCTTAGATCACACAATCTGTGTATGGGTCCGAGTACTTGAAGGGTTTAATTTAATGATGAATGTCTTCTATTGCAGAACCGATCAGTGATTCAAAGCACCTTGTTTATGGAGGTATGTTCCCTCTGAAACTGACTTAGTGCTTGTCATGTGATCTTTGTTCCATGTGTCTAAGTTAATAGTGATGAGACACCAGTGGTGTGTGTGTGTGTGGTCGGGTATTGATTGAAGATGACAAATTGTTTGGATACTAACCAGACAATCCAACGTGGACACCCCGGGAGGTCACTCTCCCCGGGCTCTGTCCTAGTGGCATGCGGGAGCTTAGGGCACCGCCCGGTGATGTACAGTCCCTTTCCACAACGTTGGAGATGAAGCTGGGCTTGGAGTCTGCGCCTGCATATTCCTACGACTTCTCTGAGTCCAGTGGACCGTGACTGAGGAGACAAACCATGCAGGAAACAAAAATATAAGATGCTCGGGCTTTCGGTATATGCCACTTCCAGGAATCTAATATGTGTGTGTTTTTTCTCCAGAAAAGAAGAGGATCTGCACAGACACCCTCTGAAGATTTACTTGATAAAAGGCTTTGAGGGTTTTAAGTATATATAGCATGGTAAAAATTTTGTCTATATTAGGGCCTCAGCCCTTAGAAGCTGGATGAGCATTTCTGCTTGCTTATTCTGTCTGGTAAATACATTTTTTTTGGTAACTTATGTCTTTGTTTGAGAATCTTCATGGTTCTCCTTGAGGTCCAACATCCATGTGAAGTGTTTGCCTGGGAGTTACAAAGGTTTGCTCCAGGACCCGATATAAATTTGTCTTTTTTTTTTTTTTACTCCTTCCCTATAAGATCATAGCCATAAGTTAAAATCCACACCGGGTTACAGGATCTAGTTGTAGTCTATGAAAATTTGTGATACACCTGACAAATCTGAATTAAAGCTTTTGAATGTCTTTTCTTGTGATTTAATGTGTGTGCATGCAGAAGGCTCCAGATGGGTTCAGGATAAACCCCAGATGAATGTCCAAATACTGAGGTTTAGCTCCTTTGCTCTGGTGATAGTACTCCAACAGTGTTGGATGGAAAACTGGTCAAGTGGGTGTGGGAAGTTAGTCCCATGCAGTTCAACTTGGACAAGCCTAACACTGGTGACCTTATGATTTGAGGTAAACAGGTCACTAGGTCATAAAGGAAAATTGACTCCTTACTGCCTGCCCTCATGGAAAAGTCAAGATCCTCAGTGATGGGGGCATTGGGGAGGCACATTGAAGGTAGGCCTTAAAGATGCTGAGAGACTCTGTTCTTGGAAGTGGGTGTGAGAATTCATGCGCCTACAGTCAGGGAGTACTTGCATTTGTGGCAAACTCTTGACAGGAAGGGGTATATGAAGCCTGAAGGAGTGGCATTCTTGAGAGACACTGGCTGCTGTTCAGTGGAGTCAGGTGGCATTGGGAGGTTCTAGGTATATGACCTATGTTTTTCAGACATTCACCTGCCCTTCAGCTGTGGAGCCTGAGTAGAAATGTGTGCCTAGGCTTCTAGGTACAGCAGAAATTTCTCCTGTGCTACCTGTGTAGACTACATACATACAATTTATGGTTTTAAGTTTGCAGGGCTGGGAGTATAGCAGAGTACTGGATACTCTTCTAGAGTTCATGGGTTCAATTCTTGTTGGTCATGTGGTGGCTCAGAACTATCACGATGGGATCAGATGGCCTCTTCTGGCATATACCATATATGAACAGTTAACAAGATGGGTTTTCTAGTTTGGACCTGGAACTCTTGCCTCTACCTCCTACATGCTGGGATTAGTAAGGATTAGTAATGGGGTTGGAGATGGTTCAATAGTTAGAGCCCCTGATACAACATCCTGGAATTCCGTGAAGACAGACGTGTAACTGGGTATGTACACTCAGACAAGTATTTAAACAAATATTGCTGTTGGACTAGGGATTAGTTTAAAGGTAGGACACTTTCCTGGCGTGTGAGAGGTCCTGAGTTAAATCCCAACATTGAAATTTAAGTTGATAGTTTAATCCTAAATAGAAGGTCCCAACCCCTCTATAATGACTGTACCCTCCTTTTTGTTTTTCAACACAAGGTTTCTTTATATAACCTTGGCTATCATGGAATTCCTTCTGTAGACCAGGCTGGCCTTGAACTCAAATCTGCCCTCCTCTGCCACCCTAATTCTAGGATTAAAAAGTCCTGTACCACTAGTACTGGGTTGGCCCTCCCCCCCTTTTTTCAAGACTTATTCATTTTTTAAAGGCTTTTAAATTATATAATCAGTGTTACCTGCTATGTATAGCTAGGAAAGTGCCATATTCCCTGGAACTAGGTAAATATACTTGTGCCATGTGTGTGGTGCCAAGAAGACACAGAATCCCCCAGAAGTGGTGGATGGTTATGAGCCATGATGTGGGTGCTGGAAATCTAACCACAGTTCTCTGGAACCTCTATTACTGGGTTGGTGTTTTTTTTTTTTGGGTTGGGGGCTGGGGGGTATTGAAACAGTCTCCATGTCCTGGAAACCCTGCCTGCCTCTACCTCCTGAATGCTCAGATTAAAGGCATGTGCTACCCCTTCAGAGCAACATTTTTAACCTTGTTTTCTACCTCGGATTTTGGTGAAAAACAACTGTAATGCACATGGGTAGATTTCATATCTAAATGGTATGAGAAATGGCTCAATGACTAAGAGTTCTGTTCTTCCAGAGAACTGGAGTTTGGTTCTCAGCATCCATATCTAGCAGCTACCTGTAACTCTGCTCCAGAGACTCCAGTGTCCTCTTCTGCAGTCCACGCATGCACTGTGCTCCCAGGCACAAACCCACACGCAGACGTACATAGTTATAAAGAAATGGCTTTGGAACTGGAGAGATGGTTCGGCCATTAAGAGCACTGGCTGCTTTTCTAGAGACCTGAATGAGTTCAATTCCCAAAGTGGTTGTGATTCACAGGTTGAGAACTAGAAATCTGCTCAGGGAAAAGCTAAGTTCATGGGCTTATATGAGCAGGCCCTTGCTTAACTGTCTTTACACACACACACACACACACACACACAGCAAGTCTTCAAAGGCTGGAGAGATGTCCTGAGTTCAATTCCCAGCAACCACATGGTGGCTCTCAACCATCTGTAATGGGATCCAGTGCCCTCTTCTGGTGTGTCTGAAGAGAGCAACAGAGTACTCATATAAATACAATAAATAAATAGATAAATAAATAAATGAGCAAGTCTTCAAAAAGTCACTGAGAAATGGGAATGACCATGGGTGGTTCCTGGGGTGTACTGGGTAAGATTATAGATAATATCTTAATGTTCCTGGGTAACATTGTGAGATACCCAGAAAATGCACATCTGGGAAAGCAGTGAGGCCATAGCCAAGTTCATATATATATATATATATATATATATGCAGGCTTTAAGCATGACTCATTGCTTTTGTCCAAGTTCCGCCCTCCCCCTTTAAGGTTTTTTTATTTTATGTATATGAGTACACTAGCTGTGTACACACCAGAAGAGGGCATCAGATCTCCTTACAGATGGTTGCTGGGAATTGAACTCTGAACCTCTAGAAGACTAGTCAGAGCTCTTAACCACTAAACAATCTCTCCAGCCCTGTTTAAGTCTTATTTGATCATATTTCTATGGCAACCTTCACACCAAATGTTAACTGCACTGGAATTCTTAGCTGGCAAGAGACTCCAGCAGGCTCTGGAATGAAGGACTTCATCCTTTTAATGCTCCCTGTGTCCTCCTGACTTTGTATTAGGGGTACATGGTAGCTCACAACCATCCGTGATGGGATCTGATACCCTCTTCTGGCACGCGGCCATACATGCAGACAGAGCATTCATATATAAAATATATAAATGGATTTTAAAAGTGAATGAGATTGAGCCACAGAGACTTGGTGCCACATCCCTGCAATCCTAGGACTGGGTAACTGAAGCAGTTATGATTGGGAGTTTGAAGATGGCCTGGGCTTTCTTCAAAGATACGAGATACAAAGATTCAAAACAATTAAAAAATTTTATAAGGGAAGATAAGTGATGGTCATTTTTCTGTAATTACATTAAGCCATGTGAATGAATAAGATCTTGGAGAAAGACATCAGAGTTTCCAGGGTGAAGCTTGGAGAAACAGTTTACCATCTAGGAGAGGAGGTCATGATGGAGGCAGAAGTCAATCTGAAAAGGTAAGACAACATCAGGGGATTGCTTTGGGGCTGGCACTACAGAGTAGGGAAATGCAGCTGACCAACAGTCGTCCAAAGGAGATGGCTCCGTTGGTAGGGGTGCCTGCTGCCACGCCTGAAGACTTTGCTCTCTGGGACTCACATAACTTAGTCCCAGAAGTTGCCCTCTGACCTCCAGAAGCATGAACATACACACACAAATAAAACTGTGAAATGTGGTCAGGTGAGTGTATAATGGTAGGTGACAGATGTGAATGGTGAGGGGTTCTTCCCCCAGCTGTGAACCCCACTCTGCTGATATGTGGGCCAAGGTGCCAGTTCTTTTCAGGTGCTGATCCTGCTCTTTAGTAACTGGGCATGGTGGAAAAAATCTTTAGTCCCATTTCTAGGGAGCCAGAGGCAGGAGGCGCTCACAGTGAGACCCTGTCTCATAAATAAGGGGAAAGAAAAATGTTTAAAATATTAAAAATGTCAGTTTAGGACAACTTGGAGTCAGAAGTAATTTGTGACACACAGAAAATACTTTCTTTACAGATTGATGCCGTCAGGAAGGTCGTACCCAATCAAATGTTTTTTCCTGGGGACACTTTAAATCTTATAGGGCTGCTTGTGCGAGGATGTTAGAGGATTTTTTTCTTTTCCTTTTTTTTTTAATTTGTTTTTTATTGTAGCGCTGTCTGCATGTACACCTTCATGCCAGAAGAGGGCGTCTGATCCCTTTTATAAATGGTCGTGAGCCACCATGTGGTTGCATGGAATTGAACTCCGGACCTCTGCCAGAGCAGCCGAGTGTTCTTAACCACTGAGCCATCTCTCCAGCCCTTTTTCACAATATTCTGTTTCCAGTATAAGCTCCCAGCTCTGAGTCACGTTTTTCCGTTCCCAGCCTTGACTCCTCCCTCCCTTTACTGTCTTGTAGTTGAGCCTTGCACCTCACGCTTAGGCAAAGCACTCAGCCACTGAGCTACAGCCAGTGCTCCTCTTCTCTCCCCAGTGTTTTGTTTTGTTTTGTTTTGTTTTTTCCTTCCTTTCTGGGATAGAATCTCTCTATGTATCCCTCCTAGTCTCCTGCCTCAGCTTCCTGAACGATGGGATTGTGGGTGCCACCAGCCCGGGAGTTTCCTTTTCCACTTCCTGTTTGCTCTTCGCCTCTCCATTCTTGGTTACACTTTACCCAAAGTCCATTCTTTTTTTTTTTTTTTTTGGCTTTTGACTTTTGGCTTTTAGATGAGTTGGTTTAATCCAAAGTGGTACAGAATTCAGAGTACAATGAAGATGAAATAGCAGGGTCTGGTGGGATTCCAGACTGGAGTCACTTCCAATTCACAGCTGAGGTAGGAATTGCTGAACACTAGAGACAACGAGCCATTGCATTATTCACTTTATTCATTGTTTTGGTTTTTTTTATACAAAAGTTTACTACATTGTACAACAACAGGCTCCAGGATAGCACTTCATTTCTAGCCATTAGGGGGCAAAGATGTTATGACAGGGAATCCAGATGTATGACAGATTATAGGATAACACTTTATTTTAGCTGTAGTGGCAAAGATGTTATTTATGGCAGGGAATCCAGATGTTTAAATAGGAATGGAAGAGGAGGGTCGCCATCACCTCAGATGTGAGGAACAGTTTACTTTTTGCCAGATTTCTTAATTCCACCTGTGGCCAGGGGGCCCCTTCCCCTCGTCTTGGCTTTTAGCTCCTCGACTTTCTTCTTTTTCTGCTTGAAAGTCTTATCTTCCTCGTCCATCTCCTTAGCCTGCTTCTTGGGCTGTTTCAGGGGCTCCTTTTTGCCACCTTCCCAGCCCGACATGGTGCCTACAGCCCCTTCACCAGCCTGAAGTCCATTCTTAAAGTTCTGAACGTTTTCTCTTGTGGCCATAATCACACACTGTCTCCGTAGGCACACTAGACTGTCACCCTCTAGTTTGAGACTATATGGCAGTTTCACACATCTTACTGTCATGGCAAATGTCACCCCTCTGGGACAGGAGAGATGGCTCAGTGGTTAAGGATGCTTCTTGCTCCCGCAGAAAATGGGAATTCCATCCCAGCACCTACATGGCAGGTCGCATCCATTTGTAACTCCAGTTCTACTGCTCTATGCTCTCTTTCTGACCTTTGCAAACACTGTATATGTACATGGTACACAGATATACCTACATGAAAAACACTCATACATATAATAAGGAAATGTTATTCATCCTGAATGTTTTTTCCACTTAGACTTAATTAGCCGTTCCTGAGCACTAACTAGACTAAATCAGACGGCTCTGTATTGGTAATAGTTGGGGGTGGGGATGGTGGTTAGCCTTCTGCATAGATACTTTGAGAACTAGAACCATCAGCCTTGTTTTGTTCCGTACAGATTTCACGCACCAGATTTTCCTAAGCAAACCGGGATTCTAATAGTTTCTCCGGTTGGTTATCTGTCCTCTTATGCCACTTGGGGAGGAATCTCCCAAATACAGAATACGGTGTACAAACTAGGTGCAGCCGCTCGCACTTCCCGCGGCGGCCGCCAGGGGCCGCCCGGCTCTATGTTTTCCCTTTTGGCCAGGGTCGCGGCCGGAGGCCCGCAGAGCGCATGCTCAGGGCAGTTCGCCGCCGGCCGCCGAGCGCCGGAGTTGCTTGTGGCAGCCCTACACCGAGGTAGGTCGCGCTCCGGTTCGTGGGGAGCCCTGGGGTCGGGAAAACGGGAGGCGAGCAAGGTCGTGGTGGGCCGAGATCGCAGCCCACATGGCAGGCTGCACGCGAAGCCGGCGGCGCTCCGGGCGCGCGAGCTCCGGCCCGCGTGGGCCCCGCCTCGCCCGCGCACGGGCCCCTTAGCCGGCGCGCTCCGGGTGCGCGCTCCGCTCCGCGGCGGGAGATTCAAACGGCTGGTGCGCGGGGATCGGGCGCGCGGTCGCGGGGAGCTCGGGGAGTCGCCGGTGGGGAGGAGGCTGCAGCGGCCACAGACTGTGGCCTGCCCTTAATCCCCATCAACCCTGTGTCACCCGGTCGTTTGCTGCCTGACATTTCCGTGCCGCTGGGGAACAATGGTGACAAAGGCGGGCCTCCGTGCCTCTTGCGGCGCTCAGGAGCTCCCTGGTGAGACTTCCATGGGTCCACAGTTAGGGTCTCCTAAGATCAGCAAAGTATGCCCGTGGAACTTGAGCGTCGCTGCTGCCAAGTCTTTGGTTCATCAGAAATTAAGTCCTCCGACCACGTGTGCCGTAGCACAAGCTGAGGGTATGAAACAGATCGGGAACTCCCAAAGCGGAAGCCGTAACCGGGCTGTGGAGGGTTGGGGATAGCTTTCCAGGTGAGGTTTTAATATGCTTTGGGTAACAGGGTCAGGGTAATCCAGACATGCACATGCAACCACTAGAAGTGTTTGGGAACACATAGACATCATTGGTGCTGGTGAGGAGGGTGTGGAGGATACAGAGAAGGCTGCTTCACCCAAGAAGAACTTTCAAATGGAGCTCAGAAAAGATGAGTTGGAAGTGATTCACCAGCTTCTGGTCGCAGAGACAACTGAGAGCAGAAGTCTGGATCTAGCAGGTCCCACTAGATTCTTTTAAACTTAGTCTCCTTGCCTGTAAAAGGAAGGTAATGTGTCCTATAATCTGTGCAAAGCTTCTATTGCCCTTCTCCCTAGGAAAAAATTAACAGATAGCCCCAGGCTGTACCACATCCTTCTGGACCTGGGTGAAGGACTTCCTGGTCTGAAATGTGCACGCTCAGTTACTGGCAGCACACAACAGCAGCCTGCACCGTCCTTCCCTTCTCTCCTGCTAGCTTTTCCCACAAAGATATTCTTCATCCTCTAAGTTTAGTTAGAAAGTTCTGAGTGTGGGGGAAGGGACCACCGCTGGGGTTGCCAAGTCCTCTAGAAATGGGAATAACTGGAAAACACCTGGGTCCTGGTAGGTTGTCTAACCTGGTATATACTTACCCATTTGACTTAGCAGGTGTGGAAACAGGCTGCGGGCAGTTCCAGCCCTGGTGGGGGTTGTCCTCTGGGGTGTCATCTCACCCATGAATGGTCTGTGCATCTGTTTCTGACATGGGGACAGGTCTGAGCTCTTACATGGCCATACACTGTAGGTGCTTATTCATGGAACTCGACTCACTCTTCTCCCAGTTTTTAAGTTCCTTGATGATGCATCCCAGGGAATAGGTGTAAATACGATGAGAGAGGACAGAAGTCCTTTTACAGTTGTTCTTACACATGTATATATGTATGTTCTAGTACTTCGCTTGTATGTATGTTTGGGTACCACATGCATTGGCCCAAGGAGGCCAGAAGAGAGCATTGGATCCCCTGGGACTGGAGTTACAGGTGATGGGTGCTGGGAACCGGACCTGGATTCTCTTGAAGAACAGCCAGTACTGAGCCTTCTCTCCAGCCCTGGCTCTTTTATTTCTTGACGCAGGGTCTGTCTCACATGTAGACTTTTGTTGGCTGGCCTTGAAGTGTGACGATCACAAATCCCAACTCTGCCCACGGTGCCCAGCTGGACCCACCGTTTAGAAGGCGCCTTCCCCTGCCTTGCTTCTAGGTTCCTGCAGCAACTAAAGTTGCCCAGGTACAGATGAGGAATTTGGCTCAAAGACAATTGGGGTATCTCAGGATCTCTCCCCTCAGCGGGGCACCTGTTGGATCCGGCAAGTTCTAGCTGCCATCTTCTTCCCTCCCTTGACTTTTGCTTTTTGCTCCTAGAATTTGGCCAAACCCATCAGCAATCCCAAGAGATTTGCTCAGGCCATCTCAAATTCCAACCTGGGTTATTGTGTATCTTAGGTGAGACTTTTGGGTGGCAGTGGTGAGACAGGGCTATGTGGCCTGGGTCAGTCTTGGTCAGCTTCCTACGTTCCGGGATTACAGGTGTGTGCCACCATAAATGGCATACCTTTTCCCCCTTTAAAATAAAAGGGCTTGGGCCCTTTTCTTGCCTGTCCTTTGTTTGGTGTATGAACATGAGCGAGTGAAGTTACCTTTCTGGAGCTCGGGCTCCTCAACCATGACATAGAAGCAGCCATGTGTTCAGTTTTCTGGACTGGGTTGAGTTTGTTGTGTGTGGTGTGCACGTGTCGTCCATCTGAACACGAACAAGGGACTGCAAGTGCATGTGGAGGTCAGAGGTTTGGTGACCGCTGTCTTCATTGATTGTGTTCTGTCTCCTTGAGACAGGGCTTCTCATTGAACCTGGAGTTCCACCATTAGGGTACACTGACTAACCAATGAGCTTCAGAGATCTGTGTGTCTCTTGCCACCCCTGCACTAGGATGGTGGAGGTGTGCTGTGTTCAGCTTGAGAGTGCTTGCATGGCAGTCCCTGGCTTTGGTCTTATGTAGCCTAGGCTATCCTCAGCTTAACTGCAGCTAAGCATAACTTGTACCTCACAAATGCCAGGAGTGCAGGCATTTCCCGCCATGCCCAACTTCAGCTGGTTTTGAAAAGTAAAAACTTGTGTGTAGCAAAGATTCATGAGGGGCATTTCCTAGTTTTAATTTCTGTGGGAGGGAAGGATGGGTTGGGAGAAGGGGAACAAGGTGTGACTTTTGTAATAAGCTTACTTTCTCTTCTGAACATAAGCTCCTGAGTACAGGAAGCAGGGCAGCCTCCTCTGTCTTGCCATGCATCTCGGCCCAACCCCAGGCACTCCAGAATGTTCATGAGATGGTGTGCACGTCACTGTCTGAGTACCTTCCCTGCTAGGGGCAGGCGGTCCAGGCTTCTGTCCACCCTCAGAGGTCGTTGTCATCTCCTTTTTAACAGATCGTTAAAGGATTGTTAAAAGATTGAGCTAACTAGAGTCCTGGAAGGTGAATTGAGTTCCCAGTGATCCCAAAGAGCAAACATTTTCGGTGTGGGGAAAGGGTTCTCAAAGCGGCACAGAGGAGGAGGGAGGGTCCCATTGCAGGAAGAGTGGAAGCTGGTCAAAGTTGAGAATGGCCGCCTCACGACAGACCTGGGCCAGCCACAACCCACACAGGCCCTGCAGTATCCTGGGCCTGTGCTAAATGCGTTGGTCTCCTCCCTCTGAGTCAGAGTCCATACCTTCTGAGTTGACAACTGGGAAGCCTGAGATATTTGGACCTCATAGGAAGCAGTAGGGTGGTGCCGACCAGATCTCCAGGGGACACAGAAGGGCCTCTGCTGGTCTCTTGTTGCCTTGAGCAGAGTTTTCGTTCCCGTCTGTCAGGAGAAGGACCAGTGAGTGAGCTTGCTTAGATTCCAGTAGGTTTGTTTCTCAGGTTACCTGGGGAAGACCCTAAACATCGTGCTACCGCCAACATTAATTTCTTGAGCGAGCATTTACTGTTGGACCGTTTTTTCATTTATTGAGGTTTTTGTGTTTGAGTCTGGGCCCTGCCTGTCCTGGAACTCAGTATGTAGACTAGGCTGGCTACCCTGCTGGGACTAAAGGTGTGTCTCATCACTCCCAGATTTATTTTATTTCTCTATTTTTATTTTGGTTTTGGTTTTTCGAGACAGAGCCCTTGCTGTCTTGGAACTCATGCTGTAGACCAAATCTGTCTGTCTGACCCTCCTGAGTGCTGAGACTAAAGGTAGACACCCAACCCAACTTTATTTGAATTAAAGCTTTTTTTTTCCTCTTATGGGATGAAACCCAGAACCTCAGACAAGCTAGACGAGTGCTCTGCCCATGAGCCACGCCCCAGCACCTTGTACCAGCTCATTTAACCCTGCATGGCAGCACATGCCCGTAAATTCAGCTTAGGAGGTGTAGGCAGGAAGATGAAGTGTTCAAGGCCATCTAAAGTGGCAGCGAACACTGTTTCAAAATAAAAGTCGTCAACAATCTGGAATGGAGAGCCGCAGTGTTTGGGCCACTTGGGCTGGGGCTGAGCGTTTTAATTTTGTGTTGTATGGTTTATTGTTTTGCTTTGTTTTGAGACAGGGTCTCCCTATGTAGCCCAAGCTGGCCTGGAATTTACTATGTAGACCAGAGATCCGCCTATCTCTGCCTCCTGAGTGAGTGTTGGTATTAAAGACCTACACTATTTTGGTTGTTTGTGTGTGTTTGTGACTTGCTGGCCCGGAACTCGGGTACCGTCGTGCCGGGTCTTGAGTAGGCATTGCACCTGGCACAAGGTATATCTTCCAGTTCGATGGATTCATTTCTAGAAACATCATTTTTGATGGCTTTGTACAGTTCTCTCATGGTTATTCACGTGTGTGGCCAGTCCACTAGTATTGACCTCTCCCCAAGTCCACCACCTTCCTGGGGTTGAAATCCCGGGCATGTGCCACCAGGCCGTCTGTGAAGTGCTGGAAAGAGAATAAGGATTGGACTTGACTGGGCTGAGCTACATCCCGGCCCTTAGTTCACTACTGTTGAGGTCATTTCTCCACTCAGCATAGCAGCGGTAGAGGATAGTTGAGAACTTGGTCATTACTCACCTGTCGCAGCTCTGGGATGGATGTCAGGAGCTGTGGCTGCAGGGGGAGTCCTCTCACTCTTCTGGCTTTGATAAATATGCACAGGACAATGTTTGTTATCTGACATGGAGTATTTGGCTGCGTTTTTTTTTTTCAGGACAAGAAGATGCCACCCAAGCGCATAGCTAAGAGAGGGTCACCCCCAGAAGATGCCATCCCCAAAAGCAAGAAGGTGAAAGGTAAGCTGGCTGTGATCCCTTGTTGGCTCTGAGTATTCTCTCAAAACAGTGAGACATCGGGGCCTACGCTCCTTCCTCCCTGGCTTGAAGCTATGAGGGGCTTAGATGTCCAAGGACCCCACTGAGCTGGAGGGTCTCCTGCATCCCACCTAATTCAACTCTTTAGCAGTCAGAAAAGAGGCCCAAGCCAAGGCTCATCAGAGAGCCCTCACAGCAATGCTGGTACCCCAACCCCAGGCACACGCATGGTTTTGCCTGTCTAAAGTACTTTGGTTTCCTCCCCCAGTAATCAGAAAAGTCCTTGACCTTAGGTCCCCTTGCTCTGAATTGACAGCTTGAAAACCCTGAGGCTCGTGGACCTACTGGGCTTTCAGATGTGGTTTAGGTCCTGACTGCCACTTTGTTGCTGCCGGTCGCTGAGACTGAGCCTCCCTTGATTTCATGGAGACAAGAGCTTGGCCATCCTGAGTCATTGAGAATTAGAGGAGATAATGTCCCAGCTTTGTTTGAGGGACCTACCTGTCCTGTCATTTTTCTCTCATTACAACCCCAGAGTGTGGCAAGGACCAGGGAAATTGACCCCTAATCTGGGAGGGAGGAGCATAGACGCACGCTCAGACAGTGTCTGTCTTTTGCAGACACTCGTAACCGCGGTCCTGCTACTCGCTCCTGCCAAGGTGCCTGTGGGCCAAGCCCAACTGACCAGAAAACCCAACCAGATGGCTCCCTGCCCAGTCCAGCCTCTGTGCAGCCACAGTGGCCCTGGCAGCCGGGGCCACACCCTTGGGCAGGGGACTGGATGCCATTGACCGAAGGGCTGCGGCAGGTTTTGATTGGCTACCAAAAGACCTTGCACTACCCACTGGTTGGCCCACACCTCTGCAAATAGACCTGAGAGTTCTTATTGTGCCTTTCAGTTCCACTGAAGCTGTCAGTGTGCTGGCCGTACGGAAGGAGCAGTTTGTTTTCCTCCCATGTTCAGGAGTTGGAAATCACAGCCTGGGGGTAGAGGGGCATTCAGATGGGAGCTGATACCAGGTAGTTGCCCTAAGCAAACTCTGGTGATTAGCTTTATGACCTGGGAAGGCTGTTGACCCTCTGGGAGGCTCTGTTCTATATCCTGTAAAATGGCATGTCTTCCATTTTTGATGTTAGTTTGAGATCGGATGGCCCTGGCTATCCCAGAACTCACAGAGACCTGCGTGCCTCTGCCTCCCAGGCTGGCATTAGAGGCCAGCAACAGGCTCTTCTAACTATGGGAGGCCTGCAGAGCCAGCCAGTGTTGGTAGAGTAACCGGTTAGTAAGGCTGGCACCATGGATCACGTCTGTGACGTGGGCTCACCTGGAAATTGTCTCTTCACTGTCCTGGTGCCCTGCCCACCCAGATCCATTTCACTGTGTGGAGTGTCTCCTTGTTTCTCTTCCTTCCTCATGTCAATAACATGCATGGGTTTTAAACCTCAAAAAATCCCTACGTGACAGATACCCTTGTCATCCTCGGATCACGAAGGGGGAAACTTAGGTCCACGAAGGTCTTGCCTATGGCCTATTGGCAGAGCAAGGGCTTGAACCCCTGACCATCACAATCCCAGATGTGATTCCCAGGGTCATATCCCTGTGATATGAGCTCAGCTGTCTGCCTCATCCTATACACTCAGGGACTGTCTTCTCCATCTTAGTCTCACACAGGTCCCACAACACAGAACCAGGCCTGGTGTTGACACTGGGCCAGGGCGACGTGGGCCAGCTGGGGCTGGGTGAGAGTGTGCTGGAGAGGAAGAAGCCGGCCTTGGTACCCCTTCTGCAGGATGTCGTGCAGGCTGAGGCTGGGGGCATGCATACTGTGTGTCTGAGCCAAAGTGGCCAGGTAGGTCAGAGGGTTGGGACAGGTTGGCTAGGGCCTGGGTGCAAGGCTGTGGAACAGAATCTGACTATAGAAGCAGGGAGTGGCCTAAGCAAGGAGGCCACGGGGCCAGACTTTGTATTAATGGGACATCCTGGCACAGGTCTACTCCTTCGGCTGCAATGACGAGGGTGCCCTGGGAAGGGACACTTCAGTCGAGGGCTCAGAAATGGTCCCTGGGAAAGTGGAACTGCAAGAGAAAGTGGTGCAAGTGTCAGCAGGGGACAGTCACACAGCAGCTCTCACCGAAGATGGCCGTGTCTTCCTCTGGGGCTCTTTCCGGGTAAGACTGGGGCTGACAGGCAGAATTAACTCAGGATCCCCAAATGATCCACTTTCCCCAGGATCCGCACTGTGCTTGTGAACTGGAGGGAAGTAAAGGCCCAGATTCTAATCCCTGGCATCTTCATATGGGCCTGTCCACTCCACGGCCTATTTGCTTGAGTGTGACAAAGTGTGTGTCTTTGGGAAGGGGCCGGTCAAGGGTTCTGGGCTGAGCTGGCCCTGGAAGCTGCAGTCATATCTCCTGCCTCATTCTCTTTTGCATCCCCTTTCTGGAGCCTTTGAGAGAAAGGTCTGTGGGTTTGGGAAATGTCACTTCTTGGTCTCTCTAAAGCAGGGGAGTGTAATCTTTGTTTTGTTTGTTTGTAGGTTTTTGCCCTAAGATTAGGTCTCATGTATCTCAGGTTAGCCCCATACTGACTATGTAGCTGAGGATAACTTTGAACTTCTTTTTTTTTTTTTTTTTTTGGTTCTTCGAGACAGGGTTTCTCTGTGTAGCTCTGGCTATCCTGGAACTCACTCTGTAGACCAGGCTGGCCTCGAACTCAGAAATCCACCTGCCTCTGCCTCCCAAGTGCTGGGATTAAAGGCGTGCGCCACCACCGCCCGGCAACTTTGAACTTCTGATCCTCCTTTTATCTCCTGGGTGCTGGAGTTACAGCTCACATTCTTGTGCAGAAGCAGAGATCAAAATGAGGGCTTTGTGAGTGCGAGGCAAGCACGCTGTCAAGAGAGGACAGCCCCAGCACAGGAAGTATCACTTCAGTATTGTGGCTGGAAATGCCTCAGGGGTTAAGACCACCACATAGTATTGTTCTTGCAAAGGACTGAGGTTTGGTTTCCAACACCCACACAACAACTCACAGCTGTATATAACTCAGGTTCCAGGAGGGCCAGTGCCTTCTGGCCTTTTTGGGTACTAGGCACATATGTGGTGTAAAGACATGCATACTTGTAAAACACCCACACACATTAAAAGGAAATTTTAAAAAAAGGCAGAATCTCATGATTATTTATGAAGGCTATTATAAAAGCAATTATTCATTCATTCATTTATTTACTTATTTTTTTGAGATATAGTCTCTCTATGTAATTCTATCTGTTCTAGAGCTTGCCTTGTAGACCAGGCTGGCCTCGAACTCACAAAGATCCTCTTGCCTCTATGATTAAAAGTGGGTGCCACTATGCTAGGCCTTCATTGACTTTTTTGAGCTGGGTTCTCGCTGTGTCTCTGACTAGGTTGGAACTCACTGTGAGGGTCCGGCTCAAGCTCAAATATCTTCACTCATACCCATTAGTGCTGGGCTAGAGAGTCTACCAATACTCCCAGAGAGGCATTGTAAAAAAAAAAAATTGATGGGAGTGTTTTTTTTTTTTTTTTTGTTTTTGTTTTTGTTTTTTCGAGACAGGGTTTCTCTGTGTAGCCCTGGCTGTCCTGGAACTCACTCTGTAGACCAGGCTGGCCTCGAACTCAGAAATCCACCTGCCTCTGCCTCCCAAGTGCTGGGATTAAAGGCGTGCGCCACCACTGCCCGGCGATGGGAGTGTTTTTAACACAAATGCTCAGAATAGCCTGGTGGTGGTGGTACTTAAATCCCAGCACTCAGGAGGTAGAGGCAGGCGGATCTCTGAATTCAAGGCCAGCCTGGTGTACAGAGTGAGTTCAAGGACAGCCAGGGCTACACAGAGAAATCTGACTCAAAAAAAGAAAGAGGGCTGGTGAGATGGCTCAGCAGCTAAGAGCACTGGCTGCTCTTCCAGGGGTCCTGAGTTCAAGTCCCAGCAACCACAAGGTGGCTCACAACCATCTGTAATGACATCCAGTACCCTCTTCTGGTGTCTGAAGACAGCAGCAGTATACTCATATACATTAAATAAATAAATAGATAAATAAATAAATATTTTTTTGAGAAAGGAAGAAAGAAGTGCTCAGAATAATATATTGCAAGAAGATGGAACGAGACCCTACTGCTTCAACAGGTCTCTTCCCTCCGCTCGCATCTGCCCCTCACTTTAACACAGTTCCCAGACTCTGGATATTTCCATTCTTTAGGCTTTCTGTGTGTGGCCAGGCCCCTGCTGCTGTCTCTCTGTCTATATCTGCTGTCACTCACTGCCAAGTAGCTGTCTTGGCCGTTTCAGGGCAGCAGGATTGGCTGCTTGAGTCTCTGCCCCTCCCGCTCTTTAGGACAACAATGGTGTGATCGGGTTGCTGGAGCCCATGAGGAAGAGCATGGTGCCTGTCCACGTGCAGCTGGACGCACCGGTGGTAAAGGTGGCCTCTGGTGAGTGTCGGACACACTGGGCAGGCGCGAGCTAGCTGGCATAGTTCAGCCTTGCACCTTAAGATAAGCCCTTCCTGTGCTCTCTCTCACCTCAGGGAACGACCATTTGGTGATGCTCACAGCTGATGGAGACCTCTACACCTTGGGTTGTGGGGAGCAGGGTCAGCTGGGCCGTGTACCTGAATTATTTGCCAACCGAGGTGGCCGTCAGGGCCTTGGTAAGTGACTTTGGTACCTCCGGTGCGAGGATTTGGTAAGCCATCCCCTGGTGAAGGTAAAAGGCAGATGGGATTCAGTGTTGGCTTATATCCAGTACACCTCCAGTGTTAAAAACTCGGGCCTTAAGATGGCCATGGGGAGGCAGAGAGAGGCATGTGGATCTCTTGAGTTTGAGTCTAGCCTGGTGTACATACTGAGTTCTAGATCAGCCAGTAAATAATCTCAAGGGAATGAGGCTTAGACTTTGGGGGCTGATTCCCTTACCTCTAGCTCCCCCTGCCCCATACCCTGCCCCTAGTTGTTTACCGTGAAGAGAGAAATGTTTTGATCAGAAAATTTCTGGTACAGGGTAAGTTCCCCTTAAACTTCTCTTTTCGAGAGTTAAATTTTTGAGCAGGGTGTTTGAACAGGAGGCCAATCAAGGGTGACCTTGCTTAGCCTTCTTTGGAAAATACCTTATGTCTGTCACTGATCCTGGCTTCCTCTACAGAGCGACTCCTTGTCCCCAGATGTGTGCTGCTGAAATCCAGGGGAACCCGGGGCCGTGTGCGGTTCCAGGATGCCTTCTGTGGAGCCTATTTCACTTTTGCCATCTCCCGTGAGGGCCACGTGTATGGCTTTGGCCTCTCCAACTATCACCAGCTGGGTGAGTCCTCTCCAGGCATGACTCGGTGCCCTGGATCCCGGTCACAGCTTTAGCATTCATCCTTCCGTTTTGCTTTGTGGGACAGACTGACCCCTCGGAGCTATGGTGTAGTGTAAGGTGGCATTTCTGGGGATGGGTGGGGCTCACCTTGCTGGGGATGGCAGTGAGAAGGGAAGCTTCTGGAACACTCTCACCCTTGACAACAGGAACTCCAGGTACTGGATCTTGCTTCATTCCTCAAAACTTGACATCCTTCAAGAATTCCACCAAGTCCTGGGTGGGCTTCTCTGGTGGCCAGCATCATACAGTGTGCATGGATTCAGAAGGTAGGAGTCCCTGAGACGGCCACATCACGAGGATCGTGGCTTGGCCCAGACATAGGTTTGCATCCCTGAGGGTTGTCCTGGTGCTTCAGTGTATGAAGGCACAAGGGAGCCGTGTAGAGGATCTTCTACCTCACCTGGTGTGTGTTCATCTTACTTGCAATATGCCCCCTGCTATAGGCTTCTCTCCTTCGTCCCACAGGAAAAGCATACAGCCTGGGCCGGGCTGAGTACGGGCGGCTGGGCCTTGGGGAGGGTGCCGAGGAGAAGAGCATACCCACCCTCATTTCCCGACTGCCGGTGGTCTCCTCAGTGGCTTGTGGGGCTTCTGTGGGGTATGCCGTGTCCAAGGATGGTAAGTGGGGCTCCTCAGACCTGGTTGGGTTTTGGAAAATGGGGGTCATGATACCTAGCAAATTCCTTGGCATGTTGTATCTCCCGTCACATGGAGTCAGAGGCAGTGTTAGAGATGACACAGCTTTGTCATTGACTCTCAGAAGCTCTGGCATGTTTTTGCTTTTTGTTTTTGAGACAGGGTCTCACCATGTACACCAGGCTAGCCTGGAACACATGGAGGTCCATCTGCCTCTGCCTTCTGAGTTCAACGGTCTGTTCCAACATGCTGGGCTCAAGATTTTTTTTTTTAATTTATATGTTGTTTTGCCTACATGTATGTTTATTTACTGTGTATGTATTTGGTGCCTACAGAGGCCAGAAGAGGGCATCAGATCCCCTGGGACTGAGTTAATGATGGTTGTGAGCTGCCATGTGGGTCCTGGCCAGTCCAGCAGAAGAGGGTCTGGACACATAGCAGCCAAGGCCCGAGAAAGGTGCCTAGCCAGGAAACCTTTAGCATTTGGGCTGGCAACAGTGTTTGTGCTTACCTGGGAGAACTTCCTCATGCAGTGGAGTTTACACTGCACCATGGAGGTTCAGTCCTTTGTGAAACCCAGGGGGTGGGCCAGGTATCGGGACACACGCTTAGTCCCAGTACTCAGGAGGCAGAGTTGGGCACATTTCCGTGAGTTTGAAGCCAGCCTTGTCTACATGTTGAGTTCTGGGCCAGCCAGGGCTACAAAACAAAACAAAAAAACGTACCAGAGGGTGGTGTATCAAACTCAAGTAACAACGGAGTAAAAGGTGGCTGGTTTCAAGAACAGAGATTTAGGATGTAGCCCCGGGGGCTGTGCCTGGGGTAAGGAGGGCATAATCTCCCTGGCTCTTGCAGTCTCCCTTGAACTCTTGAGCTGGGACCTTGCCAGACTGCTATTGGTCAAGGCCAAAATTCACCACCATGTCCCAGGGATTTCCTGGTGTGGAAAGGCAGGGCTGCAGACCCCTATTTCTGTCCTTGCAGGTCGTGTTTTTGCCTGGGGCATGGGCACCAACTACCAGCTGGGCACTGGGCAGGATGAAGATGCTTGGAGTCCCGTGGAAATGACTGGCAAACAGCTGGAGAACCGTGTGGTGTTAACTGTGTCCAGTGGGGGCCAGCACACAGTCTTACTAGTTAAGGACAAAGCACAGAGCTGATGAAGTCTTTGTGGGCCTGACTTCAGGCCCCAACCCGGCCTCATAGAACAGGAAAACAGCCAGCTACAGATTCCAGAAGGCCCCTCCCCAGCCCTGAGCAGATATCATCTCCTGTCTTTTCCCATCACCACAGCAGAATCCTTTTTCTTCTGTTTCGTCCTCTTTCTAGAATCATCCTGGTACTTGTAGGGTGTGGGGGGATGGGAGGAGGATCTCAGAAGCATCTTTGCTTCCCTTTCTTCCCTTTGCCTCCTGTGATCCTGGC
Source organism: Tokudaia tokunoshimensis (assembly GCA_036184795.1). Taxonomy (NCBI): domain Eukaryota; kingdom Metazoa; phylum Chordata; class Mammalia; order Rodentia; family Muridae; genus Tokudaia; species Tokudaia tokunoshimensis. The sequence continues at coordinate 115,582,095 of BTHU01000005.1, read as the reverse complement.
TGGTGCTGGTTCATTACCTACAAAACCCAAAATGGTAGCTCAAAACTACATGCAACATCCAGCCCCAGGGTTTTGGTGCCCACACTCTGAAAAGTTGGGACTCAGTGAAGCCCTGCTTCCCATGAGCCTCTCTTTCTGTTCCTAACAGTAGTTGACAAGGACACAGATGGTTTGTAGTCGTCGGGTCCAGCTGTCATGGACCCATGCCTGGGAAGATGTGGACGAAAGCTTTACAAGGCTCCGGGTGACCTAAGCCAAGTATTTGGTTCTAAACAGGTGTCCATGGGCAAAAACACTGACCTACTTGAAAAAAAACAACTGTCCTCCCAAAAGCACAAAGCACCCCAGTGTCCCTTGGGTGTCACCTGTCTGTTCCCCATCAGTCAGCCTTTCTGCCAGAGGACTAGATAGCCATGCTGGGCTCGGCCGTGCAGTCGAGGCCGGATTGGAGAAGGGGTGGGGGGTGTTTTATAATGGTGCTGAGGGAGGAGGAAGGGAAGGGAAGGGCGTGGTGGGTCCGAGGCTGGTCCTGAGAAAAGAAAGTGGCTGAGAAAATAGTTTTGATTTTTTTTAATTGTATAATATTTTGGAGGGGAGAGTAAAATCTTGTAAGACTTTGAATAAACTTATTTAGAGTTTTATAAAATGGGCTTTGTTTTTATGCGTGGCCCCGGAGTTGTTTTGTCTTTAAAGGAACACCTGCTTCTGAGCCTGTCTGTGAGGGTATGGCTGACACAGCCATTCCAAAGTCTGGAGAAGACAAGAAGTGTTTGGGGTAGTTGTGCACTGGAAACCACTGCAGTTTCTTCATGGTTGTGATGCCTAAGACATGGGAAAGCTTGCTTGTTTGTTCAGTGGGCTCTCAGTGCAGCCCAAGCTGACAACCTGCTCTTCCTGCCTTGGCCTCATGAGTGCTGAAAGTACAAGCCTGGCTTTGGGGTGGAATTTTTAAATCCTAAATCAGACGTTTTTGGTTTTGTCAGGATCTTACCGTGTGTCCTGAGTTTTCTGTTTTGTTTTAAAGTATGTAACTACCACACCTGGCCCAATTTCCAGTTTTTAAGTATAGCACATTACTAGAAGTTCTTGCTGATTTGCCTGCATTTTCAATCGCTGGTCTATCTAAAACTTTTTCCTTGGGTTGTGTGACAAGCATCCTGGGGAGATGCTATACACATCTGTTCACCCCGGAACACATGAAATTACAGATACCACCAAAATTCCACTTGGTGAACCAATGAACTTTATTGGGATTACTTTGTAAGTAAGGGGCAAAAGTAACACAACTCCCTCATCGAAGCCCACCCCAGCATGGGTGACAGCTCACAAAAGCTTGGAACCTGGAGCTCACTGTACAGCTTGGGAAATTGGAGTTCCCTTTCCAAGTGACCCTGATTTAAAACTCAGGCGGCTTAGCTGCTTTCTGCTTCGAGGCGCCTGGTTGTCACCAGCTTCTCTGAGTTTTGTCTTTGCAGCTCAGCCTCTTGGTCTGAGAGGAAGTCTGCTTTCATTGTTTACTCTGAGGAGGCGCCTTATTTGGTCAGTTTCAGAGGCTTATTTTGAGTTGTAGCCTTCCCTCCAGGATAGAGAAATGGCTCTGATTTGATTAAGGGCGCTAGTTGTAGAGGACCCAGGTTCAATTCCCAGCACCCAAATGGTGCTACACAACCATTTTAACTCCAATCCCATGGGATCCAAAGCATTCTGTAGCCTTGTGTGTATGTGTGTGTGTGTGTCAGGTTCAGTGCAATGCACTTTTACCTACTGAGCCATCTCACCAGCCCCTTAGCACTATTCATACAGTAACAGAAGGGAACAGGAAGTTTGTAGACTCATAGTTGGGTTCTGGTTTTCAGACTTGAGTTCTTGGCTTGGAGAACTTTCTACAGCTTGGGGTTAAAGGATTTAGGATTGTCAGAACCAATCTGAGGGCACAGGAGCTTCCCACTTTCTGCTAAATACCAACTGGATGTTGAAGCCTGGGATACACCCACCTTAGAAGCTCTCAAAAACCAAGTTTACAGAGGGTTTTCCATGGGTAGGTCTGCGCTTTGTGGTAAATAAAGCCTTGGGCGTTTTGGATTAGAATAATAAAAGTGGAAGGAGCCAGGATTGGTGTTCTTCACTTGTAAAACTAGCACTTAGGCTGAAGCAAGAGGGATTGCCAAGAGTTTGCAGCCAGCCTAGATTATATAGCTTCTACCAGGGAGCAACATGAAACCTTTCCTCAAGGCAAAAATATAAAGTGTGGGGCTGGAGACAAGGCTCAACCGTTAAGGAGAAGGAATGCTTTGAGAAGACCGGAGTTCATTAAAAACAAATAGGCAGAAGCAAGTAGATCTCGGACTAAAGAAGACTTAAACAAACCAACAAGAACTACATAGAGACCATGTAGAGTCCCCACCCCCAACTACACACAAAACGATAGATGCTAGGACTTTATTGTATCATCGAGAACCGTCCTTTAGTCCTCTCCGCCTCAGGGCTTTAGGGAAATGAAGAATCGCCCCCTACATCTTCCAAAAAGCCCTCGCTGGGATGCAGGGCAAGAGACCACTGTGCGACCGCGGCTCCTCCATAGTCCCACGGAAGCTTCTCCTCCGCGCTCCCAGAGGGGTTCCGTCACTAACTGTCCTTCCGCGCTTATGCTTGGGATTCCCTACAGAGAGCAAACCTTACCTCTCTAATGATAGAAGCATTTGCGCGGTTTTATTAAAGAGCAGGGCAGTCCGTCCCACAAAGACTTTCTCCAGAGCCGCTGTCGCCAGGCTTCCTGCGCTCCAGCAGAAGCCACGCCCCTACCCCTGTGGGAGCCACGCCCCCTGGGAGCCGGAAGCTGCGGACCGGTTGGAGGAAAACCCGGATCGGCGCGTCTGACCGCCCGGGCCGCGTGTGCGCAGGAGCTGTCGCAGGCGCAGACTCCGGGCGGCCTCGGTCGCGCAGGCTGGCGCGGGTGCGCGCCCCAGGACCGCACGATCCCCGCCCGGGTGCGGGATGGCGGCCAGCCTATGGATGGGAGACGTGAGTCAGGGCCGCCCCTGTTCTGAGGGAACCAGAGGATCTCGAGTCGTAGGGGGCGGAAGGGCCTGAGGGCGAAGGGCCTTCGGATCCCAGGAGGGTGGCGGTGAACAGGAAGGGGTTTGGTGACAGGGAAGCCCGGCGGGATGTGGTGGCCCATGCCTTAATCCCTGCACTTGGTGAGGCAGAGGCGGGAGGACCGCCACAAGTTCGAGACTCCATAGTGAGTTCTAGGCCAGCTCGGGCTTCGTAGCGAGGCCTGATCACCCAGGCTTTGAAAGGGGAGTCTGGGCATCAGAAAGAAGATTCCTCAGATGCTCAATCTATGGGTTAGAGATTCTGGAGTCCCCGTTTCCAGTTTGGGAAAGAAAAGGAGATTTTGGCGGGACGGAGAGGGAGGAACCCCAAGAATTGAGGGTTTCTGTATTTCTAGGACCGGATGCACAGGGAGTTCTATAAAGGGAACTATTTTGTTTGTTTGTTGGTTTTTCTTTTGTTGTTGTTTTTTGAGATGGGGTCCCTCACATAGTTCTGTCTGTCCTGGAACTCATTCTGTAGACTCACAAGAGATCTGCCTGCCACTGCCTCCCTAGTGCTGGGATAAAGGCCGTGTGCCACGCCTCCCAGCAAGGGGAGCTATTGGAAACTGGAAAGCGATTGGATTGTAAAGGAGTTGTTTGGAACCATGCCCCCTTCCGTGGTACCGTTGTGCAGTGGAGAGTGTCCTGGACGGAGTGGGAGGAACTCAACCCTGATTGGGCTCCTGGACGTGGGCCTGAGCCTCTCTGCTCTGGTTTTTATGCAGCTGGAACCCTACATGGATGAGAACTTCATCTCTAGAGCCTTTGCCACCATGGGGGAGACCGTGATGAGCGTCAAAATTATCCGAAACCGCCTCACTGGGTACACCGCCCTTTTCATCTTTCCGGTTCTTGATTAATAGAGCCTGCTGCTGCTGTTATTCAAGGGAATAAATATGGCGGGAGTAAGGTTTCCAGTAGTAGTCAAAGAAACATGGAGGGTGGCTTACTGAGCGGAAGCGTTGAGTATTTCAGGTGCCAGGATCCCAGTGATTCAGGGCAGGATGCTGGAACCTGTTTTTGAAAACTGTGTTGTGTGATCTTTGCTAAGTTACTGTGTGTTTCATTTAGCTTTATTTTATTTTACTTTACTTTGAAACAAAGTCTTCCTGTAGTACCATAGGCTGGCCTCGAACTTATGACAACCCTGCCTCTGCCTCTAGAGTGCCACAACCACAAGGTGTGCCGGCAATCCTGACTCTTTTTTTTTTTTTAATAAGATTTATTTATTTGATGTGAGTATACACTGTCACTTTCTTCAGACACACCACAAGAGGGCATCGGATCCCATTACAGATGGTTGTGAGCCACCATGTGGTTGCTGGGAATTGAACTCAGGACCTCTGGAAGAGCCATCAGTGTTCTTAACCACTGAGCCATCTCTCCAGCCCCTCTTTATTTTTAAGATATACTTTTACATTTGATTATGTTTGATTATGTACGTGGGGGGCAGGGAATGCAAGAGTGCAGGTGCCCATGGAGTCCAGAGGTGTCAAATTCTGTGACATTCCCCTCCGTGGTTGCTGGATGCCAAACTGAGGTCCCTTGGAAGAGCAGTACAAAACTCATAACTGCTGAACCATATCTCCTTTATATAGTTTTGAGTATGTGCGATCTCACTCACACATATCCTCCCCCCACCACCTTTGTTGTTTTCCCAAGAAATTAGGAGCATTCAGAAGTACAAAGTTGGAGGTGGACAGTGAGGTGACTCAGCAGGTACACTTTCCTCATAAGCCTGTTGACCTGAGTTGGAAACCCTGGACCCATGATAACATTTCATAGAATTCTCAAATAATTGCTGGGTTGTGGTGCATGCATGCCTTTAACCCCAGTATTGGGAGGTCACAACAAGCCAGAACTAACATGGTGAGACCCTGTCTCAAAAAAAGCAAAGATGTCTCAAATAACTAATACAGATATTAAAGAATTTTAAGACGATCTGGACATGGTAGGACATGCCTTTAATCCCAGCACTCTGGAGGCAGAAGTTGAGGTAGGCAGATCTCTGAGTTCAAGGCCAGCGCACTCTACATAGTGAGTTCCCCGGGACAGCCAGGACTCCATAGTGAGAACTTGTCTCAATGTTTAAAGACAGGGTCTCGTTTTCGGGACTGGCTTTGAACTGGAGGCAGTCCTAGCCTCAGCTTCTAACCTTGAGAATTTAAAGTGTTCTGACCTCGGGCAGGCGCCATCCTCCTGAGCTCCAGATTTACAACAAACAAAAGACAACCTTTTGCTTTTCCCGTGACACCTCAAAGTGAACAAAGAATCTGCCGCCTTTTGTATGCTAGGCAGGTGCCTTAATATGGACTGTTAGTTTTTGTTTTGTTTGACTTTTCAAGACAGGATTTCTTTGTGTAGCCTTGGCTATCCTGAAACTTGGTCTGTGACTAGGCTGGCCTGAAATTTCCAGAGATCCACCTGCCTCTGACTCTTGAGTGCTGGGATCAAATGTGTGCACCACCAGTGCCCAGCTTAATGTAGATTTTTTTAAGTAAGTAAAAATCATCTTCTTGGTTAATTCTGGTATTTTCTCTGAGGCTAGTCTTCATTTCTTGTAAGCTAGACAAAGGATCTGAAGGGTCGAGTGGGTCGCATTAAGGTTTTTTGGCAGTATTTCATCACAGATAATGTGACAGATATATAATAAGTGATTATTAGTCAGGGACTGGCCAGATTCACTGTCCTTGTACTTAAAGTTATTTCTGATCTGGAATATAGAGTGGAATAAAAATAGTGTGGGTCTATCAGAAAAAAAAGACAGTTCTTGAAAACCATTTTTTCAAGCTGGGTTGTGGAGCGTGCCATGCCTTTTGTCCCAGCACTTGAAAGGCAGAGGCTGGTGGATCTCTGAGTTTAAAGCCAGCCTAGTCTACAGAGTGAGTTACAGGACAGTATAGAGCTATATAATAAGATCCTGTCATATTCTGTCTTGACAGAAAAGGAGAGCGGGGAAAAAAAGAATCCATGTTTTTCCTCTCTTCGGGCCCAAATGTACCTGGGCATCCGCATCTCCTCATCAGTCCTTCTCTGCTTGCTTCCAGAATCCCAGCTGGCTACTGCTTTGTGGAATTCGCTGATTTGGCCACAGCCGAGAAGTGTTTGCATAAAATTAATGGGAAACCCCTTCCGGGAGCCACACCTGTAAGGACGCTTGGATGATGATGGCCTTGCCATTTTTGTTGTCTTTAATTACTACCCCTAGTAAATTGCCACCGGATACTTACAGCATTTCACTTAATCCCATAGCCACCTGCACAATAGGTACTGTTATCTTTGATCAACCAGGAAACAAGGTCAGGGTGGTGCAATGACTTGCTGAAGGCAGTGCAGGTAGTAAGGTGGCAGGGCCAAGATTCAAAAGAAAGACTGCCTCCAAAGCCCAGGCCTTCCCACTCTGCAGCACTGCCTTTATGACGAGACTCAAACACTGGCAGAGATGTAGCTCAATGGCAGAGTGTTTGCCTAGCATGCCCAAGGCCCTGGGTTCAATCCCAGCCAACACTCTTTAAGTCTTTTGCCTGATGGAGAATCTGGAACAGGCTGATAGCAGCAAGGACACATCTCAGGAGGGTTACATTCTGCTCTTCCCACAGTTCCGTAGCTTACCGCTGGCACACCTGGGCTCATAGCACCATGGAGCTGGCAGTGCCCTTAACGGTCAACCCTGCAACCCCTTCATTTTATACAGGAGAAAAGCTGAGGCTTAGAGAGGGGGAGATGTTTTGGCCAAGGTAATTTACTTCAGTTTTCTTCAAATATTGTTTGACTTTTGAAAGACCCTTCTCTGTTTTAGTTTGTCCCTGTGTTTTTTAAATTTCTAGGCAAAACGTTTTAAACTGAATTATGCCACTTATGGGAAACAACCAGACAACAGGTGAGTAAGGAGCTGCCCAAATGTAGGTCAAGCCTCAGTATGTGTCTAGACAGGCACAAGATGTCATGGTGCCTATTACTGCCCTAGGACGGTGGAGAGTTTAACTTGTTTAATTTGCTGCCTTCTGAAGGACACGGTCCTGGCCTCCACTGTGTCAGAGCAATGTCTTTCCTTCTTTGGATGGCACAGGACACAGTCTCATGTATTCCAGACTGGCCTCAGGCTCCCTATGTAGTCAAGGATGACCTTAAATTCTAATCCTCTGCTTCCATCTACCTCCCACATGCTGGGATTAATGTGAGTGCTCTCCCCCTATGGTAAGTGTGAGATACACAGTGCTGCTGACTGAGCCCTGCACTTTGTGCATGAAAAGTATCTTAGTCACTGTTCTATTTCTGTGACGAGAGCACCAGTGCAACTCTTTTTTTTTTAATTGTATCTTTTTTTTCAAGATTTATTTATTTGTTATATGTAAGTACACTGTATCTGTCTTCAGACACCTGAGAAGAGGATGTCAGATCTCATTATAGATGGTTGTGAGCCACCACGTGGTTGCTGGGAATTGAACTCAGGACCTCTGGAAGAGTAGTCAGTACTCTTAACTGCTGAGCCATCTCTCCAGCCCCCAGTGCAATTCTTAACTGGGCCTTAGTTAAGAGTTTCAGAGATTTAGTCCACTATCATGGCAGGGAACGTGGCAGCGGGCATCACTGGAGAGTAGCTGAGTAGAAAGAGACTGGACTTGGCATGGGCTTTTGAAAGTTTGAAGCCCAGTGGCACACTTCTGTTAACAAGGCCACACCTCCTGGTCCTTCTAATTCTATCAAAGAGTTCCACTCACTGAGATATGTGCCTATGGGAGGGCCTTTCTTATTGGAACCCCTACATTTTGTGTTTGTTTTGTTTGTTTGCTTTTGGTTTTTTTTGGGGGGGGTGGTTTTTTTGTTTTGGTTTTTTATTTTGGAGACAGGGTTTCTCTGTGTAGCCCAGGCAGTCCTGAAACTCACACTGTAGACCAGGCTAGCCTCATACTTAGAGATCTGCCTGCCTTGCTTCCCAGGTTCTTGGATTAAAGGTGTGCACCACTGCCCCTGGAATTATTTTTTGTTTTATTGAGACAAGCTTTCATTCTGTGGCCCGTAGTGACCTATTCACTGGGTTGCCCAGACTGGCCTCAGCTCACGGCAGCCTTCCTGATACCATGGATGTGAGCCACCATGCCTGGCAGGGCCATATCCTCTCTCTGGTCCTCCCTGTTACCTTTTCAGATTTTGAGGTTTTATTCAGTGAGGATTTACTTACCGTAACAACATGAATTTTCAGTGGCTGTCTGGAAGTATTTGTCTACAGAGTGAGGGATTTAACAGTCCAGGTGAGGCGAGGCAGTCCAGTTTTGCATTTCCACATTGGAGGCAACCCTGCCTATGTATGTCACAGAACTTCTCGTTTAGCAATGACAAACTTCAGCCCCATCGCAGCCTCTGAAGACAGCACTGTGGTCAGGCTTGGCAGTGCCCTGCCAGCCCTGCTCTCAGCACTTGGGAGGTAGAGACAAGAGGAAGATGGCAATGGTGGTCATCATGGTCTACACAGTGGGTTCTAGGCTAGCCAGGGCCAGATAATGAGACCCTCACTCAGAGAAGACATTGAGTTGCACTCCTTAGGCTTAATAGTTTTCAAAACCACTAGACCATTTCTCAGAGGCTTTCCAAGCTTGGTACCCTTGACTCTGCAGGAGAGTGTGTCATTCCTGCAGAGTTCTACTCTTCAGAATGTAGTCACGGCTGTGTGTGTGCAAGGAGCAGCCTCACAAGTGCTCATTAAAGCGTGTGGTGGGAAATGCTGAGAGGAATCCCAGACAGCCTGATAATAGAAAGTGTGTCGGTCATAATACGTTCATTTACTGGACTGCTCACAAGTCATGTTCTAGATCTGACATCATGGTGTTGGCTCTATGGCTGTGTTGCCCAGGCTGACTTCAGACCCCTACTGTAGCCCCTGACGGCCTGAGATTTACAGGTGAGATTCACAGCATCCAGTTTGGGTAATACATGAGAACTAAAAATAGCAGAAATGAAATATACTGGTTCGTACTGAAGTTTTATAAGTTCAAAAGAAATAGGCTGGAGGATATAGCTCATCGGGCAGTTGTTTACACAAGGAGACCTGGGTTCAAAGCCCAGCACCAAATAAAGTGGCATAGAGACACATGCGTATAATCCTAGCACATAGGAGGTGGGGGCAGGTAGATCAGACGTTCTAGGACATCCTAAGCAAAATATGGAGTTTGAGGCTAGCCTGACCTATATGAGACTGTTTCAAAAAGCGGACAATGGGTTAGAGAGATGGTTCAGCACTTAAGAGAGTGTATTGCTCCCGTAGAGCTCGTTTCTGGCACATATATAGGTATGGAGACAAGGTCTCATAAACAAGGTCAACTTTGAACTGTACAGCTGAAAGCAGACCTTGAACTTGTGATCCTCCTATCTTTCCCAGGGCATAGGCTACCATACCTGGCCACTAATTTTATTTTATTTTATTTTTGTGAGTTATTGTTTGTTTGGTTTTTGTGTTGTTTTGTTTATTTTGGCTTTTTGAGACAGGGTTTCTCTGTGCAGCCCTGGCTGTCCTGGAACTCACTCTGTAGACCAGGTCTGCCCACCATTGCCTCCTTAGCTGGGTCAAAGGTGTGCGCCATCACTGTCCAGCTTCTTTACAAGTTGTTATAATCTAATTTTATACAAAGAATATGTATCATGCATGAAAATAAGACCTGGTAGCATAAAACAAAAACTGAATCTCACGCGAAATAACATTTGTAAACATTTCTAGAAGTTTGCTGGCCATGTTCCAACAGAGTTTGAGCATTTCATCTTGACTAAGTTTTAGTTCTTTAGGGGATAAGGGTCTTGTTTTATTTTATCATTACATTTAACACGTTTAGTGTTTTTTTTAGTCCTTGCATATGACTCTGATCTGTCCCTTCGTCTGATCATTCTCTCTTTCTCTCTCTCTCTTTGACTCTCTCCCTCGCTTGCTGCCTTCATTCTTTTTAAACAGGTTTCACTGTCTACCCTTGGCTGGATTAGAATGCACAGAGCTTGGTCTGCCTGTGGAACCTGCTCTGTAGACCAGGCTGACCTCAGAATCACAGAGCTCTTGATGCTTAAAGACAGACAAGTTTTGTGCAGTGTCTGAAAAATTCAGGCCATGGTACTATTTCCATAACTCTTTGCCATTGGCAACATGTGCCTGTCACTCAGCACTCAGGAGGCTTTGGCAGGAGGATTGCTGAGAGTTTGAGGCCAGCCTGGACTCCATAACAATACTTTTTGTCTTAAAAGAGAGAAGTGGAGAAAGGAGATTTCAGACACTGATGGCGGGGTTTGACTCTGTGGTGCTTCTTCTCTCCTCTCAGCCCCGAGTACTCCCTGTTTGTGGGGGACCTGACCCCAGACGTGGACGATGGCATGCTGTATGAGTTCTTTGTCAAAGTCTACCCCTCCTGCCGGGGAGGCAAGGTGGTCTTGGACCAGACAGGCGTGTCTAAGTAAGGCCTTACCTGCTATTTATGTTACCTCTTTGTTGTGCATTCTTACCCCCTGGGGGAGTTTTGTAGAGACACCAGGGAGGGTGGCCGCTCAGAGTGCAAGCTTTTGAGCCAGGCAACCTGGTTTGAACCTAGCTTCACCAATGACAAGGGCTGTGTACTGGACAAGTTACAGATAGTCCCTGACTATTTTCTAATCTATAAAGTGAGGCAATCTAATAATAGCACTTATGATTGACTTAAGGATTAGGGGAAGTGGCCAGGCAGTGGTGGCGCACGCCTTTAGTTCTAGCACTTGGGAGGCAGAGGCAGGCAGATTTCTGAGTCCGAGGCCAGCCTGGTCTACAGAGTGAGTTCCAGGACAGCCAGGGCTACACAGAGAAACCCTGTCTTGAAAAACAAAACAAAATTTAAAAAAAGGACTAGGGGAAGTAACATAAATAGCTATTCGTTGCTGTACTTATCTCTGTTACTAAGGTTTTAACACAACTCCCCCACAAAAAAAAGGAGCTCTCCATTTTAAAATGGAGAGACTTGTCATTGGAGGGTGGAAACTAAGGATTTTGAACTGAAGCCAGCTTAAACTACATAGCAAGACCCCACATGGCTCTATAATCCCAACTGCTCTGCCGAAGCACAAAGATTGCAAAGTTGGGGTCTCTGTATGCTGCACAATGAGCTGAAGGGCAGTCTAGGCAACTTATCAGAAAAATAAAGGTGATAGCCTATTCCACAGAACAAGTTCCAGGATAGCCTGAGTATGAGGACTGTACTAGAGATACCCTGCCTATAATAATAATAATAATAATAATAATAATAGTAATTATAATAATGATGATGACAATCAAAAGACTAAGATGTAGTTCAGCTTGCTTAGTGTGGACAAGGTCCTGAGTTTGATTTCCCAACTCCAGGAAAGAAGGAAGACTTTTTATTTTCTTAACTGCATAGAACTGAACCCAGTCATACACCCCATTCCAAGAAAGGCTTGTTCTTCGTGTATTTCAGTGCTCAGGGTTGTACCCAGGTACTTAGTGTGCTAAGCCAGAGTCCTGCCAGAACCACGTCCTCAGTCCTGCCTTCCCTGTTTTTCTTCCATGTGGCCATAGCTGGCCTCGAACTCACAATTCCTTGTACTCAGCTTCCTCAGTACTAGAGTTACAGGTATGCACCACCAGCAGCAGCTAAAAGGCTGACTCTTGATTAGTGTGGTCCTTACTCTCAGGCTTTGGGAGTGTGACCTAGAGTTAAGGCCTAGTTCTGTTCTGTGTGACTTCTGTCAGGTTTTCAAACCTCTCTGAAGTTTAAGGCTGCTCTTTAGTGAGGGGTGGCATTCTGTGTGGTGAGATACTGAGAATGTCTTCGACACCTCGCCAGCACGTGGTGCCTTCTCACTAATGGCTAGGAGTACATAGTAGGTGCTTACTAACTGTGGGTGTCATGAACAGTCTCTGAGTAGAGTGAGCTCCGAGGAGTAGGAACCTGGTCTGTCCATAAGCGCTTTCCCACCACACCTGTCCCCACAGCTACACCATGGTAACAGTGGTTTGGGAGGGAGGCTCCTGTTTGGGAAGGAGCCCTGGGTGACTGTGTGGAGGAGAATGGGGAACTAGACAGAAAGAAGGATTTCCCACAATGTCGGGATCATACTGTGCCTGAAGCTGACTCCCTCTCCCTTCCTAGCCCTTTCTCCTTCGTGCTCTAGCCCAGCTCTTTTCCCACCCCTCTTGTCCGTGTTTCTTCCTATAGGCTTTATCACATTGTGGTCTGAGTAGTGTGTTGGTTTTCTCTCCCTCCAGGGGCTATGGTTTTGTGAAATTCACAGATGAGTTGGAACAGAAGCGAGCCTTGACGGAGTGCCAGGGAGCAGTGGGACTGGGGTGTAAACCTGTGCGGCTGAGTGTGGCCATCCCTAAAGCGTGAGTCCTGCAGAGAGCTGAGGCTGAGTCAGGACATTTGAGGCTGTAGAGAGGCAGAGGTCCCAGTTATCGTGTGCTTTGGTCGGGCTGGGTGTGGGAGACAAACGAGTGAAAGCTTAGCTAGGGAGTCAGACTTTGAGGTAGGAACAGGGGATGCTGTTTGGTTCTGTGTCCTGACTTTTTGCCCAGCAGCTGCCACCAGGAAATTATCTGTAGATTTAGGTAGAATGAAGGGAAGGAGAAGTTTTTCTTTCAGTTTTATCCTTTTTTATATCGAGGCTCCCAAAGTTCCTGTTAGGGTCTGTAGCAGTGGGAATGACTGGCTAAGAACTCTAAACAGTTGAGGCTTCAGAGATGGCTCAGCAGTTAAGATCACCTACTGCTTTCCAAGAGGTCCCAGGTTCAATTCCCAGCACCCGCATAGCAGCTCACAACCATTTATAACTCTAGTTCCAGAGGATCCAACACTTTCCCACAGATATACATGGAGGCAAAAGACCAGTGCATATAAAATAATGATAAATAAATTCTATTAAGAAAAAGAATTCTAAACAGCTTCTGAAATACTGCGTCTCACTGTTAACTGTCATGCTAGGTCAGTAGAAAGCGCTTGTGAGTCCAAGTGTGTATCTTACATAAACACAAATCAGTTTTTCCATCAGTGACATCTGGAACTCACAGAGACCCACCCACCTCTGCTTCCAAGTGCTGGCATTAAAGGTGTGTGCCACCAGGCCTGGCCCCTGAGTGGCATTTCTTATCCTTATTCAGTACCTCCCAGCAGGTGGAGATTTCACTCACTAGGAGGCATTGGTGGCACCTGAAAATAATAGGATGTGCTAGTAGCATTTAGGCGGTCATAGTCAGGGGTGCCACTGCAGTGCTCAGGGCGGCCCTCTAGCTAGGAGTTAGGTGGCACACCCACCCCTGCCACGGGCAGAAGGAACGAGGCTGAGATATCTTTACCGAAATGAACAAGGGCAGCCAAACTTCAGGATAGACCTTCCAGCATGGTCCTGTTGAAGCAACAGAGACTTGAATGTTCAGATTAAAGTGATCAGAGTAAGGGTATGTATGGGCCAGGAGGCCCAACAGAAAGACTATTTTTAAAGGAATTTGCAGGTCTAGAGAGATGTTCGTCCAGAGGACCTAAGTTCTTCTCCCAGCACCCACTTTGAGCCATTCACAGCCACCTATTACTTTAGCCCTCAGTACATACCTCCACACAGAAACACATACATAAATCTTTAAAGTCCTTCGTTATTCTGAATAGTGCCACACACCTGTAATTCCAATACTGGGGGCTGAGATGGGACAATCAAACAGACTCCAGGACGGTGCTGTAAAGCCCTTTGGTGCAGAGAAGCAGACTGAAAATGTAAAAAGTAATTATCATCTCTCAACTCCCTTCCAAGATCATATGCTACGTATAATTCAGTTACAAGTGGTAGGATTTATTTCTTGTAACTCTGGGATTCAAACCCAGAGCCTTATAATCAGTTTTGAATTTCATAAGAATATGTATTTTAGCTTATTTCATATACACACTTTTCCATGCAGTCGCACACCTGTATGAATGTGGTTTTGTTTGCTGTTTGGTGGCAGTGGGTATTAGACCTCACATTCTACGCACATTCTGTCCACTGAAGCATACTCCTGTCTATGATTTTATTTTTAAATACTGCAGAGTAGTCCTTTATGTATAAGTTCTGTCCAGCAATTCCTCTGTTGTCCATCATTTTGGCTGTTTCTGGTATATCCTTATTTGTTCCGTAATTAGACTCTGGCAATATAGCTATAAACAGAAACAAGGGCTCATCTGCAAACTTCTAATTTGTTCTGTCTGTGCCACACTGAACACTGTTGTTAGTAATCCGTGCCCTCAAGCCCTTAGGATAAGGATTGGCAGGCCCTAGAGAGAGCCTGGAGGAGACACAAGGAGCCCAGATGAGGAAGATGAACCGTAGTTAATGTCAACACAGTGGTAAAGACCAATAGATTCATAGAGGAGGAGTCAAATGGTAACTAGTGGGTATACCTGCCCAGCCCTTGGCAGGTAGGACTGTCTGCCTACAGCCTGCCAAGAGGCATCCTGGTCTAGAGCTGTATGCTTCAGTAATCAGCAGTTGGTTTTGCTTAGCAGTAGCTGAGTCCCCCTTCCATAACAAAAGTGCTCAGTCAAGTGTTGCTGCCTTTGCCCTGCCTGGTGTTCATTCTCAGATCATGCTAACAACTTCCTGTGTGGCTTGGTTAGCATAGGAATGGAATGTACCAATCCTGAGGAGAGGTGATTCTTATGAGTCAGCCAACTGCAAGGAGGAGTCAGCCTCTGACCCTTGCATGTTTCTGATGTCTCAGGCCACTCTTAGCTCATGTTCATGAGTGGAAACCCACTGTCATTTGCTTGAGCCTCACTCGTGTTCCTGAGATTTTCTCAGTTAGGATTACCACTTAGATGGTAGTGGGCCTGATTCTGAAGTTTCACCACACATGGCTTTGAAAGCAGTGGATCCTTTGTAGATCTGGCATCCTGTCTTTGGTTGGGAATGGCGTTGGTCACAGGACATAAAGAAGAAAGAAACGTGAGAATTATGTGTATCCCTGGTCCTGCGATTGGCCTCAGGCAAATCACAGGACTTTATTCTTTCCCCCACCCCCACCCCAGATGGTCAGACTATTTAGCCCTGCCTCCACCTTCCAAGGGCTGGCACTAAAGCCATCACACCTGGCTCAATTTTTTTAATTTTCAAGACATTTTTAGATAATTTTACTTATTATATAGCACGTGTGTGTGCACAGCCCACCAAGCACACATAGAGATTAGCTGCGTGGAGCGGGTTCTTTCATCTGCATGTGGGCTGTCAGGCTTTCGCATCTTTATCCACTGAGCCATTTGTAGATTCCAAACTGTTCAGAGGTTCAGCTTTCTTGTTGGTATGATGGGAATAATAAATAATACCTCTATTGCATATATCCCCAGCACTGCAAAAATCAAGTTCAAATCCCAAGTAACATCAAATAAGGCAGCTGGGGGTGGGGGAGCATAGCATATGCAAGACTGTATTCATTCCAGGCAGTTAACATCCCTGCAGAGACAGTAAGACTGCTTCAATGCAGGCAAAGCAATGTCCTAGTCTGAAGTTTGAAATCTATCTTTTTATTTTATGTTCTTATCAATTTGAGGAAAAGAGGTTTCTCTACGTAGCCTTGTCTGTCTTGGAGCTCACTCTGTAGACCAGCTTGTCCTCAAACTCTGCCTCTTGAGTGCTGGGATTAAAGGTGGTGTATCACCACTGCCTGGCTAGCCCAGATTTTTTATGCTGTGTTTTCCTGAGTTTTTGCATCTGTCAAAGAAAAGAGTCTCCCAAGATCTTGAGAAAGGGGCTGGAGAGATGGCTCAGCGGTTAAGAGCACTGACTGTTCTTCCAGAGGTCCTGAGTTCAGTTCTGAGCACCTGCATGGCAGTTATAGCTCTCAATTCTGAGATCCAATGCAGAACATCCATATAAGTAAATTACACAAACAAACCTTAAAAAAAAAGATTTATTTATTTTATGTGAGTACACTGTCACTCCCCTCAGACACACCAGAAGGACATCGGATCCCATTACCGATGTTTGTGAGCTACCATGTGGTTGCTGGGAATTGAACTCAGGACCTTTGGAAGAGCAGTCAGTGTCCTCTTAACCACAGAGCCATCTCTGCAGCCCAACTAACCTATTTTTTTTTAAAGGATTTGGAAAAAAAGAGGCCTGACAATGCAGAGAGCTGAACCAGGAAAGGCCTTCATCCTAAGAGCCTGGGTTCTGCAGGCAGACTGCCTAGGTTTCTGTTTGTTCCTTAGTCATGTAGCCCTGGACCAATCACTTAAAACACTCTGTTCTGTGTCCCCATCTGTATGGCAGGCATGGGATGGGGAGTGTGCAGGACCATAGGTATGGACTCTCCCAGAACACCCGCACAGTCCTTGGCCAAGGGAAATGCCCTCTTACTTCTGGTTTTGTTTCATGTAAGGAGCCGTGTGAAGCCAGTTGAGTACAGCCAGATGTACAGTTACAGCTACAACCAGTATTACCAGCAGTACCAGAACTACTATGCCCAGTGGGGCTATGACCAGAACACAGGCAGCTACAGCTACAGCTACCCCCAGTATGGCTACACCCAGAGCACCATGCAGGTAACCATGTTTGGCAACCCTTGAGTCTCATTTCACCTCCAGAGACCATCATTCCACACAGAAACTGCTCATGGGCTTGGGCTTTGAAAAAGCGGGGAGGGCTGGAGAGACCAGTTCCACTATCCAAAGCCAGCCAGGGTTTTCTCAGGTTCCTTACCATCCTGTCCTCTCTTCACAGACGTATGAAGAGGTTGGCGATGATGCTCTGGAAGGTAAGAGTCCCTGCATACCTCTGTCAGCTGTCACAGGTCAGCCAGGGCCCTCAGCTGGATACTGAGGAACACCAAGGATGTGTGGCTTGGTTTTTGTTGTTTTTCAAGATAGAGATTCTCCATGTGGCCCTGGCTGTTCAAGAAGTTTCTGTAGACCAGACTGGCCTTGAACTCAGAAATCCACCTTCCCCTACCTCCACAGTGTGCTTCTAATGGTAGTAGACACTCCCACAATTGCAGCCCTACAGTGTGATAAGAAAGGAATGCCTCTCCCAGGAACTGAGCTGTTGCACTCTGCTCACCCAGTTGTCTCTGTAACAGTAACACTGTTACTTTGTATTTGTTGTTTTTTATTTAGTTTGGTTTTTACATTTTATGTGCTTTGGTGTTTTGCCTGCATGTATGTCTGTGTGAGGGTCTGGGATCTTCTGGAACTGGAGTGAGTTACTGACAGTTGTGAGCTACTGTGTGGTGGCTAGGAATTGAACTCAGGACCTCTGGAAGAGCAGCCAGCGCTTTTAGCCACTGAGCTGTCTCTCCAGCCCCTACTGTTTACCAGTTTGTAAGGTTAATTTTGTCTTTATATTCTTCTATTTTTCCAGTTTGCTTTTTCTTTTAGTACTGGGCATAGAACTTAAGGCCCCCTTTTATGCTAAGGGATGTTCTCACCCTCCTGTCTATGCATTTTTGAAATGACATCTTTTTTGATTAGCATTGTAAGATCCTAGCATTTCGGAGGTGGCATAGGAATCCAGGCCAGCCTGGGCAGGGAATTCCAGGGAAAAATGCAATTCTCAAAGGATAATTAATGGGCATCAAAAACTACAAGGAAAACTGTAGGCCTGGGCCACATTTAGCCACAACAGTGTCCTTAAAGCATAGCTAAGCTTTAAAATGCCAGAAGGTTGAGATAAAATGATTACTTTGAGTTCAAGTTGGATTACATACTGAGACTTTGTATCAAAAGAGAGACCAGGTGTGGTGGGCAGTACAAGCCCTTGAACACTACCTGCCAAGCAAAGACAGGGAGGGCTATCTCTGAGTCTGAGGCCAGCCTGGTCTACATAGTGCCAGGACAATGGGATGGAAAGCAACTCAGCTTGGTGTGGTGGCATGAGGCTTTAGACCCAGCGTTGATTCTAGAGCAGCCTGGGCCACACAGAGGAAGACTCCTGAGAGACACTACAGGGAGCATTTCTTTGTAAAGCGCCTTTTATGCTCAACATGGTAGAGCATCTCAGTAATCTCCAGACTGAGGCAGGACTGGGTTTAAGATTCACCTGGACTACAGACCCTGTCTCAAAAGGTCTGTATTGGTTTTATTTTTTTCAGATATTCTCAATATATCAAGCAGAGTTAAAACTCTGCCTCCATTTGCCTCCACTCCCAAGGAATGTGAAAATGTGTTATTCCTGAGACAGGATCAGGTCTCTGCTTTGGATTCATTAACTTTTGTTTTCCAAGCCCAAATTTCATTTTATTTATTTATTTATTTATTTTTTTGGTTTTTCGAGACAGGGTTTCTCTGTGTAGCCTTGGCTGTCCTGGAACTCACTTTGTAGACCAGGCTGGCCTCGAACTCAGAAATCCTCCTGCCTCTGCCTCCCAAGTGCTGGGATTAAAGGCGTGCGCCACCACCGCCCGGCTCATTTTATTTTTTATGTACAGTTGCTCTCTTCAAACACACCAGAAGAGGGTATCAGACTCTATTCCAGGTGGTCTAAGATGGTTGTGAGACACCTTGTGCTTGCTAGAATTTGAACTGAGGACCTCTGGTAGAGCAGTGAGGACCATCTCTCCATCCTCCTCAGTCACCTGGGGACCCGCACCCTCAGCCCTCCTTGCAGCTGGTCTCTGCCTGCCTTTGTCCTTCTCCTGCAGACCCAGCTCCACAGCTGGACGTGACCGAAGCCAACAAGGAGTTCATGGAACAGAGCGAGGAACTGTATGACGCACTGATGGACTGTCACTGGCAGCCCCTGGACACTGTGTCTTCAGAGATCCCAGCCGTGATGTAGCCAGGGCATGGGGCAGAAGCCTAGAGCAACGGCTACCTTTTTGAAAGTGATTTATAACCTTTTAATAAATTACTGTTTGCTGAAGTTGTGGGCATTTCAACTGTATTGAAAGCCAGGGAGCTACTCTACCAGTGGTTGCCTTGGTAAGTCACATGACATTTAAAAATACCCCAGCAGTTCTGCCAATGCCAAGCAAGTAGTGGTTTTTTTTTTTTTTTGGTTTTTCGAGACAGGGTTTCTCTGTATAGCCTTGGCCATCCTGGAACTCACTCTGTAGACCAGGCTGGCCTCGAACTCAGAAATTCACCTGCCTCTGCTTCCCAAGTGCTGGGATTAAAGGCGTGCGCCACCACCGCCCAGCTAGCAAGTAGTGGTTTTAATTAGGAATTACCACTGTAGGTTAACAGGCCTTGCTGAAGGGCTTATTTCAAAATGGCACTTTACCAAGCCTGCCATGTTATACTTTAGAGCAGAAAAAAGCTCCAGCACCCTAAAGATTTGGTAGGACATGGCTACCCTGGAACTCACAATGCAGCAGACCTACAGAAAGCTGGCATGTGCATTACTGAGAAGACACTTTCCAAAATTTCTTATTTTTTAAAGATTTATTTATTATATGTGAGTACACTATAGCTGTCTTCAGACACTCCAGAAGAGGACATGGATCCCATTACAGATGGTTGTGAGCCACCATGGGGTTGCTGGGACTTGAACTCAGGACCTTCTGGAGAGTAGTCAGTGCTCTTCACCGCTGAGCCATCTTACCAACACAAAAGCTGTTTTTTTATTAAGCCAACTGCACCTTCAGTGACAAAGGCATTTCACTTTTCCAAAATGAGGTTTCTGGCCTTGAACTCAAAAGATCTGACTGCTGCTGGCTGATTCCAGTGGCTACCTGGCTAGGTATTAGCCAGAAATTCTGCTAGCTTCCAGGGTGATCCTCTTGTGGAGTTTTCTGAAAAGTGCAGGTCTGTGTTAGTTCCACCCTCAGACTCAATCCCCAACTCAGGCTTTTCCTAAGAACTGGTCTCAGTCCCATATCCGCATTTCTCATCCATAGATGTCCACTGATAATGGGTTTCATCATGAACCAGTGTCTGAACTCATTGTACTCATGTAATGGTCTTTTGATGGGCCAATACTAGCCAAACCACAGGTAAGCATCTTTGCCCCAGATGTTAACATCCAGCATACACAGGCCAAACATGAATGAATTACCAAGGTAATTCATATTTGGTTAGCCTCTATACAAATCTGACACTCTGCTATACTACTTAAGAACAGGGTTCCTTACCAGCTTACCCAACTGTAGACCAAATCATAATGGCCGCTTCCTTGTTTTACATGGCCCTTAAAAAAAAAAAAAGAAAGTACTGAGCAATATTTACTGCCCAATGGCATTTTTAACTCAAGTTCTCCCATTTTTCAAAGCCCAGACATGTCTGAGTCTGGCCTGCTGCTCTCAGCAGACTGCATCGCAGTGAGGCCAGCTTCAGGGTACTCTTCCTCCTTTACGACCACCAAGACCAGTGTCAAGATCCGATGGGAAAGGGAAACCGGAGGGTCAGGCTGTCTCAGACAGCAACTTTACCTTAGTTTAATGAGTAGAGCCTGACAGGCTGTCTTCTCGCTCTTCCAAGAACCTCTAGTGCAACCTGCAGAAGGAGTTTGTTGTGAATCCCACAGGACAGTAGATGGTCCCAGAGACACAGCTCCTAACTCCAATCCCAAAGTGTATAGGAAAGGTGAGTGGCAGCTGCAGGCACTGCCGGCCTGGGCTGTCAAAGTCTCTCCGTTACTCTGGCATGCAGTTGGAGGTCCCATGGCTATAGCAGCCACAGTCCTTGGAAACATGCTTCGGATTTCTCCCCAGGTAATCCAGCTAAACCACCGAGCTTACCCTTCCGCTGTGCTGTCAGATCTTCCAGTCTCCTTCCTCACTACAGTCTTCATCTGAACAGTAAGATGAATGGTAGCAGAATTAGCCACAGTAATCTTGGCTCCATATTCCCAGTCCTTAACTTACAGGGAATGTGATAGTGACCAAGGCACTGGGACATACCAATTGATGTTTGAAGGCTCAAACTTTCAAAACAGTTTTTTGTTGGCTTACATCATACATGTGCTGATATACTTGTCTATGGTTTCTCAGAACCATAAAACTTCAAATGTAGGCCTGAACTCTGTATCGGCAGATTGGGCTCACCTGCCTCCCCGCTCCCCACCTAGTGCTGAGAATAAAAGCCTTGCGCACCACAACAGCTTGTAGTTTTGAACGATAATGATCCCTACACACTCCGGAGAAACCTTAACGTGGAGCTGTCTTTTCCCAAAATGTTGCAGATCAGTTACAGGAAACGGAACCGCGACCGTCAAGGAAAATTGTTTCTCTGGGCCACCTTTTTGACCACAGCAGCTATGTAGAAGCAGCTGCAGCTTCGATAAGGGCCACAGACAGTAAGAACTGTTAGACAAACCCACAAGCCGCCTGCCTCAACACCGTCTGCAAGAAACGCCTGAAAAGACAATCGTGAGGTCCAAAGGCTAACTTAGTACGTGCAGCTTTAGACATTGGGACAGGTTCCGGACTATAACCCAAAGCAGTCTCAAATTAATGACCCTACTGCCTCCAAATACAACGCTTTCTAACGTGCTGTAGATATCAGGGTAAGCCGAATAAAATGCTGCTTTTGGCAATCAGAGAAAGCCGAGGTTATACACAAGCCTTGTCCGACTCTGTAGAGGTTAGGCCAGGCCAAGCTCCTGACTTTTTTCTTCTTTATAAAGCACTCAAACCTGAGTACTTATTTTTGAAGATTTATTAATTATATGTAAATACACTGTAGCTGTTTTCAGACACTCCAGAAGAGGGTATCAGATCTTGTTACGGATAGTTGTGAGCCACGATGTGGCTGCTGGGATTTGAGCTCAGGACCTCTGGAATAGTCGGTATTTCTGACCGCTGAGCCATCTCTCCAGCCCCCTGACTTTTTTCTTAAATGCTTTAATACTACGGTGGACATACGGATAGCCTAGCACGTGGCAGGATACAAATTTCACCCATCATAGAGTGGTTGGTCACAAAAGGGCACTCAAAGATAATGGTCACGGGCCTTCTCCGTTGGCGTCATCCTAATAAGGTTACTGCACCCAAGCACGTAGCCCTTTAAAGGCACAAATGCTGTTACAAAATCCCATCACCCCTAAGTCTGCAACACTCACCGGTCAAAAGGCGCGGGCCGCTTAATCATCACTGCGCATGCGGCCATTTTGACCCATGCTTCCATCGCCGAGATGGAGAAATCGGGTCCCTTCGCGGCAGGCTCCGTATCCCGCAGCCTCCGAGAAAGCATCCGGAGATGCGGGCCGAGGGCGGTGAGCTGGAGGGCTGGGAGGTTGGGGGGGGGGGGGTTGGAGGTTGGATAAAAGTATAAGGAGCCATAAGAAAAACAGAACACGTTCACGGACGAAGTGAGAAAGGACAGAGAACGGCCTGTACCTAGCTTATATACGCTCGCGCCCTCGCCAGCGTCTGCGTCATCCACCTGCCGCAAGGTGCCTCTGGGAAATGTAGTTCCTACCCCAGTCTGGGTCCCTGATCATAGTGGCTTCCACCCAAGCCAGAAAGCTCAACTCATATATCAGACCAGCTGCCATCCCTGCGAATTAAGTCCCCGGGAGACTTTGAATTAACACTGATCTTAGAAAGGGTTTTCTGCCCCGGAGCGTCCCGGGATGCCGGAGAGGGTAACGAGATGCTGGCAGGTCTTCTTAAAGGAGGACCCAGATGGATGCATTATTTGCTCAAAGCTTATTTTCTCTGCTACTATGTATTTTCTAAGCACCTGCTGTTTACGCTGGGTCCTATTATTCCATCTCCTGTTCATACACACCTTTTGTACGGACTTCATGATTATACCCTTTTCATAGAGATTGAAGAATGGATCACAGCTAGCAAGCAAGGTAAACTAGCCTCTGAGCACAGTTCCGGCACTCAAAGTAACGACCGCGTGTTGTCTTTGGTCATGGGATAAATGAATGATGAATGAATGAGTCTCAACTTAGAAGCATACATGGTAAATGGACTGGAGAGATAGCTCGGTAAGTGGATGCATGAAGCCCTGAGTTAATATGCCCACTCCAATGCCTGTGCTTCTTTCTGACAGTGATGAAGGTCGGTTAGCCCAGCACTGCGGAGGTGGAAGGAGGATTAAAAGGTTAAGGGAAGGGGTTTGTTGGTTTATTTGTTTGAGTTCGTGTTTTGGTTTTGAGATAGTTCTCTGTTATGTGGCTCTGCCGGTCCTGGAACTTATTATGTAGATGAGTCTGGCCTTAAACTCACAAAGGTCCATCTGTCTCTGCCCCTGCCTCCCAGTGCTGGAATTGGTTAAGGTAAATTTTGAGGGAAGGAAGGAAAGAAAGAAAGAAAGAAAGAAAGAAAGAAAGAAAGAAAGAAAGAAAAGAAAGAGAAAGAGAAAGAGAGAGAAAGAAGGAAAAGAAAAAGAGAAAGAAAGAGAAAAAAGGAAAAGAAAAGGAAAAAAAAGTAAATAGTAGTTGCCAAGGATTAACTGTGTGACAAATTCGTAAATTTTGTTCTTTCATTAACCTTTTTTTTTTCTAATTTTTATTTTCTTTGACAGGGAAATATAGTTTATTTGGCTTATAATTTCAGATTACAGTCCTTCATTGCAAGAAAGTCACATGGTGGCGGGGGGGGGGCGCGTGTGAGACAGCTGGTTGTATCCTATCTACAGTATAGAGTGGAAAGGTGACGTTTTCTTTTTTTGTTTTTCTGTTTTTACTTTACATAGTGTCTCACTGGTTCTCCAGGCAGACCTCAGCCTCCCAAGTAGCTGGAATTACAAACATCCTGCCAGGCACAGCTTCTTTCCCTCCCCTATATGAGGGAGGACATCCCTGGACTTACCACATACTGCTCCTAAGCTATACTCCTTAACTCCTATATACACCTGAAAAAATAGGTTTCAGACTGGAGTGGAGTTTCTTTCTGTAGCCCTGATTGTAGTGGAACTCTGTAGACCAGGCTGGCCTCAAACTCAGAAATATGTCAGCCCCTGCCTCCCAAGTGCTGGGCTTAAAGGCGTGTGCCACCACCGCCCAGCAGGGGGTTGTTTTCTTGAGACAGAGTCTCACTATATAAACCAGGCTGGCCTTGAACTCCCAGAAATCTACCTGCCTCTTCCTCCCGAGTGCTGGTATTAAAGACATGAACCGTACTACCTTTCCTTCTTTTTTTGTTTTTTGTTTTTAAGATTTATTTATTTACTTTATGTATATATGAGTACATCATGTGGTTGCTGGGAATTGAACTCAGGACCTCTGCTCACTCCCTCTGGCCCCGCTCACTCTGGCCCAAAGATTTATTTATTATTATATGTAAATACACTGTAGATGTCTTTAGACATACCAGAAGAGGCTGTCAGATATATTTACGGATGGTTGTGAGCCACCATGTGGTTGCTGGGATTTGAACTCAGGACCTTCAGAAGAGCAGTCAGTGCTCTTAACCGATGAATCATCTCTCCTTTTTTTTTTTTTTTTTTTAAGACTTGGTCTCTCCGTGGCCTGAAGTTTACCCATGGAGTAAGAGAGTGCCCAGGGACTGTCCTGTCTCCTCCCCCCCCCCAGTGCTGAGGTTACTAACACGCTCCAGCGTTATTCCTCGGGTTCTCAGGATGGCGCCCGTGTCCTCAGGCCTGTGTGGCAAGTTATCTATCACTTTAGCCCAAGTATGTGTTTTTCTGTCTTCCTCCTTAGAATGCGAGCTCCCCAAGAGCAAGAACATCTCCTCTGCCTGCTTCATGTTCTATGTATATAAAAGGTGGGATGGGCCAGTGAGCTCAGCAGGTAACACACAACTCTGAAACTTGAGTTCAATGCCCAGAACCCACATCAGAGGTAAGGAGAACAGACTCCACAGTTGTCCACTGGCTTCCACGTGATGACTGGGGCGGGGAGGATGAATGAAACTTGGCTGTAATTGCATAACCAGTACGTGGCCCTTGAACTGCAACTCAAAATCTCCCCGATGGAAATGTGCAGCCCTTTGCTGCTGAGGTTTACAGTTCTGTCTGAGCCACCCCGTGAGGATTGACCTTAGTGGATGAAGAAGCAGGGCATAGGGAAGGGAAATGGCGAGCCGCTGGGTCACACACTCCTTATCTATGGGTCAGCTGAACTGTGGATTCGGTGTCGGGTGCAGTCAGAGGCAGCCACATGACCCCAGCCCTAGTGGGAGCCTCTGAATCAGAAAATGCAAAGTTCGAGGAATCTGATGCTGACACTGCACAGCCCACAAGGGGCGACCGGAGCGCTGTGCAGCCCACGAGGGCCGACAGGAGCGCTGTGCAGCCGGTCTTCGGGGAGGGCTCAGTTCCAGCTGTTTCATGCCTCTCCGCACTTGCCCAGCTACCCTGGCTAGGATTATTTACAGAGAGTACATAAATGGCTTTTGTTTCTTTGTTTAGAATCAGTGAGAAGAGAGAGGGCCATCAAGCTGGCTTATTGGGTAAAGATACTTGGTGCCAAGCTTGAAGACCTGAGTTCAATCCCTGGGACCTACAGGGTAGGAGGACCTACTTCTTCAAGTCGTCCTCTGGCCTCCATACACACATACGCATAAGTAATTGCAAGAGAGAGAGAGAGAGAGACCTCCATACACACATACACATAAGTAATTGCAAGAGAGAGAGGGGGGGGTTGAAGAGATGGCTCAGTGGTTAAGAGCATTCACTGCTCTTCCAGAGGTCCTGAGTTCAAATCCCAGCAACCACATGGTGGCTCACAACCATCTGTAATGGGATCTGATGCCCTCTTCTGGTGTGTCTGAAGAGAGACCTACAATGTATTCATATACATAAAATAAATAAATAATTTTTTAGAAGAAGGAGGAGGGGGAGGATAAGAAGAACCCTGAGCTATTCCAGATCTCAGACCAGTCCTGTGAGAAAATTAAATAATAAACCTTGTTCGGAAAGCGAGTTCCAGGACAGCCAATGTTGTAACACAGAAGCCCTGCCTCAATAAATAAATAAATAAACAAACAAACTAACTAACTAACCCAAACTCAGGGTTTGTATAGATTTGCGGATGTTGAAGCTTCCTTCTCGCGTGAGCGTGGGCTTGCCATGTCACTTCTCTAAGTTTCAGGTTCTTCGACTGCAGAAGGGAGCAGAATAACCACCTACCTGTAAGGTCGAAAACTCCCTAGGCCCATACTGCGTGGTCGTGACAGAGGCAGGCCAGTCTGGTCTACAGAGCAGTTCCAGGACAGTCAGGGCTACACAGAGGATCCCTGACTTCAAACAAGCAAACACTGCCCGGGACCAGCCAGAATTTCAGCCTTGATTCCTTAGGCTTCTAGAAGCCTAAGCATTTGAATACACACATGCTGGCCTTCCATGAGCTTTAATCCAAGTGGGACTCAAGACACAGCCATGTCATCCTGGCTTTCTGACTGTCTCTTTTGAGACATCACAGGAGTCATGAGGGCTGAGTCCTTGCCATAGAGTCACTGTGACCCTAGGAGGCACTGTATGACCTGGGACAAGCCATGCCTTTGAGCCACTAAAGCGGAATCTAAGTGTTACTCCCCAGAAACCGTCTAGCCTCATATCGTCTCGTCTGTTCTTGTCCTCTCTGGTAGAGCACATTCCACTCTGTCCTAGGACCCTGCTATCCAAGGCACAGGGGCTGTTGACCATTCACTGACCTGTGCACTGGTGAAGGCCCCAGGCAAGGCTAGTGAGACTCCAGACAAGGGGAACCTGGGCTTCCCAGAGTGATTTCATGCCCTGGTGTGGAGTGCCTGGAGTACAGGGTTAGGATTAGAGAGAAGAGTCACTCTAACTTGGTGTCTCAGACCACAAAGGCCTGGACTTTCAGCTCCTCCCAGTCCTCACTTCCTACTTTTTCTATTTTAATTCTGTTTGCTTGTTTTTCTTTTTCTTCCTTTCTTTCTTTTCCTTTTTCTTTTTCTTTTTCCTTTCTTTCTTTTTTTTTTTTTTCCTTTTCTGAGACAGGGTTTCTCTGCCTAGCACTGGCTGCTTGTAGACCAGGCTGACCTCCAACTCAGAGATTCTCCTGTCTCTGCCTCCCGACTGCTGGGATTAAAAGATTTTTAATTCCTTTCTCCGGTGAAGCAAAGGTGGTCCTTGTCCCATTTTACAGAGGTAGTGATTTACATCTTGCCCGACCAACTACATCAGGGATCAAGTTCCTCAGACCTTGACCCTTTCTGGAGGCTGTACAGAGGGGAGCCCATGGAGGGGAAGGGGGGGGAGGAGGGAGAGGGGCGGAGCCACACAGAAATCTTGCGAGGTCAGCGGGGAGCCCAGATCCCATGGAGGCGGCCGGCTGCAGCCACCAGTTTCGGATCGCGCTGCTCGGGGATGCGGCGGTGGGCAAGACGTCCCTGCTGCGGTGCTACGTGGCGGGCGCGCGGGGAGCAACGGAGCCGGATCCCGAACCCACTGTAGGGGTGGAGTTCTACAGTCGCGCGCTGCAACTGCCCGCTGGACTGCGGGTTAAGCTGCAGCTCTGGGACACCGCAGGCCAAGAGCGCTTCAGGTGCGGAGGGAAGGGGGTAATGTCGGTCACCTGGGGGGGACCCTTTCTCACAAGTGCCAACTGCAGGGGCTCAAGCAAGGCTTCGTGGTCTCTACCCTGCCAGCCCCTCCCTACTCAGTCATTCATCGTACAAACTCCGCGGAGCGGGCCAAGCCCCCAGCCCCAGCTTTTGCTGTCTTTGAGCCACATCCCCACACTCCCAACCCTTACCCAGCCCTAGAGGAATGGCAGCATAAAGGGAATTTGCACTGAAACTCTGAATTCCCAGGGATGCAGAGAGCCCAAGGAGCTCAAAGCAGACGTGTCAAAGGGACGGGAAGGAAGCCTGGTGTGGAGGCATCGGTGGGAGTTGTTGGATCTGTGGAACTCGGGGTGGAGGTGGGGTGGGCTCTAAGGCTGTCTTAAAGTCATTAAGACTCTCAGTTAAACACAACACTCCCCTCCAGGTGCATCACCAGATCCTTCTACCGGAACATGGTGGGCGTTCTGCTGGTCTTTGATGTGACAAACAGAGAATCCTTTGAACACATCCAAGCCTGGCACCAGGAGGTCGTATCCACTCAGGGCCCTGACAAGGTGGTCTTCTTACTGGTTGGCCACAAGTGTGACCTGAGCACCCGATGCGTCTCCACTCAGGAGGCAGAGGAACTTGCTGCCTCCTTGGGCATGGCCTTCATGGAGACCTCAGCCAAAAGTAACTGCAATGTGGACCTGGCCTTTGACACTGTCACCAGCGCCATCGAACAGGCCCTGCAGCAGGGAGCCATCAAGCTGGAAGAGGACTGGGCAGGCGTCCGACTCCTCCATAGATCCCCAAACCCTAGGTCCTCCAGCAGGAAGCAGGACTCGGGCCCATGCCAATGTTGACTCCAGGAGAGAAAGGGTTAACGTGGTACCAGCCTCAGACACTCCTGTGAGACCAGATGACAACAGACAAAAGGACCAATGCCAACAGTCTCCTGACATGTCCCTGCCTTCTAATTCTTAGGATCTGTTTTTTCTTTGTCAGTGATTCAACACAGGGCTAGCTAGCTAGAGACAGCCTCAACTCTTTCATATTTTCAGACTGGATCTTGATAAATTACGCAGTCTGGCCTTGAACCAGTAACCTTTTTGGGTGATTGAGATTACAGAAGTGTTCCACTAGGCCCGGAACCTCTCCTGGGTTTTTAGTTCTCTGCACAACTCCTTTCTAGAGGAAAATGTAAGATCAGGTATGTGACGTATTGTGACTTGTGGTGGCACACAAATGCCTGTAATCCCCGAGCTTGAAAGGCAGAGGCAAAATCAGAAGTTTAAACACATTCTCAGCTCCATAGGCAGTTCAGGGTCAGCCTTGGTGGCGCAGGGGTGAGGGTGATTGCTGGCTGTTCTTCCGGTGGACCAGGCTACATGCAAAGACCAATAGGGACAGGACAGGCTTGCTCACTCAGATCCTGCCTAGGTGACAGGTGAACGGTAATATCATCCTTCTGGGTTTCTTTCTTGGCTTCCACACGGCTTTTCTGTCAGCATTTCTGGGCTGGAAGACCAGCGTCTGTCTACGGCTTTGCTGGCAAGGTAGTGTGGGGAATTCTAATGGAAGTTTTAGAGCTTCCCAGCACTTAGGGTAGCGTGAGTCTGGCCCTAACACGTGGTGCTTCTCACAGCTCCCAACTCCAGCTCAGTGACTAGAGTTGACTTTCAGGGTTGACCATGAATGAACAGCAGGCTTGTTGGACGCACAGTAGACAACATGGAGGAGCCACCAGAGTGTTTGCTGGGAGTGTCATTGGATGATGGACCTTGGGATTTTGCACTGCCTAGAACCTGGCCATGCTTAGGGCAACCCACATCTGTCTATGAGGATGGTGTTAAAGAACTTGCCTTCTTCAAAGTGTACAAGTCTGTTCCTTTCATCTCAGCACCAAGGGGACAGAGATAGGTGGATCAGCCTGATCTACATAGTAAGTTCCAGGTCAGCCAGAGCTGTGCTACTCAGTAAGATGATATCACAACCAACAAAAAGGAAGCAGGGAAGGGGCTGGAGAGATGGCTCAGCAGTTCTGAGCCCTTGTTAATAGTGTAGAGTAGTAATTCAATTCTTAATCCACACAGTGAGTCACAACCATCCATCACCTCAGTTCCAGGGGATCTGATGCTCTTGTCTAGCTCCAAGGACACACATACACACATGCTGGCAAAACATTCACACAAGAAGTGACTTGGGATTGAGTGCACTGGCTGCTCTTCCAGTGGACCAGGCTCAATTCCCACCACCCACACAGCAGCTTATGATAGTCTTAACTCTAGTCCCAGGGGATTCATTGAAGGCACTAAGCAGGTAGTGGTTCAAAGATACACATGCAGGCAAAACACCCATACACATACAAATAAATGAATTTAAAAATCACAATATTTAAAAAATACATAAAATCAAATAAGTGTTACAGAGTGATTTTCAGGAAAGCTAGGGCTACACAGAGAAAGCCTGTCTCGAAAAAAAAATTAAATAAGTGTAAGACATGGCAGCACATACCTTCATATATACATATTGGGGCACAGAGAGACAAGGACAAAAGTTCAAGGTCACCCTCAACTACATAGTGAGGATGAAAGTTTGAGGCTAGCCTGGAACACTAAAAAAACAAACAAATGAACCATGTTCTCTTCCCTCAGCTCCAGATAGTGTAAAGATCAAAGCCAGCTTTGTCAGTCTCTATGGGATTCATGAAGCATCACTGTGAGGAGGGCCAGGCTCTCCCTCCGCCCCATCCTGCTTCCTTCTCCTTCTCCAGTGGCTGCAGACAAACATCTGCATGTTCCTTTCCAGCTGAGACTTTGTCACATGGACATGTGACTGGCAAGGGGTTCTTGTAGACCAGAATGGCCAAGGGGACAATTGTGGAAGGCTTCTTGGTAGAGATGGTGTTTATGTTGAGTGTTGAGGCAAATTGCAGAGGCATTTCAGGGGTGTAATTGTGCCAGCAGACGCGAGCAGATTTTGAGCAATTAGGGCCTACAGCCCCCCACCCCCTTAGGTTTTGATTTTATTTTGTTGCTTTCTTTTAGTTTTGGCTAATTTTAGGCAAGATTTGTGGTTGGCCTGGAAAGTGCTATAAATGAGGGTAGCCCCTAACTCTTCATGGTTTTCTTGTCTCTGCTTCTGGAAAATGGGAATTAACCTCAAACTCCCTGTGTAGCTCAGGCTGGCCTTAGCTTGTGGCGCCTTGATCAAAGGTTATCAGCTGTCTAACTTCCACTATCCCAAGGCTAGCCATGCTATAAGGTAATGTCTGGGTCTAGGCTGGCACCCAGCAGGAGGAGTACTGCTGTTTTGAGACCAGAGTTCCTAGACCAGCATTGATTAAGAAACAAAACATAAAGGCTAGGCAGTGGTGGTGCATGCCTTTGATCCCAGCACAAGGGAGGCAGAGGCAGGAAGTGGGTCTGTGGTCTACAGAGTGAGTTCCAGGACAGCCCAGACTATACAGAGAAACCTCAACTCAAAAAAAATCAACCAACCAACCAACCAACAAGACACCACAAAACACAAAATAAAACAAAAAGTCTCTGAAACCTAGAGAGATTTCTCCACCTGGCTGCAGCCAGTCCAAAGGCTTCATGTTTGTCATGGGAAACAGAGTTACTTTATTTCTTCTGTCCTGGGACAATAAACATTCATAATGTCCTGTGTAATGTTTGTTGTTTTTTGAGACAGGGTTTCATGTTGGATAGACTGGCCTCTATCTGGAGTCTATAACCAAGCAGGATGACCTTGAATCCCTGATCCTCCTGCCTCCACCTCCCACAGTGGTGGGGCTACAGGCATGTACCACTATGCCTGGTT
The DNA here is from genome assembly GCA_036184795.1 of Tokudaia tokunoshimensis. Classification (NCBI taxonomy): domain Eukaryota; kingdom Metazoa; phylum Chordata; class Mammalia; order Rodentia; family Muridae; genus Tokudaia; species Tokudaia tokunoshimensis. The sequence goes on along the minus strand of BTHU01000005.1, from coordinate 115,550,823 downwards.
TCTTCTTCCTCAATGGGACAGGTCTTTCAGGGTAACTTGAACCATTTGTTTCTTGTCCTAGTCACTTAGAATGGTTGAGTAGGTAACACTCAGAAGTTGTGACAGGAAGATCAGGAGTTCCAGGCCTACCTGGGTCATGCAGTGAGAAGGATCTCAGAAACAAAATGAAACAAGGCTTCTAGTCAGGGTTGAAAGAACAAGTCTGGAAATCCCCTGTCACCCAGGTGAGACCCACTCAGAGAAAAGATGATGTCATTGTGCCTAGTGCCTCTCTGCAGTGTCCAGAAGGCTACAATCACACAGCTGCAAACTAGGAATACCAACAGTTTTGGTCTCGCAGAGCTGTTATGGGACTGACATGCTATATGAACTCTTCCCACACTGTGAGCTCATGCCCATGGACTTTCTGTGGCTCAGGTCTTCTTCACTGAAATGCAGTAACCCTCCAGGTCCAAAAGTCCTGACTGTTTTATAGACAAAGACTCTAACACGACCGGTCAAGTGACATGACTGAACAGAGGCCAGTTCACAGTCCCCCACATTCCAGTAGCCAGACCCTTTTCTTTTTTTTTAAGATTTATTTATTTTATGTATATAAGTACACTGTAGCTATCTTCAGACACACCAGAAGAGTGCATCAGATCCCATTACAGACGGTTGTGAGCCACCATGTGGTTGCTGGGAATTGAACTCAGGACCTCTGGAAGATAAACTGAGGTTCTTAACTGCTGAGCCATCTCTCCAGCCCTTTTTTCTATAGACCAGGTTGGCCTTGAACTCAGAGATCCACTTGCTTCTGCCTCCTGAGCACTGAGATTAAGCCACCACCACCTGGCCCAAAGTGTGTTCTGCGGCATACTTCAAGGCTTGGTCCCACCTTGGCAAGCTGCATTGATGAGGAAATCTTAGTGACTCCAAGTGGCTCCAGTGTGTCTGCATGGTGAAGATGTAGCCCCGAAAGCTGCAGCCTCCCCCACACACCCCCCCCACCCCCGCCTTCTATCATGTGGGCTGCGCCCTCCTTTGGAGGGTTTCAGGCTGGCAAGGTGAGCTGCCCTGTGAAGGCTCAGCATCCAATCAGGGTCTCCCGGCCGTCCCAGTCCATCCAATCAGGGTCTCCCGGCCGTCCTTCCAGTCCATCCAATCAGGGTCTCCCGGCCGTCTTTCCAGTCCATCCAATCAGGGTCTCCCGGCCGTCCTTCCAGTCCATCCAATCAGGGTCTCTCGGCCGTCCTTCCAGTCCATCCAATCAGGGTCTCCCAGCCGTCCTTCCAGTCCATCCAATCAGGGTCTCTCGGCCGTCCTTCCAGTCCATCCAATCAGGGTCTCCCGGATGTCCTTCCAGTCCATCCAATCAGGGTCTCCCGGCCGTCTTTCCATCCCCATGTGCCAATCTTGAATATCAGGATTCTTTCTTGGATTCATCATCTTGGGTTCAGAGGAGGGAGTCCAAGTTTTATTCAACAACTCAAACAAACAAGCCGGCATAGTAATGTATATCTGCAATTTCATCTACTCAGTAGGCTAAGGGAAGAAGATCATGAATTTAAGGCCAGCTACAGAGGGTCTCTCTCAGTCGCTCAGTCAGTTTCTCTACCCCCTCTCTCTTTCTCTTCGAGATAGGGTTTCTCGGGATTTCTCTACATAAACCAAGCTGGCCTCAAATTCACAGAGATTCACCTGCCTCTGCCTCCCAAATGCTGGGATCAGAGGTGTGTGCCGCCATGGCCACCACCTGGCTGAGACTTTCTCAAAAGCCCAGTGTATGGGACTGTAGTGTCACAATACTCGCCTAACATGAGCAAAGACTCTGAGTTTGATCACTAGCACTGCAAATAAACAAATACATACTAAATAAATAGATAAAAATAAAAGAAAATAAAGCAGCAAACATCTAACAAGAAATCTCAAACAATAACCTAGATCATATTCATTTTAGTTCATAGGCAAATAATTAGCCATTAGCAGCTGTGAGCAAACAGACAGTTCCACACTTGAGTCTTCAATGATACAGGTGACTCTTCATCTAATATTTTTGGCTAGGTATTTCGAATATGTTTTAAATTTTATTTATTTAGGCCAAGCATCTTGGCACATTCCTTTAATTCCAGCATCCAGGAGGCAGAGGCAGGTGAGATCTCTGCAAATTCAAGGCCAGCCTGGTCTACAGATCGAGTTCCAGGACAGTCAGAGCTGCACAGTGAGACCCTGTCTCAACAAGCAAAGACATTATCTACTTGGGACTGGAGAGATGACTGGCTCTTCCAGAGGACCCAGATTCAATCCCTAGCTCCCATATAGCAGCTCACAGTCACCTCTGTGGTCCCAGGGATCTGGCGCCCTCTTCTGTCCTCCATGGACACTGCATGGCAAGAGACCCATTAGTGTACAATCTGAAAACATTGTTGACGGCCTGCTTCTTCCCTCCCCCTTCACATGACTTCTAGGGACTGAATTTAAGTTGACAGGTTTGCATGGCGAACTCTTTCCCCACTGAGCCAGCCAGCCAGGCTTCAAATACCTTTTGGGAAGCACCCTGCTCCTTCCTTTGGGTGGCTACAGTTGCTCCACTGAGACCCCCAGCCTCTTGCTAACTTTAGTTCTTTTGGGGAAATGCTTGACACTGACACGATCCCATCTTCTGCAGAGCCAAAGTAGGGTTCAGAATCTGCTACCCTCCCTCATCCCTTCAAGCGCATTAGTTTTTTCCTGATGTCTATTCAGTCTAGGCAGCGCACCAAGGACAGAACAATTCCACCCAGGTCTATCTCGGTGAACCAATAAGTTTATTTGGCTTACAGGACATGGGGGACCACCAAGTAGCTGCATCACTGAGAAGTCCCACCCCAGCCATGGTGGCAACCTCCCCCAAACAGCAGAGATGGAGTCCTCCTTTGGCTGGCCTTCCAGCACTCCCCAGGACCACATGTGGCTAGACCACCAGCAGGCAGCTTGTGCGGAGGCACATTAGATGAGGGTCCAGTGACCCTTCTCACCCCCTTCCTTCTATGAGAGAATGCTGACAGACCTGATCTTGGGGACACTTGCAGGTAGTCACCGCTGCTCTGTGTGGACGGTGACAGCCTGCAAGGTCGGTAGTACACACCTCTCATCCCAGCACTTGGGCGTGGAGGCAGCTGGATCTTAGACATATAACAAATTCAACATCGCCGGGCGGTGGTGGCGCACGCCTTTAATCCCAGCACTTGGGAGGCAGAGGCAGGAGGATTTCTGAGTTCAAGGCCAGCCTGGTCTACAAAGTGAGTTCCAGGACAGCCAGGGCTACAAAGAGAAACCCTGTCTCGAAAAACCAAAAAAAAAAAAAAAACAAATTCAACATCAACTGAGGCTACAGACCTTGTCTCAAAAAAACCAAAACAAGGCTGGTGGTATGCCAGCTAGTACTCAGTCTGCTGTTCCTTGCAGTATATTCAATAAATCTGTTTTCCTCAAGACGACAACTAAACAATCAAGACGGTAACCAGGGCTTGGGAGATAGCTAGATGCTCAGTCCTAAAAGCATGAGGACCTGAGTTTGATGCCCAGAACCTACATAGAGATGCTGGGTGTGGTGGTACACACTTGTAATCCCAGTGCTGGGGAGGTGTAGACAGGAGAATCCGTGGATAGACAGTCTAGCCTAATTGGTAGGTTTGAGTCCAAGGAAAGACCCAGCCCCAAAGTAGGGAGATGACATTCCTGAGGATGACACCTGAGGTTTTTCTGTGGCCTCCACATATACATGTGAACATGCATCTGTGAGTATATGTGAGTGTTGGAGCACAGACAGACAGACAGACACACACACACACACGATCAAGCATACGTACATATATACACACACACATACATGCACACATGTTCTGCAGAGAAGCAGAATGGGCCATATCATCCTGTCTAATGCAATCTTTCCCACGTCTCAACAGTAAGACACTGCTCAGCCGGGCAGCGGTGGCGCACACCTTTAGCTCCAGCACTTGAGAGGCAGAGCAGGCAGATTTCTAAGTTCCAGGCCAGCCTGGTCTACAGAGTGAGTTCTAGGATAGCTAGAGCTACACAGAGGAACCCTGCCTTGAAAAACCAAAGACACCGTTCAAGTGAATTGTGTGGGAAGCCAAGAACAGCCTGCTGTCGACACAGCTCCCCGGACCAAGGGCTCCAAAGCCTGAGACGCCAGAATGAAGCCACACACTGCGTCTGAGGACTGTCCACCCCTTCCTTCCTTTTATTATGGCTCCTGCCTACTAGAGGCATGGGCACAGCTTACAGAGACATGAACAGCCCTTCAGTGTGCTGACAAGACAGTAAGACTGAGACAGAGGAAGCCACCTACCTGTCACACAGCTGATCAAGACTCCTGTGAGTCCCTCTGTCCATTGTACTTCTCCAATTCCCTTGTCCCTTTCTGTCCTGCAAAGAGGACTCAAGAGTCATTCCAGATTCCTTCTTGGCTGCTGGCATCAGTTACTTATTCCTATCCGAACTCATGGGACCGTTCTGATGTCTGATGTCACAATAAAGTTAAGACCCTCTGACATCCTCATCTTGTAGCTAGGCACAGATCCAGAAGCTCAGAGTCAGGTGTGACCCGTGAAGAAGCTGGCTGTCCCCTTGCAGACTCCCAGGCTGAAACCTCAGCCAAGAAAACGGCAACATCAGCATGGCCTTTGAACTCCTCAGACCTATGAACCGTGTCACATCTTGGACCAAGCCTCAGGAGGAAGATGACCGAAGCAGGGACCAAAGGCAGGTGTGGCTGTGCTGTGGTCCCTAGATGGAGCAGTCACCCTACCCTAGGCCCATGGTCCCTCACCGTCCACAAGGCTTGTGCTGGGCGTGGTCAGGATGATGACTGGGAAGAACATCCTGCTGCTGAGACAGGGCCTGCTTTCCTCCAATGACAGAATCCCATCCGATGGACTTTCCCCAAAGCTATTCACATCTTTCCTCAGGGACAAGGATGAATACAATCTTCTACGGAGATCCAGAGAGGTCCAAAGGGGCTCTAAGAAGCCAGACGTAATGATGCACACCTGTGGTCTCAGCTCACCGAGATGGTCAGTTCAAGGATAGCCTCAGCAAGGTATCAAGTTTGAAGCTAGCCTGGCCTACCCAAGAGCTTGCCTCAAAACACATACATACTCACATACATGCACACACACACACAAAAAGGTCCTGGGGACACTAACATTATCAAAACTAGAATGCTTGTTTATTTGGGGGCTTAGCAGAGTTCACCGTGTCTGGTGGCAGAGAACGTGCTCTGTCCGACTCCGACTGCTGGCTTGCTCCTCTGGAGTAAAACAGTGGGAAATCCCTGCCGCCTTCTCTAACACCATCTCTGCCTGTGCTGCCCCTGCTGACTGCAGTGCTCCCAGCCTTGCTGGGACCCTGGCGTCTCAAAGGCTCTCAGCTGTGCACCCTGTGTCTTCAATTAATAACTCCTTTATTCTGGAAAAGCAAATCAAGTTCATATTCATATAAACACTGACATTACAAAGTACAGGGGCAGGGGAAGGAGGAGACAAACCCTCTCTACAAAGCTGCTAACACTGTCTCACCCAACACAACCAAAATGTTCTTCCTACGGCCAATCACTAATAAAGCACAGGCAAAATCTTCTCCGGTAGATACACTGCTTCTCTTTAGACGGCAGGGAAAGGGGACCAGAAGGTGGGGATAGGAGGCTTTATTCTTTTGGCAGATCTTCTCAGTCATTATAGATATTGCTGCACTGTTAATAAAAAATATATGCTTCTCTGTAAAGCATTTAAAAAAAAATCCAAGGATGAGATGGCTGAGATCTCAGCTCAAGTATCTCCAAATACATGTCGTCCATTCCCTGACTGTTCCCTGTGTTATTTCTTGGTTGTTTTCCGGATCAATGCCATTCTCTGAAAGGAGACAGAGAAGAGCAGTTAACAGGGGTCATAGTCAGGAGCTTTCTGGCACACCCAGATGCCACTAGCTAGAAGCACTGTCTATATTACACGGAGCAGCACACAGGGCGGAGACGGTCTGTAGAGGCCACTGAGCCCAGGTCGGGACCACGAGGCCTGCCTGCTCAGTGATGCCTGCTGTACTCACGCGAGGCTCACGTTTGCCATCAGGGCAGATGCTGAGATCACAACGGAAAGGATGCCAGGCTTGTTATTGGGAGGCCAGGGCCCTTATTGGTCTAAGGACAGGGACAACTGATTCTTGAACAGAAATGATAACCTCACACTGTCACGAAGGGCAGAGGACAGCAGCTAATGTGGAACATAACCCAGAGTGTCAGGCAGAAAAGCCTGGGTAGCTCCCAGCACGAGCCTGAGCTACTCCTTCCTCTGACCTGGGTGGTCTATGGTATCCCAGGCCGGTTTTCAGTTTGAGAGGAGGTGGGCGTGCCCACAGGAGATCTTGACTCTAAGAGTTCTAATGAAAACTGAAAGCGCACTTGCAGAGTGCAGCAGCAGGGAAGCTATGACGGAGCTTCCTCTGATCTCTGACCTCTGGTGCAGTGATTGGGGACGGCCACCCCAGGAGGGAGCTGTTGGTACTCTCTCCGAGATGCAGTTCCAGGGACTAGGCCTGGCTGCCTCAGGCTCCTCACCTGTTTGTGAGCTTCTGTGGTACAAGCTTTTTTGTAGGGTCGGATTTCCTCAGAGCCAAATCCTGGGATCCACATGTTCCACTGGCGCTCTGCAAAGAAGACACCAGCACAGAGCTGAGGCGCCAGCCAGACGGCAATGCAGCTGCGACAAGCAGCAAAGACAGACCTGGACTACACACACACACACACACACACACCCCACACACACACCCCCCACACCCCACACACACACACACCCCACACACACACACACCACACACACACACCCCACACACACACACACACCCCACACACACACACACCCCCCACACACACACACCCCACACCCCACACACACACACACCCCACACCCCCCCACACACACACACCCCACACACACACACCCCACACCCCCCACACACACACCCCACACACCCCACACACACACACACACACCCCACACACACACACACCCCACACACACACACACCCCCCACACACACACCCCACACACACACACACACACCCTACACACACACACCCCCACACACACACCCCCCACACACACACCCCCACACCCCCCACACACACACCCCCCCCCACACACACACCCCACACACACACCCCACACACACACACACACACACACACCCCACACACACACCCCACACACACACACACACTCCACACACACACCCCCCACACACACACACACCCCACACACACACCCCACCCCCCCCCCCCCCCCCCCCCCCACACACACACACACACACACGGCCTCTCCAGGTTTCCTTACTGTTTTTTTTTTTGGTTTTTTGAGACAGGGTTTCTCTGTGTAGCCCTGGCTGTCCTGGAACTCACTCTGTAGACCAGACTGGCCTCGAACTCAGAAATCCTCCTGCCTCTGCCTCCCAAGTGCTGGGATTAAAGGCGTGCACCACCACCGCCCGGCTTTTCCTCACTGTTTTTAGCACGGGGTTTAGTACACACTAGGCAGACACTACCACTAAGCTATATCCTCAAGGTCTTTAACCTTTTTATCTTTTTAAAATATTATTTAGTAACGTTAATTTTACGTGCATGGAGTTATGTGTTTTACTTGCATATCTTTATGTATACGGTGTGCAAGCTTGTATCCAAGGAGGCTAGAAGAGGGTGCTAGGTTCCCAGGATCTGGAGTTAAAGACGGTTATGAGCCAACATGTGGGTGCTGGGAATCAAACCTGAGTCCTTAGGAAGTGCTCTTTTTTTTTTTTAATATTTATTTATTTAGTGTATGTGAGTACACTGTTGCTGTCTTCAGACACACCAGAAGAGGGAGGGCATCTGATTCCATTACAGATGGCTGTGAGCCACCATGTGGTTGCTGGGAATTGAACTCAGGACCTCTGGAAGAGCAGTCAGTGCTCTTAACCACTGAGCCATCTCTCCAGCTTTTACTTTTTTTTTTTTTCTTTTAGTTTTTCAAGACAGGGTTTCTCTGTGTAGCCCTGGCTGTCCTGGAACTCACTCTGTAGACCAGGCTGGCCTCGAACTCAGAAATCCTCCTGCCTCTGCCTCCCAAGTGCTGGGATTAAAGGCGTGTGCCACCACTGCCTGGCTCAGCTTTTACTTTTATGTAGTTTTTATTTATGTGTATGTTTGTGTGAGTGTATGTAGGTACCCACAGAGGCCAGACAAGGGCATGCCATTCCCTGGAGCTTGAGTTAGAGGGAGTCACCTGACAGATGTGGATCAGGAAGCTGAACCTGGGACTCAGGAAAGAATAACAAAGGCTCTTAATCATTGAGGCTTCTTCCTAGGCCCATTCTTATAGTTTTGAGGCAAAGTGTAATTAATATGCCTCCTAGACTGAAACTGAGCTCAAAGGGATCTAACTGCCTGTGCTGGCCTCTTTTGTTTGTTTGTTTGGTTGGTTGGTTGGTTTTTTTGGCTTTTGTTTTTGATTTTTTGAGACAGGGTTTCTTTGTGTAGACCTGGCTGTCCCGGAACTCACTCTGTAGACCAGGCTGGCCTCGAACTCAGAAATCCATCTGCCTCTGTCTACCAAGTGCTGAGATTAAAGGTGTGCGCTAAGCTACCACTGCCTGGCCCTGTGCTGGCCTCTTGGCCTCTTAAGTGCTGTGATGATGACACTCTGCTGGCTACTGCCTAGCTTCTTATGGTTTCAAAATCTTTATTATGTTTTTATTTATTTTATTTTTGGCCAGGCATGGTGACACATGATTTCAGTCCCAGTAGTAGGGGGGAAGAGGCAGATGGGTCTCTGTGAGTTCCAGGCAAAGGTGGCCCTTTCTTTCTTTTTCTTTTTTTGTTTTTCAAGACAAGGTTTCTCTTTGTAACAAGCCCTAGCTGTCCTGTGAGGTGACCCTTTCTTTTTTAAAAAAAGTATACATATACACTTAGAGAATAAGTCACGTTCAGAAGGGTTTACACAGACACCACTATTCCTTTCTATATTTTACCCTATCTTCATATTTAATTATGAGATTTCTTTAAAATATAAAATAGACATTGAGTACAGTATTACAGGCATAAAAATCCGGCTCCTAACTTGTCCCTAGTTGTATACAAGTGGGTCATTTTATTACTCCATTAGTGTTCCCAGAGCACAGAAAACAGGGTTTGTTTTATAAAATTTATTTTACTCTAGACAGACCAACTACTTAAATCAAACTGAAGTTATGTGTGTATGTTATACATACATGTATATATGTGGTGCATGTATGTATGTGTGATGTGTGTGTGTGTGCACGCACACGCTGGTGCACAAGTGCACATGCTCCTGTGTGCCTGTGGGTCAGAGGACATCTGGTGCCTTCCTTTCTGGCTCTGCACCTTCTTCTGAGACAGGATCTGTCAGTGAACCTGAAACACACTGTTTTCCAGTCAGGCTGGTGGCCAACAAGTCCCAGCAATCCTCCTGCACATCCCAACTCCCTAGGGCTTTGATTGGGGAGCGGGGGTGGGGGGGTGGGGGGATGTACAACGCTGACTTTTTATGTGGGTGCTGGGGACTGCATAGAGGCCATCATGCAGCCATGGCAAGTGCTCTTCCCTCTGAGCCGTCTCCTTGGCCCTCAAACAGAAATTTAGTGATTTAGTGATCAGTATATGTTACATCTGATGCACATAAATATTATGAGAGTAACTTATGTTCAGTTGTAGAATATGCCTTTTTCTTCCAGTTCATAAATATAATTTTCAAGGAAGAGATCACGATGCTCACTTTATGAAATGGAAACAGACTCTGAGAAGTCAAGTGCGAAGGCTGTAGTCAGATGGAAAGTGGAGGACTGTCTTAAACCTGACGCCCGGGCTGTAGTCAGATGGAAAGTGGAGGACTGACGCCGGCCCCCCCCCCCCCCCCCCCCCCGACAAAGGCCTTTCTCTATCTATCAGGCACTGCTTCTGAATGGTAAATCCCAGACCTAAGGGTCTGGTCCTGGCATGAAGGTTTCTCTGACATTTGTCAGAGGTCCTACGGACTAGCCATGGAGCTACTTCAGGGAGGAATGAAACCACATACCCAGATGCAGCTGGACGTCTTTCACCTCCAGGGTGCTGGACTTCCGGTGCCGAGCGAGCTGGCAGGCAGCAGTCACCACACTCTCAATAAAATCATCAGCGATCTGTAGCAGCATCTGGAGAGGGGAAAGGGGGTAAGCGCGGCGCTGGCAGGGCAGACGCTTGTTGCTGGGACAACTGGTGCTTCCCACACAGTTACTGGCTGGAATCACCATCTGGGCTGGTGTGGATGCGGAGTGAGGAGGGCAAACGCATCACTCAGAAAGAGCAGCTCGAGCCTCTCTGTGCACGTCTGCTGTTCTTTCTGCAGAACCTGCCCCTCTGCCTTCTGACTTAATTTTGAAATAAAGCTGATCCCTGATTACTCACTGCTGGCACAAGGCAGACTTGCTATTTTCTGTTCTTTTCCATGCTCTTTTGTTTTTGTTTTTGAAACAGGGTTTCTCTGTATATCCCTGGCCGACCTGGAACTAGCCCTAGAACAGGTTGGCTTTGAAATTACAGAGATTCCTCCTGAGTACTGGGACTAAGGCGTGCACCACCACACACAGCTCATCAGACAGGGTCTTTTTTATTGTTTTTATTTTTTTATTTTTTTGTTTTTCGAGACAGGGTTTCTCTGTGTAGCCCTGGCTGTCCTGGAACTCACTTTGTAGACCAGGCTGGCCTCGAACTCAGAAATCCTCCTGCCTCTGCCTCCCAAGTGCTGGGATTAAAGGCGTGCGCCACCACCGCCCGGCTATTTTTTTTTTTAAGTTTTATTTATATATGTATGAGTATTCTGTGTGTATATAGTACATGCCAGAAGAGGGCATCAGATCCCATTACAGATAGTTGTGAGCTATCATGTGATTATTGGGAATTGAACTTAGGACTTCTAGTAGAACATGCAGTGCTCTTAACCACTGAGCCATCTTTACAGCCCTCAGACAATGTCTTATATAGTCTGGGATGGCTTTGAACTCCTAATTCTCCTGCCTCTACCTCCTAAATACTGGGATTATAGGCATGTGACTTCACACCCAGTGTATCCTCAATCATTTTAAAATTTTGTTTTTAAGATTTGTTTGTTTAATACATTTTTGAGACAAGGTCCCACTATGTGTCCCTGATTGACCTTGAACTCACAGAGATCTACCTCCCAAGGGTTAGGATTAAAGGCATGAGCCACCATGCCTGGATATTTGCATTTTTGAGACAGTGTCTCACTATACAGCCACAGCTGGCCTGGAGCTTGCAGTGTAGACCAGGCTGGTCTTGAACTCACTCCAGGGCTGCGTCTGTCTCCCAAGTGCTGGGATAAAGACATGTGCCTCCACACATTTATCTATGTGCAGGTGCCCTGGGAGGTCAGAAGACCTAAGAAAGTGTCAGATCCTCTGGCATTGGGAGTTACAGGTGGTTGTGGGCTGCCTGACATGGCTGCTGGGAATCAAACCTGGGTTGTCTCTAAGAGCACCAAGTGCTCTCAACGTCTCACCCATTCCTCCAGGGCTTTTGGGGGCTTAATGAGGACACCAAGTATCCTCTATCCATCTCGGCCTATTTCTATGAGGCAATCTCTCTCTCTGAACTGACCCTTTCTGGGCACACCCTGAGAATCCATCTGTTTCTGCTCCTTGTAGAGCTGGAGTTACAGGCCCAAGAAGTGCCTACCTTCTCACACTGGTTCCAGTATCTGGTCTTTAGCTCTCATGCTTGTGTAGCAAGTGCTCTTAACGGCCCAGCTATCATCCCCTAGACCTTTATCCCCAGACAGTAAATGAAGATGGCAAGGGTTGGAGAGATGGCTCAGCGGTTAAGAGTACTGACGGCTCTTCCAGAGGTCCTGAGTTCAATTCCCAGCAACCACATGGTGGCTCACAACCATCTGTAATAGGATCTGATGCCTCTTCTGGTGCGTCTGAGGACAGCTACAGTGTACTCACATAAAATAAATAATCCTTTTTTTTTTTTTTTTGGTTTTTCGAGACAGGGTTTCTCTGCCCTGGCTGTCCTGGAACTCACCCTGTAGACCAGGCTGGCCTCGAACTCAAAAATCCTCCTGCCTCTGCCTCCCAAGTGCTGGGATTAAAGGCGTGCGCCACCACCACCCGGCTTAAATAATTCTTTAAAAAAAAAGTATTGGAAGATTGTGAGACTAAGACCAACCTGCTCAGGGCTGTGGAGCCAGCAAGCAGTGGAGACAGGACTCAGCCTTAAGGGTTCATTTAAATTCAAACCCTGAGCTCTTTTTATTTTTGTTTACTTTTAAAACCCCACCTTCTCCCTTTCCCTCTCATATGTATGTATGTATTGCTTACATGTACATCTATGCCTGGTGCCTAAGGAGGCTAGGAGTAAGATCTCCTCAATCTACAATTACAGACATTATAAGCTGCCGTGTGGGTGCTGGGAACTGAGCCCAGGTCCTCTGGAAGAGCAGCCCTGCATAAAATATATTTTTATTTAAAAAACCTTTTTTTTAGAGTTTTAAATTTTATTTTCTGTTTACAAGTATTTTGCCTGCATGTATGTATACAAAGCATGTGTGTACCTGTACCTGCGTAAGTCAAAAGTGTGCATCAGATCCCCCGGAACTGGTGTCATGGATGGTTGTAAGCTACCACGTGGGTACCGGGAACTGCAAGTGTCTCCTCTGCAGGAGCAAGGGCTCTTAAATGCCAAGCCGCCTCCGGCCCCACCTTTTTATTTTGTATGTATCCATGTAGGTGTATGTGTGAGGATGCCCCAGGAAGCCAGAAGAGGACACCAGATTATTTGCAGCAGGAGTTAAGGCAGTTGTAAGCTGCCCGATTTAAGTGTTGGAAGCCAAACTGGTGTATTCTTAAAGATCAGTAGACGCTCTTGACCGCCAAGCCATCTCCCAGACCTGGTCTCTGCTCCTGCTCCACATGGTGCCTCCACCGCAGGCGCACGGTCTTTGGCTCTCAGGTCCACCTTACCTCTTCCACATCTTCATCCAGCTGCTCATTAGGATCCACTTCCCTTACTAGGTCCTGTAATTTCTTCTTGGTCAATACCTACAGTAAACCGCGGAAAGAGTTTTCATAAGTATTAAGGAAGCATATCTATTATGGCTACAGAAAATAGGCTGTCAAATTGCTGGGTTTAGTCTCGTTCAGACAGCCCTACCTTGTGGAACAGCTACAAAGGTACAATCCAGACAGAAGCTGTCATGGGAGAGAGAGCAGCTTAGAGGCAGAGGGGAGAGTAGTTTAGAGCGGAGGCCAGCATCTAGCTGTCGGCAGCTCATGCAGCTCCGTCTTTCATACTCTCCTCTGCATCTGGCTAACAGTTCCAGCCCAGTGAGCTGGCACAGATCTTTAATTTCAGCATCAGGTAAGTGGAGGCAGGCAGACATCTAAGTTCGAGGCCATCCTGGCCTCCTACAAAGTACGTTCCAGGACAGCTAGAGCTACACAGAGACACTCTGTGTCAAAACAACCCTCTCCCCACCAAAAACTAAAAATAAAATAAAAATAAAAAAAAGAAAGAAAAGGAAAAAGAAAATCTAACAGTTCTGTGAGGGCAACCAGCACGTGGTCATCTGTGCAATGTGTAAGCAGCTAGAGTTATCGCCCTCCTTTCTAAGGAAAGGCATGCCACACTAGATTACATTAAAACATGGTGAGGGGGCTGGAGAGATGGCTCAGTAGTTAAGAGCACTGACTGCTCTTCCAGAGATCCTGAGTTCAAATCCCAGCAACCACATGGTGGCTCACAACCATCTGTAATGAGATCTGACACCCTCTTCTGGGGTGTTTGAAGGCAGCTACAGTGTACTTACATATAATAAATAAAATAAATCTTTAAAACAAAACAAAAAAAAACCATGGTGAGGGAGCTGAAGAGTAGCTTAGCTGTAGCCTGCTTGCCTGGCTTAATCCTACAGCAGATCCCCAGCATCACAAATAGAAACAAAAAACCAACAGTGTGTCCCCCAAGCCCTTGTTATGAGACAGGTTCTCACAATGTAGCTCTGGTTATCCTGGTGCTCGTCCTGCAGACCAGGTTGGCTCTGAACTCAGAGCTGCCTGCCTCTGCCTTCTGAGTGCTGGGACTAAAGGCTTCTCTTTACAGTAGTTAGGTGTGTATATGTGTCTACATATGCCTGCCACAATACATATGTGGAAGGAAGAGGATAACTTGAGGAACTAGGATCTCTCCTTCCACCATAGGTTTGGGGACTGAACTCGGATTATCAAGCATGTGCCTTTACTGGCTGAGTCATCTTGGCCCTCTGTTTTTTTGAGACAGGGTCCTGAACTTGTTTTGGAAGAGGCTGAGGAACTCCCGACCTTCCTCCTACTACCTCGCAAGTGCCGGGATCACAGGTGTGACCTCCACACCCACTTTCTCTTGCTCTTTTTCAGCGGCTTCAAGAGTCAACACAGGTTTGGTCTCTGCTCAGCCAACCCTTCCCCAAGCAGCTCTGCCAGGCCGTCTACCCACTTCCTTGAATTGCTTGCTCCTCAACCATCCTATGCAGCCTACAAGATCCAAGGCAAAGGTATTCTTCTTTTCTTGTTGCTCTAGAAGATGGAATCAGGGTCACAGGTACAAAGAGGGAATCCCTGCTGACATTGATGGCAGTAGTAAGATAAAATACAAGAAGGAACGACTGAAGAGAAGACTCTCCTTTTACAAATAAGAAGCTATACCATACTACAGTATAGATTCTATACTATACTATACTATACTATACAATACTATTCTATATAGATAGCTATGCTGTATAGATAACTTATAAAATATCTGCTACTGCTGAGTATGGTGGTTCACTCCTATAATCCCAAGGCTTAGCAGGAGGATTGCCTATGACCTGAGGCTGGCTAGGGCCACACAGTGACTGGGGTTTCAGTCACTCTGGGCTACAAACTAAAATAATAGCTCAACAAAATAAAACCAAAGTTCCAGCCACCTGTCATATGAAAGTTTGTTATTACATGTGTTTATATGGATATACATATATATGTGTATGCAGCCATGTATAACAGAGTAGAAACTGACATTGTAGGGCTGGAGAGATGGCTCAGTGGTTAAGAACACTGACTGCTCTTTCAGAGGTCCTGAGTTCAATTCCCAGCAACCACATGGGGACTCACAGTCATCTGTAATGGGATCTGATGCCCTCTTCTGGTGTGTCTGAAGACGGCGACAATGTACTCACATACATGAAATAAATAAATCTTAAAAACAAAAACCTGACACTATAGATAATAATTCAATAAAAATACTAGAGGAAAGACCTTCTTCAACAGAAAGAATGAGCTCCTGACAATGTCCATCTCTGTATGGACAGTGCCAAATTAGAGAGGGGGCTCTGAGGAAGACAGGCTGAGAGGTACCTGGTTGTTTTCAGGGCTGAGACGTCCACCTGTTCCTGGAGTGCCTGCTATCTTCCCCACAGTGGTGCTATTGGCCATGGAGCCTTGTGGCGGGGTGCTGGCAGGCTCTGGTTTTATAGATGAGAAACTGGAGAGGTTGATTAGCGCTGAGGGGCCAAACTGGTTCATAATCTGCCGAGCTTTAGACTTCAGCTCATAGAGCTTATCAAGATCCTGCTTCTTTTTAGAGCTGTGAGGACCAAGGCCAATCAACTGTAGAAGGAAAACAGAGACAGAGTTACTCTAGGGACATCTGCAGTGGTGGCTAAGTTTTGAAAGTTTTGAAATCTGTCAGACTTTGAGTCTTTTTTTTAAAGATTTATTTGTTTATTATATGTAAGTACACTGTAGCTGTCTTTAGACACCCCAGAAGAGAGTGTCAGATCTCATTATAGATGGTTGTGAGGCCACCATGTGGTTGCTGGGATTTGAACTCAGGACCTTCAGAAGAGCAGTCAGTGCTCTTAACCACTGAGCCATCTCTCCAGCCCCAGACTTTGAGTCTTATCTGAGAGGGGTGACCTCTTGAAGCTGACATTAAAATGGAGGGAATAAAGAATTCCATTGCTCTCACCTGGTTTTTAGAAACCATCTTGTCTCCAAAACGGAAATGAAATAGTTCACAAAATTGAAATAAGGAAAAAAGTAAGTGAAATCAGCAATCTTATTTTAAAAAGTGAACTAGAATAAGTAAGGCATTTTTGAGGAATTCATACAAGCAGAATACTGGGTTAAGTACTTCCATGCATTATTTTAAGTATCAAATAATGTTAAATTAAAATAAACAGAAGCACAATCAAATACGTGAAACTCAGTCACAAAGCTTAAGAAAACAATTAGTTCATTTCAGAACATGTTGAAGCATCCCAAACATGCTTAAGTCCAAGGCAGGGCTCTGCCCAATAAACACAACTTTTAGTAACTACTAAGAGCTGGGCTTTACCAGTAACCAACTTTTTCCATTTGTGTTTTAGCATTCTTCAAGACATGCCGAGGCCCTTGCCTAAAGCAGCCACAACTCCTAAATCTTAGAGCCATTAGACTGACTCTGTGGACGTCAGCTGTGTGTCAAGACCAGAAGCACATTCACCGTTCTGCTCATGGCGGCCTCAAGGAATTTACTTACTGCTATCTGAGTGTCTAGATCTTTAATTACATCAGCAACAGCTGTAAGCCCGCTGTAATGAGAGGCAGCCATTTTCAAAAGCTACCTGTAAACAAATTAACTTGTATCAAGTACCACCCTGGCCACAGAAGTGTTCCAGTTGTGTGGCATGGTGCGACTTCACCAGCAGGGATCTCCTGAAGATGCAGATCAGTGCTAGAGTGCTTGCCTAGTACGTGCGAGGCCCTGGCTTCGTAACTCCATCGAGACAGTATCGTAAAGTCAGATGTGGCAGCTGGGGCGGGAGGATCTTGGGTATGAGGCCAGAGTCAGCTATCCAGGTAGCTGTTCTCACCCCAAACGGCAAAACTGTAGGCTGCACGGTTGAGAATTCAATTAAATAACCAAGTCTAACTCGCTCATCCCATCTGCCACAGCTAAGCTGGGGTTGGCTGACAGGAGAATGGCATGCTCTAACAGCTTTTCATTTTAAAAATTTTCCTTTTTTTGTTGTGATCACTTTTTAAAGTGATGGTAATATTTTTTATTCCATCACTCAGTAGGAAGAGGGAGGTAGATCTCTATGAGTTCTAGACTAACCAAGGCTATACAATGAGACCCTGTCTCCAAAAAAGAAAGAAGGAAAGAAGGATGGAAGAAAAAAAGGAAAGGAATGAAGGAAGGAAAGGAAGAAAGGAAAGAGGAAAGGAAGGAAAGTTGGGAGACAGGAATAAAGACATTCTATTTAAACAATTTTACTTCTGCAATGGTCAGGAATTTTATTATTGAAACACAATATCGGAGTCAAGGGGACTATTTGCTGGTGGCAGAAAAGTCTTGTGACTATGGTGCCCAGCCTGACTTAATAATTGGGCTTTACCTGGTTGTCTCCTCTCCAGCTTCTAGCTGTCTACACAAATTAGTGTTTCATAGTCTACATGAACTGAAAAGAACCAGTGATCTGAAACTAGAGAGCAAAAGAAAAGTTTTTTGGTTTTTTTTCCCTTAAAATTTTAAAATTTATTTATTTATATTATGTATATGAATACACTGTAGCTGTCTTCAGACACACCAGAAGAGGGCATCAGATCCTATTACAGATGGACAGAAGGTTGTGAGCCACCATGTGGTTGCTGGGAATTGAACTCAGGACCTCTGGAAGAGCAGTCAGTGCTCTTAAACGCCGTGCCAGCTATCCAGCCATATTTTTGGACAGTTGAACTTGTGTAGATTGTTTTCAATTAATAGGTCATGAGCATGTGTATCTGAGTTCAAGTACCAATGCCCTATATGGCCTTGAACAAGTTATTCAATCCTGTGTGTATGTGTGTGCACACGTGCTCCTGTTCATGTGCAATTGTGTACAAATGCATGTGAAGATTAAATTCAGGTATAGTTTGTTACTCGGGCCTTGTGTACTTTTTTTTTTTTTTTTAATTTCAGGACAGGGTTTCTCTGTATAGCCCTGGCTGTCCTGGAACTCAATTCTGTAGACCAGGCTGGCTTTGAACTCACAGAAATCCACCTGCCTCTGCCTCTCAAAATGCTGGGATTAAAGGTGTATGCTACAACCATTTGGCTCCCCAAGTTCCTTTAACTAAAAAAAGTTACAGGGACTAGAGAGATGGCTTAGAGGGTAAGAACACTGACTGCTCTTCCGAAGGTTCTGAGTTCAACCACATGGTGGCTCACAACCATCTGTACAGCTGCAATGTACTCACATACATAAAATAAATAAATCTTTTTAAAAAAGTTACAGTGTGTCATGACACTGATTTTCTGATTCGCTGAGTTTCTGAAAGGAAAGCACACAGGAGAGTTTGTATGAAAACGAACACTTTCTAATATAAACATGCATATGCTCCATTCTCTTCTAAATCATAGTTTCAAAAGTCAGTTTTGTGGGGGTTTTGTTTTGTTGAGGCAGGAACTCTATGTAGCCCTGACTAGCCTGGACCTCAGATCTGCCTGCATCTGACTCCAGTTCTGGGATTAGATTACAGGTATCAACATCACTGTCTGGTAGGATTCTTTTGCTGTTTTTGAGACAGGGTCTCATGCTCCTATTGTCCTGGACCACACTGCACAGATAAGATTAACCTCAAACTCACAGAGAGTCACCTTCCTTTGCGTCTCAAGTGCTGGGACTAAAGGTGCACAGTGGCAAGATCAGTGTCTTAAAACACTTTGCTCATTTTGGTAACTAATTACGCTACCCATGCATTATTCCATTTTAGGGGAGAGGGGTTATTTCTTACCGTATGTTTTTAGGGTCTTGCTAGGTACCCCAGATTGACCTGGAATTCACTAGAAGACAACTGAACTCAACCTTCCCGCCTTATCCTCCCAATGCTGGCATTACAGGCCTGAACCAGTAGACCCAGGTCTTTTCTGAGACAGAATGTTGCTGCAGCCCCTTAGTTAGATTAGCACTTGCTAGTAGTTTAAATTGACTTTGAATCAGCAGTGCTTCTCCTGACTCACCCCTCCTGCTCCACAGCGTATGCCCGACTTCTATAATCACTTTTACAGCTAGAGAATTTTTTCTATTTACTACTTGTTTTATGTTGGGCAAGGAACAGACATGGGTCACAGTGAGTATGGGGGTCAGAAGATAACTCTGGGGAGTTGGTTCTCTCATTTCACCATGTTGGCCAAGCTTAGGTAAGGTTAGGATTGACAGCAAGCACTTTGGTTCTCTGAGGTATCGTACTGGCCCTAATGACGAGAGTTATTTTTGATGGTTTTTGTTTGTTTTTTAGGGAAGAGACTGGTTATTTAAGTTAGGGTAGGATGTTTTGCCTTCTATGTTTGAGGCTATGGGTTTGATCTGCTGTACAGGGTGGGATGGAGGAAGAATTGAAGCCTGCAACCCCAGCTACTTGGAAACTCAGGCAAGAGGATCACTTAAGCCCAGGCATTCAAGGGCAGTCTGGGCTATGTTGTAAACCCCATCTCAGAGAATAAATAGCTGGATATGGTGGTGAGTGCCTATCATCCTGGTGCTTCTGAGGCAGAGGCAGGAAGTACCTCACAGTCTGGAGATGCAGAGTCAGTTCACGGTGCTGTGGGTGACATGAGACACCATTAAAAAAAAGGAGCAAAAAATAAAAAATATAAAAAATAAAATAATACACTTGGGAGGCAGAGGCAGGCGGATTTCTGAGTTTGAGGCCAGACTGGGCTACAGAGTAAGTTCCAGGACAGCCAGCGCTACACAGAGAAACCCTATCTCGAAAAGACAAAACACAAACAAACAAAAACCAAAAACCAAATGAAAATAAAATAATAAAGGGAACAGTGAATTGAAAAATTGTTATCAGTGCAGGGTGGTGATGCATACCTGTAGCCCCAGCCCTTGGGAGGCAGAGGCAGGCAAGAACTTGAAGCCAGCCTGGTCTACAGAGTGAGTTCCAGGATAGCCAGGGCTACACAGAGAAACCCTGTCTCAGATAAGAATAAGATGAACAAGAAGGAGAAGAGGAGGAGGAGGAGAAAGAAGAAAGAAGAAGGAAGGAGGAGGAAGAAGAGGAGGAGGAAGATGAGGAGGAAAAGGAGGAGGAGGAGGAGGAGGCAGACTGACAGAGAGTGTGCCGAAGGCTTATAGAGGTACTGTGGAAAACCCAAGTGAAGAGAGCTAGGTGCCATCTGTGACCCTAGTTCTATATCTGTTTTAGCAGCTGGACCAGTGTGGATTCTAAAGTCCCTTTAAGGTTTAACAAGCAGTGTAAGCTTACAATTAAGTCCATATGTGAATGTTTCAAGATGACTCCAGCACACCTGCTGTTTCACAGTGCAGAACACACTGGATGTTGGGTTGGGATGCAGCTCAGTTGGTAGTTGCTTACCTAGCGTAGGTGATACCGTGGGCTGGACACCCAGCCACATAAACTTGGTGTAGTGGCCCATGCCTGTAATCCCCGCACTCAGAGCATCAGAATTTAGTCATCCTTGGCTATATAGAGTTTGAGTCCAGCCTGGGCTAGTGACCCTGCCTCAGAAAAGAAAATCGTAGGGAGCTGGAGAGGGTGGCTCAACGATGAGTACATCTGCCCTTTCAGGGGAACCACGTTAAGTTCTCAGCATTCATATCAAGGGGTTCACAACACCCAAAACTCCCATCTCCAGGGATCTGACTTTTCTGATATCTAGCGGCACCTGCAACTCACATATACAGATAAATACACATAATTTAAAAAGAAAAAAATTCAAGTATTTTGGAAATATAGGTAAGAATGCTAATTCAGCAATCCATTATCACTAGTTGAACTATCAAGCTGGGCATTGGGGTGCATACCTGTAATCCCAGTATTCAGGAAACCAAGGCAACAGAGTCTTAGGTACACAGTGAGACCCTATCTAAAAAAGATAACTACCCCCCAAATTAAAATCAACATGATGGTGATAATGGTATGCTTTCACTCATAATTTGGTATAAATAAATCCGGATCACTTTTATGCAGGCTTCTGAAGACAGTATCAGGAACAGGAGATAGGTCCGTGGTTAAGAGAACTTGTTGCTCTTGCAGAGGGCCCAGCTTCTGTCCCTCTGTTCATTCTGTCCCACACAATGGCTTACAAACCAGTTCTAGGGGGACCCAATGCCCTTTTCAGGACTCTGAATCAAGCACAGATGTACATAAACATATATTGAGGCAAAACATTCATATGCATAAAAAATAAGGAGGCAAGAAGGTCTCTGTAAATTTGAGGCCAGCCTGGGCTGCAGAGTTTCAAGGCAGTCAAGACCACACAGAGAGACCCTGACTCAATGCCCCTGCCCGATAAGAAATGAATAAATAAATAAACAAACAAACAAACAAATCTTTAAGAATGGTACCAGGGGCTTTGTCTTCAAAGCTCCTCCCTTTGCTTTGTGGATGGTCTTTCTCTGTGTGCTGGCTGTATGGGTCTCATCAATCTTAGTAAAATCTTTAAGAATAATAGTAGCGGCTAAGCTACTGGGAAAATAATAGCTTCAAGTATGTTAAAAAAAAAAGACTTTTCCTTTTTTATTCAGTGTGTCTGTGCTGATGTGGTCAGAGGATAATTTTGGGAGTTGGTTCTCTCCTTCCACCATGCAGGACTCAGGGACTTATCAAGTCATCACTTTCTGTGGCAACCACCTCACCGGGAGAACCACCTCCCCTGATGTACTCCTCTTTGTTCTCATGTTGACATTGAACTCCTGATCTCCCGGACTCCACTTCCAATGGAATGGGATTACAGTCAAGCACACGGTGCCTGGCTCCGTTAGCCCAAGCATCCACAACACCGAGTACATGCTAGCAGTTAACTGGAAAGTTCATCTGATGTAGTCCTAATTTCAAAAGAAATTAAATATAACCTACTCTATTTTAGGAAAGATTCTATAAATATTTCTTTTTCTACCTGGAATATCTATGCTTCTGTAAAAACACAGGGATTTAGATCTCAAATACTATGGAAGTGTCCTAAAGTTATAGTCCTTGACTTTAAAAGTAGTTAAGGAAAGTCGGGCGGTGGTGGCGCACGCCTTTAATCCCAGCACTTGGGAGGCAGAGGCAGGCGGATTTCTGAGTTCGAGGCCAGCCTGGTCTACAGAGCGAGTTCCAGGACAGCCAGGGCTACACAGAGAAACTCTGTCTCGAAAAAACCCAAAAAAAAAAAAAAGTAGTTAAGGAACTGACTGTGGTGGTATAGCCTTGAAACCCAGCGCTCTGAAGGCAGAGGCAGATGGGTCTCTAAGTTTGAGGCCAGCCTAGTTTACATAGCAATTTCCAGGCTAGGGGAAGCTAAATAGTTGGGGGAGGAGGAGTGTACTTTCATTCAATGGCAGGCTTTATAAATATTACTTATATTTTGTTCACATGTAAACTACACATGAAGGGAAATCCACTTAGGAAAGTTTAAGAAAGTTTTGGAGGCACATTTGGGAATAAGCTACTTAGTAATATGCCGTTTAAGACAAAGTCCTTAACCTCTCTGGACATACTTATATGTACAACAGGACTAGCCATACTTAACTGTGGAGCTGTGATAAGAAAGTGATGGAATACTTGAACATGTTTAAGATGTTCATGGTGGTGCACACCTTTACTCCTAACACTCCAGGGACAGAGGCAGACGGATCTCTGGAATTTGAAGCCAGTCTGGTCTACAGAGTGAGTTCCAGGACAGCCAGGGCTTGAAAAACCTGTCTTGAAAAACAAAACAAGGGCTGGAGAGATGGCTCAGCGGTTAAGAGCACTGACTGCTCCTGAGTCCAAATCCCAGCAACCACATGGTGGCTCACAACCATCCATAATAGACCTGACACCCTCCTCTGGTGTGTCTGAAGACAGCTACAATGTACATACATATAATAATAAATAAATCTTAAAAAAAAAACCCCAAAGAAAACAGAACAAAAACCCGAAGTGCTTAAGTTGTGCCCCACTCATCTGAGTAGGTTTCAGTCATGGATTTTTATGAAGGAAAATGACAGGGTCCAAGTCACTCTTCTAAAAGCAATCCCTAGAAAATGTTCTAGGCCACATTTACTTGTGAATTTCTCAATACATTGTTGAAAAATAAATAAAATTTATAAATAAATAAAAACTTTTCACTTAAAAGTTTGTTTCCTCACTTGTAACATTTATGTCACACCATACATAATAGGTACTAAAATATTAAAATCCGTTAGAAAAAAAATCCCTTCTGAGTTTGAGGGTAGAGATTCTAAAAGCATTTATTCATATAATTTCAACTAAGCATCTCTTATTTGATGTACATGGTAGACTGCTGCATAACCTAAGAATTTGGCTCACAGTGATCCTAATCCTTTAGACCCTCTTTTGATGCACTTTCATCTATGACAGCTTGTGATGCAGAGATCTGTGCTCAACAGGGGCTGAATGGAATAGGGCTTAAGGCACTTATCAAGTATATAAGGAGTTCAAACTGCTTTCAACGTCACATCTGATTCACAATAACGAAGAAAAACGAAGACGTTTCATTTGGATTTTATAGGTTAAGTATCGGACACAAGATAAAGCCTAAATGCAAAAAGCCAAATAGGCAGCGCCAATAAGTCTTCCCCCCGAAACATATATCTTAACCCTCCGGGTACAGAGAACAGATCGCTAAATCTTTTCAACCTGTCTCCCTTGAAGGCTAGGCTGATCTCCCAGCCTTCAAGGACACCCTAGATCTCCACTTTTAGGAGCTCGGGTCCTTACATCTCTGTCCCTTCAGAAACTCTTGGGTCTGAAAGCCCGGATCTTGTCCCCAAAGAAGACCCAGTCCTCACTGCCCGCTTCTATTCCCTTTCAAACTTAAGTCTTCTCTGCCTACTTCGCTGTCTCCAGTCCCTAAGTTTTTGCTGCCCTGTTTCTGAATCCTTAGGAACTGGGACTTTACTGTCCCGCTTCTGTCTCTTAGAAGCCCGAGTCCTCCCGGGCTCCACTTTTACCTCTCTGGAGCCTGTGTCTTCACGCCCCGTTTCGTTCCTACCCTCGCCTCTTATAAAGTACGGGGTCTTCACCATCCTGTCCCTTTCAGAAGGCTTTCCCTTAGATGCTGCAGAATTCACATCCGTCCCCGTTTCCTAAGTCTCATTCAGAGCCCGAGTCCCCAAGAGCCGCTGCTTCTGCGAGCCCGAACCCCTCAAGTCCCGTCCCAAGAGCCTGGCTCCTCACAGCCCCGTCTCTTCCACAACCTAGTTCTTCCAGCACTGACCCGCTGTGGGTCTGGGTCCTGACACCCTCCTCCCGCTCTTCGTCCTCAACTGCCAGGGCCCAAGACTCACAGGCAGCAGCGTCTATCTCCCCATGATATGCGGAGACTGCCCCAGTGAAGCTTTCGTCTCAGCAGCCGGTCCGACTGCGCGGCCCTCCCCAAGCACTTCCGGCACCGCTCCCCGCCTCCAACCCGGAAACGCGCGGCTCTTCCGGCCGCCGGGCGCGCGCCTTAATGGCGCAGGCGCAGACCGTACTACAACACGTGGTTGGACTGTGAGCCTAGCGCCGAGCTTGGTAGGATGTGATTGCTGCTGTGTGTGGCTGACTGGTGGCGTGGGTCAATTTTGCGTCTTCTACTTCGGTGTGAATCCCTGCCCTAGATGTTTCTTTCCGACTCATTTATCTTTCACGAGCGTGACCGGTAACCGACGGCCTCGGAGGGCATCCAAGTCGCCATTTTTGGTTGGTGCCTTTGTGCTGTGAGGATGGGACCGCAGTTCTGCATAGATACCACCTATGCGACACTCAAACAGCACGAGAACTTGGGGACTCGAGAGACTGATGGTGCCTATTAGTTAATCTGTAACTCAATAACACTTGGACGAGAGCTATCTGTGAGGAACTGGTTCAGTCCCTCACTTGGAGTATGTCATTGTAATAGTGGAAGAATCTTGTGTGAAATTCTACCTAAGAGATGCAGGTTCTCAACTTGAACTGAAAATTCTCACTCCAAAGCCCAGGGTGGTCCAGAAACCATTAAACCATTAAGCCCTTTTGGTTATTTTACCTATTCCAAATGCTAAGCATGTAAGCAACACGCGGTTTCAGCCCCTGGCAAGGATTCTCAGTAAAACTGAGATCTTGCCGGGCAGTGGTGGCACACGCCTTTAATCCCAGCACTTGGGAGGCAGAGGCAGGTGGATCTCTGAGTTCGAGGCCAGCCTGGTCTACAGAGTGAGTTACAGGACAGCCAAGGCTACATAGAGAAACCCTGTCTCGAAAAACCAAAAAAAAAAAAGTGTTAAAACTGAGATCTCGAAAACTATATAAGTCTGACATCTCAGAGCTACTAACGGTTCCTGCCCTTATAGATTCCGTTCTATCTTTCCATCTTCATTCTATTAGGTTCATCCACCCTCTTGGTCCAAAGTCCCGGATGCAAGGGCTAAGTTACCA
This sequence comes from Tokudaia tokunoshimensis, assembly GCA_036184795.1. Classification (NCBI taxonomy): domain Eukaryota; kingdom Metazoa; phylum Chordata; class Mammalia; order Rodentia; family Muridae; genus Tokudaia; species Tokudaia tokunoshimensis. The sequence continues at coordinate 115,525,350 of BTHU01000005.1, read as the reverse complement.
ATAAGTGACAAACTGTCTATAGCCCTATTTTTCTTTTTGGGTTTATTTTATGCGTTAAAGTGTTTTGTCTGCATTTATATATGTACACCATGTGCATGCACAAAGAGGTCAGAAGAGGATATCTGAAGCCTTCGAGTTGACGTTAGATAGTTGTGAGTCCCCATGTGACCCAGGTCCTCTGCAAGAGTAACAGGTTTGTTAAACCACTGAGCCATCTTTCCAGCCCAGCGTTATTTTTCTGTCATGGTTTTCATTAGCGTTTGGCAAAATCAGTTTCTGTGGTTGCATTCTTGCATGTACTAAACCTTTTTTTTTTTTTTTTTTTTTGCCACGTGCTGGGTATATCCTGTTGGGGAAGTCAGGCGTCATTGTCCTAAAGAGTTTACTGGCAAGTGCACAAGAGGGAAGAATATCAGTTAAGACTGTGAGTGGTGGAAGGTCCTGAGCCAACGCCCCTTAAAACTAGATAGCCAGCATGGCTGAAGCTTGGTTAGGTGACAGGAAGGGACAGTTAGAAGAGGTGGGCGGCTTTTATTCAATGTGCAGTGAAAAGACATGAAAACTGAGGAATGAGTTGGTAATTTGTATTTAAGGAAACATTGGGTGGTTTGGTATCTTGGCTCAAGCCTTTGGTCCCTACTTGGGAGGCAGAGGCAATTAGATCTCTGAGTTTGAGGCCAGCCTGGTCTTCAAGCTAGAAGGATCCCTTGATGGACAGTTGGTAGTACCCACCCGGCTCCTCACCAGTTTCTATTACACCTCTTCCTGTTTATGTAGCTCCTTTCTTTTGTAGTTCCCAAGTTATAAAGGGCTGGGAACTTCATACATTATTAAAGTGTAATGTAAAGTGTAATGTTTTGTTTGTTTGTTTCAAAAAGTATCCATATGCTTCTGCACATGCTTTTTAATGTTAAAAACAGTAGGAGTGAGGAAAGGCTCACCAAATGAGTAAAGTACTTGGTGTGCAAACATAATCTGCATTCCATCCCCAGGATCCACAGAAAAAGTTGGGCCAGACTCATGTCTGTAGGCTCTAGGAACTCCACACACCAGAGTGAGAGCTAACACTTTTTTTTTTTAGTCTGGGTGCTGGAGAGATGGTTCAGCAGTTAAGAGCACTGACTGCTCTTCCAGAGGTCCTGAGTTCAATTCCCAGCAACCACATGTTGGCTCACAGCCTGTAATCTGTAATCTGATGCTCTTTTCTTGTGTGTCTGAAGACAGCTCATATAAATAAAATAAATAAATAGATCTTAAAATAACAAACAGCACTCTGGAGACCGAAGTAGCAGGCACTCAAGTTCAATCCTGAGCTACCTGATGAGATACTTGCTAAAGTTCCTTCCCTGGAGGAGACAAAGTCTACCCATCATGATTCCACCAAAGTTCACTCTGGGCAACAAATTAGTTTATAGCAAGTGAGGAGTTACAACAGGGGTGTGGTTAATTTCCCCCCCAAAATCCACACCTTAAAAAGCATTTTTTTTTTTTTTTTGGTTTTTCAAGACAGGGTTTCTCTGTGTAGCCCTGGCTGTTCCGTAACTCACTCTGTAGACCAGGCTGGCCTCGAACTCAGAAATCCACCTGCCTCTGCCTCCCAAGTGCTGGGATTAAAGGCATGCACCACCACTGCCCAGCTTTTAAAAAGCATTTTTAGCATGGATAATGATTCTTCTATGCTGCATGGATTACTTGGTTTACATGCTATAGCCTTTCTTGGACACCACATACAATTAATAATCACATGTGATAGGTTGTTCATTCTAGAGCAGTGGATACTCAGGTGAGTTTTCTGACCACCCCACTCACCTCTTTGAGGGAGGGTGTAAACAGTCAACAAACTGGGATGATCCTTTGCAAGTAGGTGAAGCCGAACACCCCAAGACGGTGATCGCTTGACTCGGCCTAAGTCACACACAACACGCTGTCTCAGAAATAAGTAAATGAAAATCTATTTCTTTTCTGGGGTACGTTTTGTCTTTTGATACAGGTTCCTCAAGAAACCCAGGCCGACCTTAAGTTGTCGTCATCCTGCCGCAGCCTCCTGTGAAGGATTACGTGAGCCATTATACTCGGTCCAGTGGCTTGTTGAAGTGGGGTGTCGTGTAGCCCAGGCTGGCTTGGAACTCAACATGTACAATAGCCTAGCCTATAACTCGCTGTAATGCTCCTGTGTCAGCCTCCTGAGTGCAAGAATTACAGGCGTGAGCCATCACACCCGGCTTATTTTTAAAAACTTGATTTCATTGAAATACAGAATAAATCATCCCGCCATTTGAGCACTGGGCGCGTGGCAGCTTTTTTTAATCCCTCCCCATCAGCTAGAATCTAAGTCTTTGATGATACCTTTACTCCATTTTGCTTTTACAGTCGTCTCCAGTGCGTCCCTGTCAGAAGACCTGAACTCAGTTCCTAGCACCCATATGACAGAACACAACATCCAAGTTGTGGCACTAGATTACACAGTTTCAGTTTTGACAGGTTGGGGTACCGCCTAAATTAGCTAAAAGCACCTAGAACCCAACATCCCACCTCCAGCTGGGAGCAGCTCTTTTGCACCAGCGCCGCCTACTTTTCCTCCGCGCGGTCCAGAGCCTTCCCGGCAAGCACTGCTCTGATTTGCATATTGACTCACGAAATTTCCTTTACTTCTATACAAAAATCCAGACAACAGTTCTCTTTGTGAAGGCTCTCTCTCAGCCTGAGAAGAATCTAATGTTCGCTTCATAGCTTCGACATTATACATTTGAAAGTTGGTCGGACTTTATTTTCACCTTTACCCATAGATGGGTGAGCCGACAATGCCACTGTGCTTCTGTAAGCGCTCAGGCAAAAAGGGCTTCTGTCGTGAGTGGCACACGTAGGGCAACTCGATTGCTCTGCGTGCGGAATCGACATCAAGAGATTTCGGAAGCATAATTTTTTGGTATTTGGGCAGCTGGTGATCGTTGGTCCCGGCGCCTGTGCTCCTGTGGAAATAAAGGTTTTATGTGAGGGTGTTTTCTTTCCACAAGTTATTCGGGTTCTTACTTTTATCTAAGAGTAGCGACTGACATTTTGATCTCGTGAATTTTTTTTTTTTTATCACTAGGAAACCTTATAAAAGTCAAGCAGGCTGTTTGCAGGTTTTATTATGTTCCCCTCTTTGTTATCTTGTAACCTAATATCGCTATCAGATTTCATACTAGTGAAGTTTTCTTAACATTGTAATGAGGAGTCAATGCCATAATACCTGTCACTTGTGAAAATAAGTGGAGGATTCTATTGAGCAACTGGTTTTTTTGTTCTTTTTTTTGTTTTGTTTTGTTTTGTTGTTTTTTGAGACAGGGTTTCTCTGTATAGCTCTGGCTGTCCTGGAACTCACTCTGTAGACCAGGCTGGCCTCGAACTCAGAAATCCTCCTGCCTCTGCCTACCAAGTGCTGGGATTAGCCGGGCGGTGGTGGCGCACGCCTTTAATCCTAGCCCTTGGGAGGCAGAGGCAGGCGGATTTCTGAGTTCGAGGCCAGCCTGGTCTACAGGGCGAGTTCCAGGACAGCCAGGGCTACACAGAGAAACCCTGTCTCCAAAAACGAAAAAAAAAAAAAAAAGGGCTGGAGAGATGGCTCAGAGGTTAAGAGCACTGTCTGTTCTTCCAAAGGTCCTGAGTTCAAATCCCAGCAACCACATGGTGGCTCACAACCATCCATAATGAGATCTGATGCCCTCTTCTGGGGTGTCTGAAGACAACTACAGTATACTTACATATAATAAATAAATAAATCTTAACCAAGTGCTGGGATTAAAGGCGTGCACCACCACTGTCCGGCCTGGTTTTGTTCTTAAAAGTACATAACTGGCCTTCATGTTTACCTGTGATGAGACAAAAAGGACATGGGATCCTCTAGAACTAGAGTTTACATTTCATTGTATTCTGTGGTTATATGGGTGCTGGGATCGAACTCTGGTCTTCTGGAAGAGTAGCCGAGTGCTCTTCACCTCTGAGCTGTCTCTCCAACCTGTTAGCTATTTATTTTCATTTAAATTATTTGTTTTATTTGCTTGTGTGCCTGGGCACTGGATTTCCCGGGATTAACAGTTGAAGATTGGTAATGAGCCACCCTATAAGTGCCTGGGATAGAATTTTGGACTCTGAAAGAGTAGCCAGTGCTCTTACCCAATAAGCCATCTCTCTAGGCCTGCAACTGATTCCTAAGAGGAGTGGGGATGGCTCTGCTCCAGGTTAGAAAATTGAGGGTTACATTGTATTATGCAGTCAAAAGGAATATCCCACTTCGAAATGCCTTCCTGTAAGAGTAAGGCAATCATATAAAACTTATCTGTGAAATTTCCTCCTTCGATATATATTTCATATGGAGTATGTGTATTTAAAAAAACTTGATGTCTGGAGTTACATATTTTGGTGTGTATACCTCATATGTCCATATCCGTGTTGTTGTTTTTTTTTTTTTTTTTTTTTTTTTTTTTGGTTTTTTTGAGACAGGGTTTCTCTGTGTAGCCCTGACTGTCCTGGAACTCACTCTGTAGACCAGGCTGGCCTGGAACTTTTTTTTTTTTCTTGAGACAGGGTTTCTCTGTGTAGCCCTGGCTGTTCTGGAACTCACTCTGTAGACCAGGCTGGCCCCATATCCCTTTTTAAAATTTTTTATTTTCTTTATTTTTGAGACAGGATCTCACTATATAGTCATCATGGCTGGCCCTTCTCTCTCTTCATAGACCAAGCCTAGCCTTAAACTCAGTGATCTTCCTCATGAGTGCTTAGATTTATTTTTGTTCATGTGTGTATGTGATATATGTGTGAGTTCATGAAGAGTTAGATTCTCAGAACCCAAATGGTGGAAGAAGAGGATGAACTCTGCCCTTGTCTTCTGACCTTCATATGCCTGCCATGTATGGTGCACCCCTCCAATAAATCAATATAATTTAAAAGTTTTGAAATAAATACTCATATCTATGGATACACATACAGTATATATACATATACATATACATATACTCCCAAGTGCTGGTGTGCTATTTTGCCCAGCGTCTGTTAGCTTTAGATGTAGGGGCCAGAGAGATAGATCCACGGTTATGAGCACCTATTCAGTTCCCAGTACCTCCTCTGGTTTCCTTAGTGCTAGGTAAAAATGAAGTATGTATACATGAGTATAGACAAACACACATAAATTAAAGATAAATCATTGTTTAATGCAGTCTAGGTGTAGTGGCACTTTTTTGTTTTGCTTTGTTTTTGTTTTTCGAGACAGGGTTTTTCTCTGTGTATCTGTGTAGCCTTGGCTGTCCTGGAACTCACTCTGTAGACCAGGCTGGCCTTGAACTCAGAGATCCTCCTGTTTCTGTCTCCTGAGCGCTGGAATTAAAGGTGTGGGCCAGTATTCCGGACTTCCATCTCTGTTTTATATCTAGGGATGCTGAGGTTGAGACAGAGACTCATAGGAACAGTGCCAGCAGGACTCGACTCTTACCCTTCCTCCTAAGCCAGAAGTCAGCTTTTCCCTTTGATGCTGACATCTCAGATGGGGCTGCGGTGACTGAGGCAGTGACTAACCTGTCTTTATCTATATTAATCTCAGTTTTGTTTTGTTTTTTTCCATCAGTTGGCATCAGTTCCTTTCTTTCTGTTTCTGCCTTCTTTTCTGATTCACATCCCATCTGCTACTAGTTTCTCAGAGTGTGGATGATACAGAAGGAAGGGACAAGCTGTAGGGGGTGGGGAGGAGGAGCAGAGAGTGCAGTAGTTCTTAAGCAACAGATTATTTTGAGAGTTCTGTGTACCAGGGAGCCCTCTGAGGCTAATATAACCTGTCCAGGCCTTCACAGAGAAAGTATGTATTGTGGAGGGAGAATGCAGGGAAGCAAGTCCAGGCAGGAGGAAGCCCTGTTGGGTATGAGTGTATTAGTCAGGGTCCTCTAGAGTCACAGAACTTATGGGTAGTCTCTATATAGTAAGGGAATTTGTTGTGATGACTCTTGTGATGAGTCTGTAGTCCGACTCCCCAACAATGGTCAGCTGTGAATGGAAGCCCAAGGATCTAGCAGCTCAGTTCACAAGGCATGCAGGAGAGAGCGAATCTTCCTTCTTCCAATGTCCTTACGTAGGTCTCCCAGAAGGTGTGGCCCAGGTTAAAGGTGTGTACCACCACACCTGGATCTGGGACTTCCTTTGTCCCAGATGACTTAGAACTCAGAGGTCTCCTTACCTTAGTCTCCTGGGATTCACAGCCACTATGTCTCAAGATCTCCATGCCAAGATCCAGGTCAGAAACTTGTATCTCCCAGCCTCAAGAGCTGAATCACAGATGAGCCTTCCAATTCTGGATTGTAGTTCATTCCAGATATAGTCAAGTTGACAACCAGGAATAGCCATTACAATGGGTAAGAACGTTAAGAGATGTGGGAGAGAGTATGTCTGAGGAAAGGCCTCTCAGGCCCGGGAAAGAAGCAGCTGAAGATCTGGAGCAGTGTCTCAAGTGGGGAAGCTGCTTACCTCCAAAGGCCACAGAACCCCTGTGTTGGGATGAGAGGGCCAGTTTAGGGCCAAGGGTGTAGTTCAGTGGTGAATGGAAGGGGAAGGCATGGTGAGGCAGCAGAGGGACAGAAAGAAAGCAAGTCAAGAAGAGGTCAGGTAGACTGAAAAGGAGTTCAAGTTTGGTCCTAAGGACCTGTAGGGTATGGAAGAGTGAATACTTAAAGCATTAGGATAGAGAGCCAGGAGGCTCTGGCTGTTACACAGCCATGCAGAGGAGGAGGTCAAGACCAAGTTCAGAGAAGAGGGATGGGTTTTTTGCTTTGTTTAGTTTTTTGCTCCTTGAGACAACATCTCACAAACTGAATTAAAACTCACTATGTAGGGCTAGGCAAATGACTCAGTGGTTAGGAGCACTGGTTGCTCTTCCAGAGGTCCTGGGATCCATTCCTAGCATCCATACAGCAGCTCACAACTGTCTGTAATCCAAGTTCTAAGAGCTCTAACACCCTCACCTAGACTAATATGTACACAAAACACCAATGCACTAAAGCTAAAAAAAATAACAAAAACGGGGGCTAGATTGATGACTCAGCAATTAAGAGCACTGACTGCTCTTCTGAAGGTCTTGAGTTCAAGTCCCAGCAACCACATGGTGGCTCGCTACCATCCATAAAGAGATCTGATGCCCTTTTCTGGTGCGTCTGAAGATAGCTACAGTGTACTTAGATACAATAAATAAATCTTTAGGCTGAATTGAGCGGGGCCGACCAGAGTGAGCAGAGGTCCCGAATTCAAATTCTCAGCAACCACATGATGGCTCACAACTATCAGTACAGCTACAGTGTACTCATATACATAAAATAAATAAAACAAAAAACAACAAAAACAAAAATACCTCACTGTGTAGCCCAGGCTACTCTCAAACTCATAACCCTGCTTGTGTCATCCTACCCAGTGCTGGGATTATAGAGGCATTTCAAATATATTTATAGGGGCTGGAGAAGATCTTACATCAAAACAAAAATCAGATAGATACACTTAAAACATTTAAGTCTCAATCTTCCCTCCAAAGCTGCTGCCTGAGGTCACCTGGTAGGCCACCCTGGTGCGTGCATACACCATTACATGCATACAGCATCTCCCCAGTAGACAGCCCTTCAGAACAGTTACCTCCTCCATTGGTCAACTTCCTTTTCCATTCAAATAAACAGAATCGTCTCCTAATCAAAATTGGCTAAACCCCGGAATGATGAAGGGTGGGACAAAACTAGACCCGGCATCGGGCATCTCTATACCCTGTTATGTGTTTGGTTTAGGTTCTTAGAGAAAGAAGCTAGCACTTCACACAAGCTAGACAATGCACTGTGTAACTCAGGCTGACCTCGAACTTGTGATCTGTATGCCTCTCCCCAGTACCAAAGGTTGCATGAGTTGGGCTACCAGGCTGGGTCCAAGTGACTTTCTTTTTCTTTCCTTTGCTTTTTGTCTTTTTTGGTTTTCCAAGAGACAGGGTTTCTCTGTGTAGCCTTGGCTATACTAGAACTTGCTATGTAGACCAGGCTGGCCTTGAACTTAGAGAGAGCTGCATGCCTCTGCCTCTCCAGGGCTTAACCACCACCTGGCTGTGAAGTACATTCTTTGTATGCACCAGACACTGGGTTTGATCCCAGCACCCCAAAACCAAATCAAAACCCAAATATACTAACACCTCTTCAATTTCTAAGAAACAGCATTTAGTGAACTAAAAAAAAAAGATATAATTCAGAATTGTGTATATATAATAAATCATGAAGGTAAAGGAGGAAAATTAATAGAAAAATATTGGCTGGAAATATGTTATTTATAAATAGAAATACAGGGCTGGAGAGATGGCTCAGCAGGTAAGAGCTCTGACTGCTCTTCCAGAGGTCCTGAGTTCAATTCCCAGCAACCACATGGTGGCTCACAACCATCTGTAATGGGTTCTGATGCCCTCTTGTGGTGTGTCTGAAGACAGTGACAGTATACCCATAGACATGAAATAAATAAATCTTAAAAAAACAAAAAACAAAAAAAACCAAACTTCTAGAGGGAAGGGACAGTCTGGGTTCAGCAGCTGAGAACTGATCCCGCTGGGGTGGAGTCCTTCCTCTCTAAGGCTGGAGACTAAAAGCCTGTGGAATTCCTTTCTCCCTCGGCCCAGTGATCCAATCTTTCCAGCCACTCAGGCTGACCACTGAGAGCTCCTTTAGGCTTGCCGGCCGCTCTCTCAGCATGGGCACCTGGTTTCCACCCTATCTCTGTATGCTCATTCTTCCTACATGACCCCACCTGCTTTTGGCTTTGATGGTCACATGTCTCTCCATATGACAGATCAACTATCCCAGACACAAAATCAATCTTAAAAATAAACAAACAATAGACTGGGGGCTGACAATATAGCTGGATTGGTTAAATGCTTGGCTAGCATTTACAAAGCCCTGGGTTCCATTCCCAGCACCTCAGAACCTGGGCATGGTGGTGGTGGTCTGTAGTTTAACCCTTGGGAGGCAGAGGCAAGAGGAGCAGGAATTCAAGGCCGTCATCCACTGTAGTGCTCGTCTCACAAACACACAGATTTAACATAGCACAGAGTTTTCTTATCGGGTCCTGGTGACACTATTGAGTGGGACAAACAACTGTGTTATAGGTGAAGACAGCAGGGTTAAGAGAGTTGTGACTCTGCCATGATTGAAAGGTTGCCAACACCAACCACCAACTTTGGAGTTCCAGCTGTCACACACACACACACACACACACACACACACCACAACACATGTAGTCCTATTGCATGATTCCTGTCTTTGGGGGGGGGGAAAAGCTTAAGACCTTATTTCTTATTTATAATTGTATGCGTGTTTGTTCATGTGAATGCAGTATCACCGGAGGCCAGGCCAGGAGTTGGATCCCCTAGAGTTACAGGTAATAATGAGCCAGCCCACATAAGTGCTGGGAACCCAACTTAGGTCCTCAGCAAGAACAGTGCACACCTTAATTGCTGAACCATCTCTCTAGCCCCCAGTGATTCTTTTCCTGCTGGCTCCCAAATCAAAAACCCTGTCAAAAACCCCCTCACACACTTACATATCTTTTTAAAAATCACATTTAAAAAACACATTGTGGCCGGGCGGTGGTGGCGCACGCCTTTAATCCCAGTACTTGGGAGGCAGAGGCAGGAGGATTTCTGAGTTCGAGGCCAGCCTGGTCTACAAAGTGAGTTCCAGGACAGCCAGGGCTACACAGAGAAACCCTGTCTCGAAAAACCAAAAAAAAAAAAAAAAAAAAAAAAAAGAAATGCTCTAAAAAACACATTGTGGCCGGGCAGTGGTGGCGCACGCCTTTAATCCCAGCACTTGGGAGGCAGAGGCAGGTGGATTTCTGAGTTCGAGGCCAGCCTGGTCTACAGAGTGAGTGCCAGGACAGCCAGGGCTATACAGAGAAACCCTGTCTCAAAAAACAGAAAAAAAACAAAACAAACAAACAAACAAAAAAACAAACAAACACATTGTGTGTGTTGGTTCTCCTTCCAAAATGTAGGTTAGCGTGGTGGAACTCAGGTCGTCAGGAGTCTGTACCTAAGGTGCCATCTGTACATATACACACCCAGCTCGCAACCTGCCCTTTGGAAGCAAAGAAGACAGATACAATGTATGTATGACGCAAGATGGGGAAATAATTCTTCCGGGTCTTCTGCACGTGTTCTACCTACTGACCTACTTCCCTCCTCACCCCCCTCATCTCTACTTTTGGCTTGCTTTTTTTTTCCTTTTTTTTTGGTTTTTCGAGACAGGGTTTCTCTGTGTAGCCTTGGCTGTCCTGGAACTCACTTTGTAGACCAGGCTAGCCTCGAACTCAGAAATCCTCCTGTCTCTGCCTCCCAAGTGCTGGGATTAAAGGCGTGCGCCACCACCGCCCGGCTTTTGGCTTGCTTTTTTTTTTTTGAGACAAGGTCTCACTATGTAGCCTTGGCTAGCCTAGAACCCACTATGTAGACCAGATTAGACAGGAATTCTGCTGGAATTAAAAGCGTGTACCACCACCACATGCCGATGTTGCTGTTTAACCTTTTAAGACGAGAATGAAAGAGTAAGATTGCTGTGAGGAATTTATAAACCAAAAGCATCTTCCCCAAGGCCTGACCACATTGCCCTAAAGCTTGTCAGTTACTATTCCCGGCCTCAGACACTTGCCCAAGTACTTTTTCAAGTATCATTTCATTGTGTACGAGCGACATATACCTTTTGGGAAATAAGTGGTTTAGAGTTGTCAAGTCACTGCACGGCTGTACCCGTTCCAAGGAAGTTCAAACTTGAACCCAGAACCCGCACAAGCAGGAAAACCTGCGCAAAGAGGTTTAGACGCAGGAAGGGGTTACTATCTATGCTCAGCCACATTGGTAGCCTGAAACCCTGATAAATTGTAAGCGTCTATAAAGAGGATTTGGGGAAGGAAAAGCCCTAGCCCTCCACAAGAGTCAAGGTGAGTTGATCTTTGCATCTAAACCTGATTCAGTCCCTGGGGTCTCCAGCGACTTCTCCAACACAGCCTTTCAAGGGTCAAAGGCCTAGCTCTCCAAATTGTTCGGCTGAGGTGTGTTATCTTCCGCGCGGTACACAATAAGGACGCGTCCCCTTTAAGGCGCCAGCTCGCCCGCGCCGGCGGCCGGAAGTGCTGGAGCCCGGCTTGGCGGCGGCGGTGGCGGCGGCAGCCGTGGCGGCTTGTGCGCATGCTCCGTCGCCCGCCCGCCCTGGCTGCTCGCCGCCCGCCCGCCCGACGGAGACGGTGAGGAGGGGGAGGGGTGGGCGCGCGGCGCGGGCGCGGCGAGGGCTGGGGGCGGGGGGGGCGGGCGCGGGGGCCGCGCGGCGGCCGGCGAGGGCGGGCGGGCGCGCAGGGGGCGGGGGGCTGCTGCCTCCGCGGGCGCCTCCCCACGCCCTGTGCGTGCCGCCGCCGCCGCCGGGGAGCGAGCGGACGTCGCGGCGCCGCGGGGGGGTGGGGGGACGCTGCCGCTGGGTCCGCCCGAGCAGCCGGGCCGCCCCCAGCGTGGCCGGCCGGGGCTAGGCTCCGGGCCCTGCCAACCCCGTACTGGGCGGGGGTGGGGGGAGGCTCGGCGCCCCCGGACCGAGGGGCCCGGAAGTCCTCGCGGAGGGGCCAGGGGAACCCCCCCCCAGATACGGGGTCTGGGAGCTCGGGCCTTACGCGGTGGAACTGGGTCAGGCCTGGGTCGTGCGGTGGGGGAGAGGGCAGCGTGCTGGGTTTGGGGGTGGGGTGCCGAGTGTAGGAAGTAGGGTCTAGCCTTCGCCAGAGGGAAGAGGCCTCGGCCACCGGACCTGGGGAGAAGGAGGCAGGTCCTTTGAAGGGCTAGGAGAGGAAGGAGCGTCCTTCCCAAGATGAAGGGCAGTAGGAAGGAGAAGGGTCCTCCCGAGGGCTTCAGAACGGAGTGCCGCCGGTGGCCCGGTGGAGAGCAGGGTGGTTTTCTGCTTCGGGAGACGAGGGAAACCTAAGGTTATGAGGGGTAGTGAGAAGATACTTGCTGGGAAGAGGGTACCCCTTGCTTTCAGACATGACAGGGGAATTGGCCAGCTGTCCTCTATTTGAGAGGCAAGAGAAATGTGGGCCGAATCTTGCCCGAGGGTCTTGACCTGGCTGTCCAAGGAGCAGGGAAACCCTGAACTCTCAAAGTGAGACCTGTCACTGTGTCTAGGAGAACCAGGAAGTAGGGGTTTTCTCCACATCTGTACACTAACCATCTGCCCAGCCCCCTTTCTTTGCCTAGTATTATGGAACGTTTTCATAAAAGCTTGGGCCTATCGCTTCTAATGTTTCCACCATATAATAACTTGCTTTTAATTTATTCTTAATCAAAATAATTGATTAGGTGCATTCGAGCTTCGTTGGGTTAGTTTGGGCCCTGTTTTGATTTCTTACACTCTAGAGGGGTGACTTTTAAAGACGTATCTCTTGATTCCTCCAAACACCTATATAGAAGTCTCCAATCTGTGATTTATATAGAACTTCATTTCCTCTGGATACTTCCTGCAGAGTGGTTCTGTGGAATGACCTTGGGTTGGCTATATCTTAGTTCACTTTGGCTCAACAACAAAGTGCCTAAGGAAGGGGTGGACTTAGTGAGTTTTGTGCTTAGGTAATAAAGTTGCAACTTGGAGACTTGGTTTTGTTGTTGGTTTGGGTTATTTATTTATTTGAGACTGGATTTCTCTGTGTGGCTCTAGCTGTTCTGGAACTCACTCTTCAGATGATGCTGGCCTCAAATTGTTTAGGTATTTAAGACAGGGTATCTCTGTAGTCCTGGCTGCCCTGAAATCTTGTAGACTATGGTGGCCTTGAACTCGAGATTTACCTGCCTCTGCCTCATGAGTGCAGGGATTAAAGGTATATGCCATCATTGCCTGGCTTTTGTTTGTTTCTTTTTGAGATAAGGTCTCCTTTTTGTTTGGCTGGTGTCAAACTCAAAGAGATTCACCTGCCTTTGCCTCCCAACCATGCCAGGCTGTTCTGTGTGTTAGTTATTTGACACTGGGGCTCACTATGTTTCCCGTGTTAGCTCTGACTCCACTTTGTAGCCCCGGTGGCCTTGGTTTTATGATAGTCTTGTCTCAGATGCCCAGGTGCTTGCATGTAGGTGGAGGTCATTATACCAAACATGCTCGCTTTTCTTTTCTTTTCTTTTCTTTTTTTTTCCTTTCTTGGCATCTTTCTTTGTAGCTCTGGTTTGACTAGAACTTGCTATGTAGACCAGACCGACTTTACACTTGCATATCTTTCTGCTTCTGCCTCTCCTGGGCTGAGATTTTTAAATTAGATTTATTTCCTGGCACGGTGGCACATGCCTTTAATCCTGTCCTCATTCATTTGTAAGGCAGAAGCAGGCAGACATCTGAGTTTGAGGCCCACTACATTGCAAGTTCCAGGATAGCCGGGGTTAGATGGTGAACCTGTGTCTCAAAACAACAACAAAAGTGTATATGTTCCTGTGATGGTGTGTATATGTCTGTGTGTCTGCCTGCCTGCCGTGGTGTACTTGTGGAGTTCAGAGGACAACACGGGATTTGCTTCTCTCCTTCCACTGTATGTCCTTCAGATCAAGCTCATGTTTTCATGCTTGACAGCAATAACCTGTCTTTACCTTCTGAGCCATCTGACCAGGCCACCCCGCCCCTTTTTTTTAAACAAAGGTTTCATGTAGCCTCAGCCTTCTTATGTAACTGAAGATGACCTTGAATCCCTAACCCTTCTGCTTCTACCCCAGAGTGCCACTGTGCCTGACTTCCTGCTCATTTAAAAATTTTTTTAAAAAAATTCCATTTATAACAACCTTTTTTGTCTATTTTATTTATTTATTTATTTATTTATTCATTCATTTATTTATATTTTGGGGGCCAGGGTTGAGATATTCTCACTATAGTTATGCACACCTTATTGTATATTGTTTTTTTTTTTCCCTCCCCTCCTCTTTCTCCCTCTTGTTCAGGCCCTGCTAGCTCCAGCCCCCGTTCACTCTGGCCCATAGGTTCTTTATTTGTTTCTCATTACAGATGGTTGTGAGCCACCATGTGATTGCTGGTATTTGAACTCATGACCTCTGGAAGAACTGTCAGTGCTCTTAACCGCTGAGCCATCTCACCAGCACACACCCCCCCCCCCACTTTAAATATTTTTAAGTTTATAATAGTGTATGCATAATGTTGGGAGGGGGTACCTGTGCCATGGAGTGCAGGTGGGTAGAGGCCGGAGGATTTTGTGGAGTTGCTTCTTTTACCTTTACATGTATAAGGTCTAGAGTTATAACTCAGGTAACCAGGCCTTTTGTTTTTTTGGTCCTGAAAATAATTGCAGAGCAACAGCCTATTAGCACTCGTCTGTAATCCCAGCACTCTGTAGACTGAGCCAGGAAGATTGAAAATTCAAGCCCAGCCTGGACTACCTATAGTGAGACTTTTGTCTCAAATACCCCAAGTAACTGAATGTGGAGGTTCCTGCCTGCAGTTCCTGAGCTTGGTAGGTAGAAGCTGGAGGCTCAATAGCACAAGGTCACCCTCAGCTACATAGAGAGTTTGAGACCAGCCCAAAACTAAGCACAGACTACAAAGCAAACCGCAGACCTACTCTGTTTTGCTGTAGGTTGACCCCGTGGCGCAGGCCAAGCTTCGGCCCTGAGCTGTACTGCCCCTGCAATACTTCTTTCCACATAAGTGACTAAATTTTATTAAAATCATACCATGTTTTTGTATGTTCTCATAGAATTACAGAGCACACAGTGGTGTGATCTCACAAGGGATATTGCAAGGCCTCCTCTGTAGAACCCGTGGGATCAGCTCCCTTGTCTCACCTCTGGAGTTTGTGTTGTTGTAAACAAGGGACAGTTTTGTTTTCATGCATCCTAAAGAGATGACCCTGCAGTTAGCCATCTAGTCTGCTATTGATTTGGGGTTACTCACTAGAAGTGTGATATTTAAGATAATAATATTGAACCTAGACTTCATTTTACTAAGAATTATGGGTTGTCTTGTTGGAGTGGACTTTTCTCTGTCACTAAAAACATGTTCTAGATGACTCTTAGTCTCAATGGTTAGAAGCCAGAACTTTCCTGTGGGTTTCGGGGTCTGGAAGGAATCAAGTACAAATTCTGTAGAGGGTTTTAACAACTTAGCCACTCTCCTTATTCAAGATGTCCACAGGAACTCAGCCTCACTGGGAAGAAGGTTGAAATTAGAAGCACCATCCCAATTCTTCTGTGACCCAGTAATTTATCTGAGCTACTTATTTAAAAAACAAAAAACAATAAAGTTAGAGCCGGGCGGTGGTGGCGCTCGCCTTTAATTCCAGCCCTCAGGAGGCAGAGGCAGGCGGATCTTTGAGTCCCAGAACAACCTGATCTACAGAGTGAGTTTCACGATAGCCAGAGCTACACAGAGAAATCCTGTGTACCTGAAGACAGTCTTTGACTCTACACATATAGTCCCAATACCCAAAGGCAGTAGGATTCTTACAAGATGAGTCCTAAACAAGGAAGCTACCATATAACAAGACCATGTCCCAGCCTCCTGTCTCCCTACAACCTCCCAAGATTAAAATTCTGCTGCTTTTTTGATGGAAAAAATAAATAAATCTTGGCTTGGGAGTCAAATTTGTACCTCAAGTGTTATTTGTTCTTTTTTTTTTTTTTAATATTAATTTTCTTATCTGGACCTGGTGGCGCACATCTTTAATCCCAGCATTGGGAGGCAAAGGCAGGTGAATCTCTGTGAACTCAAGGCCAGCCTGAGTCCCAGGACAACAGCCAAGACTATATAGAGAGACCCTATCTTGAAGAAGAAAAAAAAGGTTTACTTTCTTGTTTGAGGCCAACCTGGTTTAGTGAGTTTCAGACTAATCAGATCTACACCCCCCCCCATCTCAAAAAAACAAGACAAAGCAAAAGGTTTTTTTTTTTTAATGCACATGAATATTTTACCTAAATGTATGTATGTGTGCCACATTTGTACCTAGGGAAGTCGGAAGAGGGTATCAAGCCCCCTGGGACTGGAATTGAGTTGACTGTGAGCCCATGTGGGTGTTGGGAACCCAACCTGGGTCCTCTACAAGATTAACAAGAGCTCTTACCTGATGATACATCTCTCTAGCCCCTACCTCAGATTTAAGATGCTACTATTTTATACAAACCCTCAGAGGGTTTCTTTTTACATTGTATTGTAAAGCTGAGCACAGTGGCATACATCTGTAAGGCCAGCATCTGGGAAGTGAAAGGAGGAGGACCAGGAGTTCAGGATCATCCTCAATGACACAGGGGTTTTCAAGGCCACCGGAAAATTAGTAAACTTATAGTTGAATGACTCTGGAGGCCGTGGCAGGAGAATCCCAGCCCCCACCTACCCTCTCACCCAAAGAGGAAAGAAAAGCATGATGGGAAGCTATCTCAGACCTAGTGAAGGAAGTCTGTGGAAGGCCTTTGCACAGAAATGATTCAGACATCTCCAAAGGGTTAACAGAGACTAGCCTGAAGGAAGGGAAGGACAATCCTTGGGGCAGAAAGCAAGGTCCGAGGCTCAGTCCAGGAAATGTGAACTGTTTGAAAGCTGGAAAAGTGACAGGAGCTTTGAGAAGAGGGCTGATTGGCAAGACTTCATAGGCCACAGTAAAGCACTTGAACTTGATTCTCATAGCAACAGGAGTGCATATTAAGGCATGGCCTTTGGTAGGATCACTTGGTTATATGGGAAATGAACTGGAGGAATCCAAGACCAAAGATTAGGATATAGAGAAATAGCTGGAAAAGCCCAGGTGGCAGTATGACATCCTAGATACCGTGTTGATGGCACAGATGGAGAATGGGAGGAGCACGCACGCACGCATGCACGCACAGGAGATTGGATAGGGTTTTGTGGTTGGATTTAGAAAGAGGAGACAAAAATAATTCCTGAGTTCCCTCCTTTTGAAAACAGGTGGAGGCTTACACCACTTAGGGAAACAGGAATTCTAGGAGCAGGTTTAAGAGAATATGGTTCAATTTGATGTAGTGGAGGCCAATAAATACAGAGATGTAAAATCCATTAAAAAAAAAAAGAAAAACTTGAATGGAATTAGAAGCCAGATATGAAGGAATTTTACCAGGTCACATATACATGACAAAGTGAATCCATATTATCTATCATTGTCAAAGCTGAGGAGAAAGATGGGCACACAAGAGTGTTTCAATAAAACAGTGCTTAAGCACTGAGCCTGAGGAGGCAAACTTTTGAGGCAGGCCCGAGTTACATAACAATACTCTGTCTTGAAAAACCAAGAACAAGCTGGGTGTCGTGGTGTACACCTTTAATTCCAGCACTTAGGAGGCAGAGGCAGGTGGATCTTTTGAGTTTTGTCTTACGGAGTGACTTACAGGACAGCCAGGGCTATACAGAAAAACTCCAAGAACCAAGAAAGGGGGCTGGAGAGATGGCACAGCAGTTAAGAGCACCGACTGTTCTTCCGAAGGTCCTGAGTTCAAATCCCAGCAACCACATGGTGACTCACAGCCATCTGTAATGGGATCCAGTGCCCTCTTCTGGTGTGTCTGAAGACAGCTACAGTGTACTCACATACATTAAATAAATAAAATCTTTTAAAAAAAAGGAAAAAGAAAAAAAGGAAAGGAAAAGAACAAAGTGCTAATGTGCATGGCCCTGTGTTCGATCCCCAGAAGAAGCAGGACAAATTAGCAAGAAGGCACAGGACAGCTATGGCTGGGCAGTGTGTAACAGCAGGAGAGAGTGACAGCCCACATTTGGGGGAAATTCTGAAAAGAAAGTGCAGGGATGGTGGCTTCATGGAGGAGTGAGCTTTGCAGTGTGCTGGGGCTTAGAGAACGGGAAGGTTAGAGTGCTGGAATTAGTGTGTGTTCAAAGTATGACAAGTGGCTGACAGGGTTGGAGATGAATGCTGTAGATGAAACTGGCATATTCTAGGCCAGTGAGGGCCACTTTGAACCACATGTTAAGTATGTACTAACAAGGCTGGCAGAACCGAGGAGTGCCTTGGGCCCCTAGCTCCTCAAGCACATTCCAGTTTGAATCCATGATCAACATGGCTGTCTCCTGCTCACCTTCACATACTTACATACACTGAGGTAGTAATTCCATGTATTTTCTTGTACTCTCTACCAGCCACAGTTCCCCTCTCTTCTTCATTCTCTTCCTCCTCCTCCTCCTTTATTAAAGACAGGCTGGCCTCCAATTTATGTATCTCAGGCTATCTTCAAATGTTTCATAATCTTCCTGATTCAGCCTCAGTATGAGTGACAGCACCTGGCCCCTTCTCTCCCTTTCAAGTGTAGTGTAAAGGACTGCTCGCTGTTAGAGCGCTTACCCACCATGCACAAGACTCTCATTTGGGTTCCTAGCGCCAAAAAAAGAAAATTTCCTGAGCTCTGAAGTCTAACAACTGTAGGATATCCTGAGACCCTCTGGGTTTTCTTTTTTTTAAAGATTTATTTACTTATTAATATGTAAGTACACTGCCACTGTCTTCAGACACACCAGAAGAGGGTATCAGATTCCATTACAGACGGTTGTGAGCCACCATGTGGTTGCTGGGATTTGAACTCAGGACCTTTGGAAGAGCAGTCAGCGCTTTTAACCACTGAGCCATCTCTCCAGCCCACCTCTGAGTTTTCAAAAAGATTAGGACAATGGAGACAGCAAATGGCGCAGTAGGTAAAAGTACTTGCCATTGCAAGCCTGAATCTCGTGGTGGAAGGAGAGGACTGACTCCTGAAGGTTGTCCTCTGGCCTCTAAGAGGGTGCCTTGGCATATGCACAGACATACAAACAGCAATTTAACAAACCAAAAGGTTGGGTCAGCACGTCAGCCTGAAGGAGCACATGGTACTTGGTGGTGCTGTCCTCAGTAGCTCTGCAAGGAACTGTCAGACCACATCATCTCCATTCACTCTGAATAACTGATATGTTCCCGTGACCCATGTGGAGGTGCAAACCTTAGTCCCAACACTCCCAGTAGAAGCAGGAAGATCAGGAATTCAAGGCCATCCTCAGTTACAGAGAAAGTTCCAAGTCAGCCTGGACTATTTGAGACTCCATCTCTAAAAAAACAAACAAACAAACAAAAAAAAAACCCCACAAAGTTCTTAGAGCCAAGCTTGGTGACTTAAACCCTGTAATTCCAGCACATTGAAGCTGAGGCAGAAGGATTGCTTTGAGTTTGAGACTTTGTCTCCAAAAGAAAAGTTCTGGACTAGAGAGATGGCTCAGTGGCTAAGAGCACTGAGTGCTTTTCCAGAGGATTGGATTCGACACCCTCACAGACATTCATGCAGGCAAAACACCATGCACATAAATTAAAAATAAATTATTTTAAAAAAAAGAAAGTTCTTGGCCACATGGTGGCTCATGCCTCTAATGTGAGTTGTAGGATCTCTGAGTTTGAGGCTAGTCTCGTCTACAATCTGAGTTGTAGAACAGCCAGGGCTACACAGAGAAACCATGTCAAGAAAGATAGAAAGAAAGAAATAGGCTCCCCCCTCCACCCCACCCCCCGAGACAGGGTTTCTCTGTATAGCCCTAGCTGTCCTGGAACTCACTCTGTAGACCAGGCTGGCCTCAAACTCAGAAATCCTCCTGCCTCTGCCTCCCAAGTATTGGGATCAAAGGCGTGTGCCACCACTGCCTGGCTAAGAAATAGGTTTTTAAGACAGTGAAGTAAGCATTTATTTTTTGTTTTGTTTGTTTTGTTTTGTTTTTAAAGATTTATTTATTTATTATATGTAAGTACACTGTAGCGGTCTTCAGACACCAGAAGAGGGCGTCAGATATCTTTATGGATGGTTGTGAGCCACCATGTGGATGCTGGGATTTGAACTCATGACCATTGGAAGAGCAGTCGGTGCTCTTACTGGCTAAGCCATCTCTCCAGCCCCCGAAGTCAGCATTTATTAACAGCTATACATCTGAATTCAGATATTTACTGGGTGTTTTTTTTTTTTTTTTTTGGTTTTTCGAGACAGGGTTTCTCTGTGTAGCCCTGGCTGTCCTGGAACTCACTTTGTAGACCAGGCTGGCCTCGAACTCAGAAATCCACCTGCCTCTGCCTCCCAAGTGCTGGGATTAAAGGCGTGCACCACCACTGCCCGGCTACTGGGTGTTTTTTAAGGCTAGAGCACTATATGTAATATCAAATACTTGATATGTAATGGCTACTTGCACTTAAAATAGGTATGATTCCTACCTTCCAGGGGCCACTCTTTGGGATGGAACTAGTCTATGCTGTAACTTGATCCACAGAAAAAATAAGCCAGGTATGGTGCATGCTTGCAATGCCAGCACTTGGGAGGCAGAGGTGGAAGGATCAGCAAGGTGGAGCCAGCCTGGAAGCCAGCCTGGAATATGTACTGAGAGTCCTTTTTCAAAACCAAAACCAAGAGCAAAGTTCTCTGATCCCAGAAGTCAGGAGGCAAAGGCAGACTCATCTTTGAGTTTGAGGCCAACCTGGTCTACATATTGATTTCCAGGTCAGACAGCATTACATAGTGAGACCCTGTCTCAAAAAACCAGACAGAGAAAACCCCAAACAAAACCAAAATCTTACATTCTAGTGCTGTTAATCTCCGTGCTGACGTGATCCTTCCCAGTGCCTGTGATCCAAAGCTACCAATTGAATTTCTCTAAATTTGAGAGGAGATGCACAGTGAGGTCTGAGGAGCTGGTAGAGTTGGCTCTGGCAAACCACTGGTGAGTCATGTCTATGAAAACATTCTAAGAGCCCATGTGCACCTGTCAGTTCCTCTCAGTCCTCATCCTTTGCAGAGGACGGTTTGTGGGCACTCTGAGCTGTTCCTTATCTGCTGCTCCTCTCCTGTAGCTGTCTCTTTCAAGATGAAGTTACTCATGCGTCTTGTTCCCCACAGCAGCCCCAGCTAGCTGACTTCATGTGAAAGATGGCCAATGCAGAAGTGAGCGTCCCAGTGGGAGATGTGGTTGTGGTTCCCACTGAGGGAAATGAAGGCGAGAACCCAGAAGACACCAAAACTCAAGTGATCTTGCAGTTACAGCCTGTGCAACAAGGGTGAGTGGGTAGAGATGTGAATCTTCCAGACAGTCGTTATTGGGAGGTTTAAAGGATGGGAAAATGAGACCTGTACAGTGGTTTGGTGCAACATGAACATTTGCTTCAGTTAGAGCTGGTTGGGTTTTCATCTCAGTGGTAGGTACTCCTTCTGTCATCTTAGAACTCTGCCCAGTTTCCTCCTGTCTTTACAGTGTGAGCTCTCCGAGGGTGAGTTACGTGGCTCCCTCATCTCTGTCCACACTGCTTAGCACAGGGCCCTGATGCATATTTCTCAAATGTGATGTTGACTCAGAAAGGCATATCCAAAGATATTTCTACTATAAGCTCTCAAACGGTCATGGATAGGCAAGTAATCAAGCTCAGTCTATCAAAAGTATCTGTCCACCCCCATCACCATAAAGATGCACTATGAAGGTGTTAGAGGAAACATAGTACAAGGTCCTCACCAGCACGAAGCTGGCAATTAGTTTTAAAAGCCAAAAGAGCATGAATCTAAGTACGGAGTCCCTTGTATAGTGAAGACGAAGAAGTGTTGAGTGGATCTCTATCAGTCAGAAAGGAAGGCTGACTAAAATGCCTTTGCGATGTCCAGGTCAAACCTGGGACTTTTCTTATGTTGCACAGATGCTCTGCCCCTGAGCGGTGCTCTAGATTAGCCCCAAAGACAAGACTTAAGGAGCTTTTCTTTGGGCTGGCTGGCGGTCACACACTCCTTTGATCCCAGCACTGGGGAGGCAGAGGCCTGTGAATCTCTTGAGTTGGAGGCCAGCCTGGTCTACAGAGCAAGTTCCAGAACAGTCAGGGCTACACAGAGAAACCCTGGAGGGGGCAAGTTGATGGTAGTGGTCTGTCAGTCAGTCTGTCTGTCTTCTTTCCTTCCTGTCTTTTTCTGTCTTTATTTTTTTGAGAGAAGGTCTTGTTATGTAGCCCAGATTGGACTACACTCTCCTTCTCGCTTAGTCTCTTCAGCGTTGAGATGATAGGTGTGTGGTGCTGCCATTCCTAACTTTAAAGGGTGAAAAATAAAAAGCCTACTGGTGGTGGCACATGCATTTAGTCCCAGCACTTCGGAGGCAGAAAGCCAGCCTTTTCTACAGGGTGAGTTCCAAGACAGCCAGGGCTACACAGAGAAACCCTGTCTTAGAAGTACATACATACTACATATACATACATACATACATACATACATGTGTTATATATAATTAGGTACACACTTTTAATCCCAACACTCAGAAGGCAGAGGCAGGCTGACTTCTGTGAGTTCAAGGGTAGCCTGGTCTACAGAGCTAGCTCTGGTATAGTCAAGGCTACACAGAGAAACTATCTCGAAAAACAAAAACAAATACACACATACAACACACATACACACATATATATGTATTTTACGCACACACACACACACACAACACATACACACACATATATATGTATTTTACACACACACACAACACACATACACACACATATATATGTATTTCACACACACACACACACAGAGGCTAGAGACATGACTCAGAAGTTAAGAACGCTGACTGCTTTTGAAGGGGACCAGGATTCCACCCCTAGCATTCTCATAGCAGTGGGCACAGTATGTTTGTGGTGTGTATACATGCATATAGGTATCCACCTATAAAAGTAAATCACTTTTTAAAATCACAAAAATGGAACAAATAAAAGCTAAGATGTAACTGGACCAGAAAGGAAAAAAAAAAGAAAAGAAAAGGGACTTGTGTCGTGGTGACAACCAGGTGGGGTAGCTGGTTCTAGAGCTGAGGGTGTGGGCAAAGGGAGGGCATCAGAGAATTTGATACCTTTTTTTTTTTTTAAGATTTATTTATTTATTATGTGTTCTGGCTGTCCTCAGACACACCAGAAGAGGGCGTCAGATCTCATTACGAATAGTTGTGAGTCACCATGTGGTTGCTGGGAATTGAAATCAGGACCTTCGGAAGAGCAGTCAGTGTTCTTAACCACTGAGCCATCTCTCCAGCCCTACTTTTTAAATTTTTGAGTGCATCATTGCATGGGAATGTGCACACGCATGTAGATGCTCGTGGAGACCAGAAGAGGGCATCAGATCCTAAAGCTGGGGTTACATTTAGTGAGCCAACAGCCATGGGTGGGTCCTCTGGGATAGGCAGAGCCAACTCTGCAGCACAGTGCTCTTTTTGAAAGTAGGATCTCAGGCTGTCCTTGAACTCACTACAAGGCCTACGCCAACCTCAAACTAGAAATCCTCTTGTCTCAGCTTCCCCCAGAGTTGGAATTACAGGCATTCAGTACTAAACTTGACTTGTATCTGTACTTTCCCAGGTATTTATTATGTACATGTTTGCGGGAATGCACTAGGTACACAGGCAAGCTGACACACCTTCCCATGGGTACACAGAGACGCTGACAGTGTCTGAAGTGATACTTTTATATTACTAAGTTGACTTTAAAATAGGCCTAAACTTAACCTTGGTTTCCTCCATATACCGTGAAATATCTAGAAGCCTTTTACTAATTCTAGGGAAGGCCTGGGGCATATCTCAGGGGTTAAGCACTTGCCTGATGTGGGCAAGGTTCTGAGTTCTGAGTTCACACTTCTGTCACTGCGAATGATAATTCCCAGAGCTTTCCATAATAGAAAATATACTTCATGTACTTCCTTACTTCCTGAGGGGGGGGTTGAAGAAGAGAGGGGGGAGGGGGGAGGGAGGGGGAGGGAGGATGCTCAATCTGGATAAGTGGGGCATGGAGCACCAAGCCTGTGATGCTAGTACTCAAGGCTGTGCTCAGCCCATAGCAAATTGGAGGGCCGTCTGAACTGTATGAAGTCCAGTCTCACAGCAAACACACAAACCCAGTGAGAATGACCCAGTAACTACAAAAGGCTCCGCGGATCCCTCAGTGATGCAGTACTTCCCAGTGTGCAGAGGGCCAGACTTAAATCTCTAGCATCGCTAGCCATTTCAAAATGGTTATTAATTTTTCAAATAAATCTCTTTAATAACATTTTTAGAGATCTTAGAGGAAATGAAGGGAACAAGGTTCTGTCACCATTTCTGACTTTCCAGGCATTTTGAGTTCATAATAATCCATAATGAGTAGTTTATGTTTTCATTTTGTTGATGTTACTGATTTTTGTTAGTTTTTGACATGTATGAGTCTTTTGGTAGTGTGTATGTTTGAGCACCACATAAGTGCAGTGTTCACAGTATTAGAGATGGTTCTTAACCAATATTTAGGTGCTGGGAATTAAACACAGGTTGTTAGCTGGGCATGATGATAAATACATTTAGCCTCAGCACTCAGGAGACACAGGCAGTCTGTGAGTTCAAGCCCAGCCTGTTCTACATAGTAAGTTCCAAATCTATGTAGTGAAACCATATCTCAGAAAAATAAAATAAAATAAGACAAAAAACCCAGGTTCTTCGGAAGAAAAGTCAGTGCTTTTAATCACTGAGCTAGCTATCTAGCCACATATTTTATTCTTCTGATACTTGATCTTATTGTGTAGCTCAGACTGGCCTCAAACTTGATGCAGTCCTCCTGCCTTAGCTTTCTTTTTGGGGGGGGAGGAGCACACCTGTTATCCCATCTTTTTTTTTTAAAGATTTATTTATTTATTTTATGTATGAGTACAGTTATAGCTGTCCTCAGACACACCAGAAGAGGGCGTCAGATCCCATTACAGATGGTTGTGAGTCACCATATGGTTGCTGGGAATTGAACTCAGGACCTCTGGAAGAGCAGTCAGCGCTCTTAACCAATGAGCCATCTCTCCAGCCCTGCCTTAACTTTTTTTTTTTTTTTTTTTGGTTTTTCGAGACAGGGTTTCTCTGTGTAGCCCTGACTGTCCTGGAACTCACTTTGTAGACCAGGCTGGCCTCGAACTCAGAAATCCTCCTGCCTCTGCCTCCCAAGTGCTGGGATTAAAGGCGTGCGCCACCACCGCCCAGCTGCCTTAACGTTCTTGATGCTGGATTACAGATATGAGCCATCATGCCCAGTAGTTTTCATATTTTATTTTAAGCACTGTTTTCTAATCTCCAGCTCACTCCTTATACATCACAGACCTACTTACTGAAGCTATTGTGTGGCCATGTCGGTGTATGAAATGCCAGGCACACAATAGTGAACAAAAACATGAACATGTTTAATCTAGAGCATCTCTTAGGGGAGATAGAGATAAATAAGAATTTGTTTTTTCTACATTTTATTCTTTTGCTACATTATGCATAAGTACCATATGTGTGCTTGGTGCCCTTGGAGGTGTCAGAAGGAAGCATCAGATACCCTGAAACTGGATTTATCAGTGATTGTGAGCTACTGAATGGGTGCTGAGAACAGGATGTGGGTCCTCTGCTGGAGCAACGGAGGCATTAGATGGAAGGAAAAGCATCTAATATTTATATTAATGATTTATTTTTATTTCATGTGCATTAGTATTTTGTCTGCAAGTATATCTGTGTGAGGATGTCAGATCCCCTGGAACTGGAGTTGCAGTCACTTGTGAGCCATCACGTGGGTACTGGGAATTCAACCCAGGCCTCTGCAAAAGCAGCTGGTTCTTCTTCTTCTTTTTTTTTTTAAAGATTTATTTATTTATTTATTATATGTAAGTACACTGTAGCTGTCTTCAGATACCAGAAGAGGGCATCAGATCTCTTTACAGATGGTTGTGAGCCACCATGTGGGTGCTGGGATTCAAACTCAGGACCTTCAGAAGAGCAGTCAGTGTTCTTACCTGCTGAGCCATCTCTCCAGTCCCCCAGCTGGTTTTTCTTAACTGCTAAGCCATGGTTCCAACCTTTGTTGTTATTGCTTAATTAGCATTTTTAAATTTGATTTGTTCATATAGTTTTATAACTACCATTAAAATTATATTCAGAATCCAAACACTTTGGCAACATATCAAACATAAAAATAGCTAGTGTGGATTTAACCTCAGAACTCAGCTGTCCTAGAACTCACTCTGTACAGCAGACTGGCCCCAGCCTCCCGAGTGCTGGGATTCAAGCACCACTACTGCCTGGCTTGGTTCTCCTTTCTCATTGCACAGTATCAATAACTGATTCTTACAGAAATAACCAAATTCTTAGCTCAGAGTCTTTATTATATACTTGGGCAATACCTGAAAACTGTCAGTAGCTGAGAACACAGTCACATGTGACTGTTAACAAGTACACCTGAACCAAAGAAGCTGACATCTTAGCTGAGTTTGCCTGTCCTGAAACACTGCCCTCTTGACATAACTGACTTTTTTGAGGCAGAGTTTATGTAAAAGCCCTGTGTGTCCTGGAGCTCTCGTTATAGACCAGGTTGGCTTTGAACTCACAGAGATCTGCCTACCTCTTCTACTTTCAGTAGGAAGAACATGACAGAGTTTATCCTGAAGACTAGTGATTTAGAGCACAGGGTGGAGTCTGGCTGATGTGCATTACTGGAGTGAGCTCCACCTTCGAGCCTGTGGCAGCATTGCTGGTCTCCTGAGACAGGTAAAACGCCTGTCTGGAGAAGGACTGACTCCTCCTCCTCCTCCGAGCCTTCTTACACTCTCTCAATGTCAGTAATCATCACGAGCCTGGGGATGGGCCACCCTTTGGCAGTCCCAAGTGGTCTGCAAACTGCTTATAAAGACAGGTGGAGAGTTGAGCTCAGCCAGTTCAGTGCTTGCCTAGTTGCCTCTGAGCATGAGGTCCTCAGGTGTAGTAGTTGTTGTTGTTTTGACTTGTGGTTTTCAAGACAACGTTTCTCTGTATAGAGTTCTGTAGACCAGACTGCCCCTGAACTCATATAGATCCACCTGTCTCTGCTTCCTGAGTTCTGGGATTAAAGTCATATGCCACCACTTCCAGGCAGTCCTGAGTATTATCCCTAGCAATGCAAAAAATAAAAAATAAACCCAACAATGGGAGTATGAAATCACTGCCTGTAATTTCAGCACTGTGGAGTCTGAGGCAGAAGGATCACTTGAATTTGAGGCCAGTCTAGGCAACTTATTATGACCTTGTCTCAAAATAAAAAGTAAGAGATGAAAAAAATAAATAGCAATTTAGCTCAGGGGTGGAACCCTGGGCTAGCAGGTGAGAGGTTCTAGGTTTAGTCCCTAGAACTGCAAATACAAAGAAACCCAAATTTTAAATGTTTTGAGGAGGAGAATCAGATGATTACTCTGGTAGAAGTATACAGGACTAATGAGAGTCTGGGCAAGCTTTTCCAGGTGGGACTGAATGAGGCCTGAGTCAAAGTAGCAGCAACGGCACTAGAGGCAGGTAGGACACATGGAGTTAAAGAGATGTCTGGCAAGATTTGACAGCTGTCAGAACTGAGGGAAAAAATCAGAAAACTAGCAGAAGTGCTGGGTATGCAGTTTAGTGACAGAGTGCCTATCTACCACAGATAAGGGTCTAGTTTAATGTCCATTGTACAAAAGAAAGGGAAAGAAATAGAAGCAATCGGGCTGGAGAGATGGCTCAGCGGTTAAGAGCACTGACTGCTCTTCCAGAGGTCCTGAGTTCAAATCCCAGCAACCACATGGTGGCTCACAACCATCTGTAATGGGGTCTGATGCACTCTTCTAGTGTGTCTGAAGAGAGCAATGGTGTACTCATATGCATAAAATAAATAAATAAAAATCTACAAACAAACGAAGTTGCAAGTATAAAATTTTATGGTTGGGGGTCACACAGTGTTAGTAGCTGTGTTAGAGGATTGCAGTGAAAGGAAGGTGAGAACCTGTCCTACAGTTGTTGAGGAAGGGCTGGAGAGATGACTCAGCGGGTAAAGAGAACGTATTGCTCTTCAGAGGACCCAAGTTCGACTCCCAACAGCCACATCAGGCAGCAGCTCACAACCACCTGTAACTCCAGATCCAGGGTATCTGACATCCTTTCTTTTTTTTTTTTTTTTGCTGAAGAGTAGTTTTTATTCTCGATATTCTTTTATTCTATTCTATTCACCTGGGATAGGTGGAGCAAATCCAACGTGCAGTCAGGGACTCTCAACACAGTCCCTCTAGTGGACTGGGCATATCTTCCATTTCTGCTTCAAAGACACTGAGGTCCGAAAGCACAGATGCAAAGCCAGGAATCATCCTGTGAAGAGTTTATTCTTAGCACATAGAACACACTCTTAAGGGGAAAAAAAATTCTTTAAAGCTCCAGTAGACATTATAAATTAATTTACAAATATAGAATTGTGTTAGAGCCAGGCGGTGGTGGCGCACGCCTTTAATCCCAGCACTTGGGAGGCAGAGGCAGGCGGATTTCTGAGTTCGAGGCCAGCCTGGTCTACAAAGTGAGTTCCAGGACAGCCAGGGCTACACAGAGAAACCCTGTCTCGAAAAACCACAAAAAAAAAAAAAAAGAATTGTGTTAGAAATATCCATAAAAGTCCTTGATTCTTCACATACAAAAATATTCAGAAAAAATTTTATGCACAAAATATGAGGCCAGGTAGTTTCTTTGGTTATCTTTTTGCAGAATTTCTGACATCCTTTCTGTTCTCCTTAGGTACATGCACGCATGTGTACACACATACACAATGTGTACATGCATATAAGCAATCATATGGTTTTATACACATAAGTAACACAAATCTTTAAAGATATTAAGGAAAGGGTCCATGTAATACAGTAGCAAAGGGAGTAAATGTATCAAGGGTTAAATCACTTGGCGAGAGGTGAGTTTCATCTTCAGGCAGTAACTGCTAAGTAAGTGGTCTGGGCCTCTTGGAGTTTGCAATGGGAAGCTTGTCAAAGCATTAAAGTCATGTCGTAAATATACTTATTTTAGTCCTTTTCTGATTAAAACAAATATTTTCACCCCATGCTGTGAATAGTAATTTTCTTCGTGACTTATGTAGTTCCTTTATTGATGGCCGCTTTTACTGCAGGATTTATGAAGCCGGGTCAGAGAGCAGTGCAGCAGTTGTAGCTGTAGAGACCCACACGATACACAAGATCGGAGAAGGAATTGGTGAGTCTTTCTGCCGTTCTATCCAGTGCCTTTGACTTGAGCTTGTTGGTGAGTTTCTATATGTTTTTGCTTTGAAATCTCTGAGGATGAAACTCAGGACCTTGTCCAAGCCAGCAGGTGGTCCATTCCTGAGCTGTGCCCCCAGCCTGTGATTTCTGGTCTTTTGTGCCTTCTTTTCTGTCCCGACCAATCCCGCGTACCAACTGATACTGCCAGTTAAGCTGGCAGACTTGGCCAGGCATGGTGGACCATACCTTTAATCCCAGCACACAGGAGGCAAACACAGGCCTGAGTTCAGGCTCTTGTCTCAAAAAGCCAACCAAGCTGGGTTGTGGGTACACATGTCTTTTACCCTAGCACTAGAGATTTTGAAGCCAGCCCGGTCTACAGAGCAAGTTCAGGACAGTCAGGACTACACAGAGAAACCCTGTCTCAACAAAACCAAACAAACATACAGAAAGAAGGCAGACCTGTCACTTGATCACTTAACATTAATATATTATAGTAGCCAAAAGTTTGTTTGTTTTATCTAAAAAAAAAAGAATCCTACAAAGAGAGGCGGGGTAGAACGTTTAGCTTGAGTCTCTCTGTGGGGTCCCTAAGCGCCACTTGGGGAAGAAACAAATTCAAAAGAAACTAACAAGCATGGGACCTGGGGTGTGAACCTGGAAGTCTAGCTACTTGAGCAGTTGAGGCAGAAGAATCACAAGTTTAGGGCCTGTCTGTGCGGCAGGGCAAGTTCAGAGCCAGAAGATCAGGGGCATAAACTCAATAGTAAAATGCTTGCCTCGCTTGTACAAGGACTGGCATTCAGTCCTTAGTCATCTGTCCCCCTTCCTCTGCCCACACAGCGCAGAGGGTATAGTGAGGCTCACCTGTACACAATAGAGAGCCCGAGACAGGAAGATTGTGTTTGAGGTTGGCCTATATTACAAGACTTTGTTGGGTTGTTTTTTTTTTTTTGTTGTTTTTTGTTTTCTGTTTTCTGTTTTTTAAAAAAAGATCCCACAAAGAAACAGGAGCCTGTAGATTGATCCCTGTCATTAGGTGAGGCTGTTGGTGAAGACCGAAGAAGTATATTATATTAACTGGGAATTTGTCAATGGAAGGAAATTTAGAAACTAAGCAAATATGACTTTTTTTTTTTTTTTGGTTTTTTGAGACAGGGTTTCTCTGTGTAGCCCTGGCTGTCCTGGAACTCACTCTGTAGACCAGGCCGGCCTCGAACTCAGAAATCCGCCTGCCTCTGCCTCCCAAGTGCTGGGATTAAAGGCGTTCGCCACCACAGCTCGGCCTCAAATATGACTTCCTTACATTTCACTGTGTGTTTTTGGGAAACTCCTCTTTCTGAAGCTCACATTCATATGTAAAACATAGGAAGTAATTTCCATCTCAAAAGATTATAGGAAGAATTAAAAATTCTGGGTGTGTTGTTTCATGTCTGTAATCCTGGTACTTTGTAAATAGTGACAGCAAGATCAGGAGTTCAAGGCCACCCTTGCCTACATAAAAAGTTCACAGCAGCTTGAGGAACACAAGGCCCTGTCTCAGAAACAAACAAAAGAGTTATAATAGTAAAACAAATAGAGGAAAAACAAAAAACAAAATAAAACCGCAAAGGTTTACGGTATGATTGGCCATATTGTTCAGCGGTACAACACTTACCTAGCATGCACAAAGCCTTGGGTTTGAGCCTCAATCACAAAACAAGAGAACCTGAGGGACGGGGAGATGGCACAGCAGATGAAGGTACTTGTCATGTAGGCAGGCAAACCTGCAAAGGAGTTTAATCCTAGAACCCACGAGAAGGTGGAAGAAGAGGACAGACACTCGAGAGTTGTTTCTGATCTCTCCAGGCGTGACGCATGCTTCTTCCAATACGACATAGCTACTATGTCAAACTTCACAGGTATTCCTGGGGCTGGAGAAATTAAGTAGTTAATAATCTTTTTTTAAAAAAAGATTGAGTTATTTATTTATTTATTTAGTGTATGTGTGTACATCATAGCTGTCTTCAGACACACCAGAAGAGGACATCGAATCCCATAACAGACGGTTGTGAGCCGCCATGTGGTTGTTGGGAATTGAACTCAGGAGCTCTGGAAGTCAGTGATTTTAGCCACTGAGCCATCTCTCCAGCCCCAGTAGTTAATAATCTTAAGTAAGCTGTGAGGACCTGGCTGAGATTCCCAGCATTCACACGGCAGCTCACAACCATCATAACTCCAGTCCCAGGGGATTCAGTGCTTTCTTCTGGTCTTTGCAGGCATCAAGCTAACAAGTGGTGTACAGACTTGCATGTAGACAAAACACCCATGCTCATAGATAAAATAAAAACTAAAAAAAAAAAGAGTGCCCTGTTGGTGCTGGGGATAGAGCTCAGTTGGTAGAGTGCAGGGTCAGTAATCTGAGATGGTCATTGCTGTATACTCAGTTCAGGGCCAACCTGAGCTACATGAGACCCTATCCAAAGAAGAAGAAGGAAAGAAAGAAAGAAAGAAAGACAGACAAAAAAAAACATGGTATGAAAGGAACCCAAAAAACTGTATTGGCACTTGAGTTTAGGAAAGAGTCATTTAGTAATAGCAGATTCCTTTTCTATTTCAGATGCAAGCAGTATAGAAGCAGATGAGGATATGGAGATTGCTTACCCTATCACCTGTGGCGAGAGCAAAGCTGTCCTCCTCTGGAAGAAGTTCGTGTGTCCAGGAATAAATGTGAAGTGCGTCAAGGTAATTTCTTCTGTCCTGAAGTTTGGTTTCAATGCCTTCTCCCTCTCTCCCTTACCAGGTCAGCTTCTGCCAGGAAAGGCTCTGATCCAGGCATCCTAGGTGAGGGCTCGGACACCGAACTATCACCGGCTTTTTATTTTACAGCTAGTTTTACATTTTTATATCTTTATTTTATTTTATTTATTTTAACGTTTATGTAGTTATTTTGCGTGGCAGCCATACAAAGGTCAGAGGAAACTTGCCCTCCTCTGTTCTGTCTTTTACCGTGTGGATTCATCTGAGGATTAGACTCTGCTTGTTAGGCTCGGCAGCACAGCTGCTGCTCCTACCTGACTTGGGTTCTGGAGCCCTGGCCAGGGGCATGGAGCGGGTGAAGACAGGACAGCCACATACATGTACAGTAAAGCTGGGTCAGGTGTGGTGCTCTTTACAGCTACCTGTAACCTCAGCACAGAGGGAGAGGTTAGCTAGTCTTGGGAGCAGGGCTCTGTGAGTGAGCGGTCTCAGGCTGGAAACATCTGGGGGCGGGGGAGGGGAGCTGCCATTGCTGGTCTTTGCTCACAGTGATCAGTTATTCCTAAGCACTCACTTGTACTGGGACTCGTGAGCCTGGACTATAACGGGTAAAGATTTTGCCAATTACCACATGGTCTGAAGCTCTGGGATTCCTCAGCACGGCTGTGCCCACATCAAAACACACATCTCCAGCCCAGCATGGTGGTCCACACCTTTAACTGCAGCACTTAGGAGGCAGAGGCAACCAGGCTGGTCTGCAGAGTGAGACTCTGTCTTGAAACAACAACACACTCTTGGAACTTCACTGACACAGGTCTTTGTGCTTTCCACAGGCAGCAAATCCCTCTATCTGCTGAGCCATCTTGCTGTCCCCACAGCTGTTTTCTTATGCTATCACAGTAGAAAACATGAAGATTTTGAAGTAGGATGGGCCTAGCTCTAGTTCCACTAGAGCATGAGTCTTGTCCAAGCAGAGTGCATTGTCTGTTTTCACAGAGATAAACCTAGTACATAGTATGATGCCTTGCTAATAGTGACAGGACCTTGTGAATAGCAGTGCTATCCCTGTGTGGTGCCTAATATATAATAGTGTTTGATAAGTACTTGTTCAACAATGAGTGAATGGCCAGAACTCTTCTCTTTGTCTGCCTAGCCATGTGATTTTGAGCAAGGTATTTAATAATTAATATTTCAAAGCCTCACCAGATATTGTGATGTACAACTTTAATCATAGCACTTGGGAGGCAGAGGCAGGCAGATCTCTGAGTTTGAGGCCAGCCTGGTCTACAAAGAGAGTTCCAGGACAGCCAAGGCTACACAGAAAAATCCTGTCTCAGAAAAAAAGAAAACCTTCAGAGTCTTATGAATTAAAACAACCATCATCCTCATCAGTATGCATACACATAAATGTACACACACATTTGTACAGCACGTGCACTGTGCTGTAGTGAGTGCGGTCACTTGTAACATGGCTGGAACTGTTATACAGCATAATAGCCTTATTTTAATTGCTATTGATAAGAATAAGCATGTATACTATGTCATGGCAGGAACCCATTGTGGAGGCAGAAGGATTGGTGTAAGTTTGTGGGCAAGAGGCAATGAGTGGAGCCCTCTGGTCAGCCAGTCTTCTGCTACTTTGTGGATTCTTCTTTCTTCTTCCTTTATCATCCTTTCAACCCCCTAAAACTAGATAAGAGGAAAAAAAGGATAGCGAGGAGAGGAAAGAGAGCTTTGAGAAAATCAGGTCGGACAGGGGTGATGTGCCAGTAGACAACTTCCTGCTGATTAGGGATGTCAAGTCCTTGGGGCAAGTTTGATCTTTGCCATCAGGATATCTAAGTTTTTCTTATTGTTTCTTCTTTGTGCATGACTACTTAACAAACCGAGACCAACAGTAACCCACCTATCGAGGCCCTAGCATTTATATACACTCTGAAAAGTCCCTAGAATTCCAAACATCACACAATCACAGAAACTTATCTGTACAGGAGGCAAATCATAGTCAGCTGCTGTGGACAATCTGAAGCAGCCCCATATCCCACATGTGGGATTAAAACGAAAACATATTCTTATAATATTCCTCTGTTTTTTAAAGAAACTGGAACTTTAAAATTTTCACTACAGACCCTGTCTCAATAACCAAAAAGGTATGGTGGCTCATACCTCTAATGTCACCACTTGGAGGCAGAAGAAGGTGGATCTCAGTGAGTTCAGGGCCAACTTGTTCTACACATAGGGAGTCCTAGACCAGCCAGGGCTATATAATGAAACCCTAGCCCCCAAAAAACCAAACAAGCAAATGAAAAATCTCATGAGAGCCAGGCATGGTAGTTTACACATTTAATCCCAGCACTTGGGAGGCAGAGGCAGGCAGATTGCTGTGAATTTATAGCCTGCCTGGTTTACATATCCAGTTCCAGGCCAGCCAGAGCTGCACAGTGAAACCCCGTCTCAAGTGAAAAAAAGAGCCGGGCGGTGGTGGCGCACGCCTTTAATCCCAGTACTTGGAAGACAGAGGTAGGCAGATTTCCGAGTTTGAGGCCAGCCTGGTCTACAGAGTGAGTTCCAGGACAGCCAGGGCTACACAGAGAAACCTTGAATGGAAAAACCAAAAAAAAAAAAAAAAAAAAAAAAGAAAGAAAGAAACGAAACTCCCAAGAGCATCTGTAAATAGTTGTTTGTCCTGCCTCCATCAGTGGCCACAGTGATCCCTGCATATTGTCACCACCATGGGGCTTTTGTGGTACCAGCCTAGGGCAAAGAAGGGTTTTGGGAAAAGTTTTGAAGCTTTTCTACTATTCTAACATCTTGAATCCTTAAAAAATAATGAGTTAGTGGGCTGGAGAAATGGTGCAGTGGTTAAAAGCACTGGCTGCTCTTCCAGAGAGCCTGAATTCAGTTCCCAGCATCCCCATGCCAGCTCAGAACCAGTCTATAACTTCAGTATTAGGGGATCTTGTAGTGGTGATGTTGGGTGCCATATGTTTCGACTAGTTTTTAACTGCTCCGCTTTGAGCTCCTGGCAAGTCGAAGGCGTGCACCCACCCAGGGGCTATCTCAGATCCACAGATGAAACACACAAACACACATTAGGGCATTTTTAACCTACCTTACTGGCTCAATGGCTAGGCTCTTCTAAGCCTCCTGCGGCTATCGGGCCCTTACTTTTACTCCTTGCTCAACACCTCCAAATCTACCCTCAGCTTAGTTACCAGGAGGTCAACACTTCTAAATCGACCCTCAGCTTAGTTGAGCACTTACCTTCTGTGAAGCCCATTGATCTCGCTGCCCAAGACACTTTCTGACTGCCCTTCCATGGGCCAGGTTCCCTTTCCGCCTTCATTTTGGAAAATCTTTCCTGTAGCTCTGAGTCTATTCTGTTTTCCTCCCCCAAGTATCTCAATTTTCCTCTCCAACTCTCTCCTGGCCTGTGGGAACCTGGAAGTCCTGCCTATTTCTTACCACCCAGCCATTGGCCTCTGGCGTCTTTATTGATTGATCAAGAACCAATTGGGGACAAGGACCTTTGGTATCAGTACTTGAAGATTCCAGATTAAATCAAAGCATCAGAACCACTCCTCTACATGATCTTTGCCTTCTTCAGAGCCTTTGTGGGCACTGCATGCACATGGTGTACAGACACATATGCAGGCAAAACACCCATACACATAAGATAAAAATAAACCTTTAAGAGTCTTCAATGTGTATGTAGAGTACAGGTGTGTGTGTGTGTGCGCATGCAGTGTGTATATATGTGTATGTAGTATATATAGTGTGTGTGGTATGCTGTGTGTGGTGTGTGTGCAGTGTATATATATGTGTGTGTGTGTGGTATGGAATATGTATGTGTATGCAGTATATGTGTACAGTGTGTGTGTGTGTGTGATATGCCATGTGTATGTGTGTGTGTGCAATGTGAGTGTGCAGTATATTTGGTATGTGTGTGCAGCATGTGTGTGTACTGTCTATATGTATGTGTACAGTGTTCATGTATATATGTGTGTGCAATGTTTGTGTATATGTGTGTGCACCGAGTTTGTGTGTATGTGCACGCACGTGTGTGTGTGTGTGTGTATGAGTGTGTGTGTATGACTAACTTCTACTGCTGGCTTCACTGAGTATTCCAAGCTAACTGGTCTTCTAGCTTCTGTCTCTGAGTTCCATCTTATAAGAGTGCTGAAACTAAACAGAGGGTGGTGGCACACGCCTTTAACCCCAGCACTCAGGGGAGGAGGCAGGGTCTCTGAGTAGACCCAGCCTGGTCTACAGAGTGAGCTCTAGGATGGCCAGGGCCACACAGAGAATCCCTGTCACAAACAAATAAAAAGGGTCCTGGAACTACAGAAACAGTTGATTGCATCTGCTTTTTATGTGGTTTCTGGGATTGAGCTCAGTTTGTAGTCTTGCACAATTGGCACTTTTACTGTTGACTTATCTCCCTTATCTATCTTTATTACTACTTAGATCTCTTCAGTTTACTTAACCAACCTGTGGAACACTAGACCCACCCACCCCACTCCCATCCCTGCCTCAAAATGGATTTGTAGATGCCATTTAGCATGTTTTCACCCTCATCTTCTGTGACATTGTCCTGGGAAAGGACAGGGACTGAGAGAGGGATACTGTCTGGTAACCTGGGACAGGAGGTTGAGTGCCAGTGACATTGTCTGCAGCATTACTTCACTCTTTCCTTGTTGACCTACCTGTGTTGACACTGGACCACTTTGGATTTTTCAGTTCAATGATCAGTTGATCAGCCCCAAGCATTTTGTTCACCTGGCTGGCAAGTCCACCCTGAAGGACTGGAAGAGAGCCATCCGTCTAGGCGGCATCATGCTCAGGTACGTGCTGGTGACAAGCACTCAGCCATGGTAGCGTCTTTAATTTGACACTTGTATCCTATCTGTAGGGTTAGCTTGGGCAGTCTACACTATTTGACATTTGTCAGCTTGTCTTTGATCTTTTTTCTTCCTTTGTGATGGAATCCAGGTCCTTGTGCTTGTGAAGCCAGCACTCTACCACTGAGTTACCCCTGCAATAGATTGAACTATTCAATCAGTTTATAGTAATGACAACCTAAATAACTATTAAATCAAACAAACTACCCCAGCATCTATATCACATTTCTAGTTCAGGTGAACCCTGAACTTGACGTATAGCCAAGGCTGACACCAGCATGGCTAGCTGAGGTGCTGATGTCAGGAGGTTAGCAGGATCCTTTCTTGGCCGAGAAGCTCGGAGTAGCTGGCATCCTCCCTGTCCTCCTCACATAGAGGCAGCAGTCTTCTCGGTGCTGAGTAAAGTCTAATGGCCGTGACTGACAGATCCTGGGACCATCACTGACAGAAACAAGTCATTGTGTGAAGTAGCGCCCACTTACACTTTTTTTGCCCCATCAAGTTTAGTGTTGTGGTTTTCCCTCTTGAATGCATTAGTTAGTATTCTTTGAATTTCACCTTCTGATAGAAAAAAAATTCAATGCGAAGAGTGGAGGCGTAGAGATGACTCGGTTGTGAAGAGCGCTGCCTGCTCTGCCAGAGGACCTGGGTCACTTCCCGGCACCCACATGGCAGCTCACAGCGTCTGTAACTCCAGTTCCGGGGACCCAGCACTTTCTTCTAGCCTCCACAGAAACCAGTATGCATATAGTGCCCAGACACGCATGCAGGCAATGCACCCAGACACATAAAATTCTAAAAAAAAATAAATAAATAAGGTCAAGAGTTAATCATGCCCAGCTAGGTGTGAGTGTACCTTTAATTCCAGCACTTGGAAGGCAGAGGCAGGAGGATCTCAACTTTAAGGTCAAGCAGGACGACATAACAGTTCCAGAGCAGTCTGAGCTACAGAAAGAGACCCTATGTAGAGATAAAACACAGACAAGGGGCTGGTTCCATTGGGCACAGTTTCTCAGTGGTGGAGACTCGCCCTCAGCAGAGCTCAGGCCTGGGTCGGTCAGTTAGATGGTTTGAGAGACATGACTTTCCTTACCTTTCTGTTCTTCTCAACTTATTTATGTGCAGGAAGACAAGCATGTGTCCATTTCCCACAAATGTTAAAAGGACTCAAAATGTCCAAAGATCTGTTAGTGGAAGCCAGGTGACGGGGTGGTGTAGAGTGTAGTATAATGAAAATGCTTCCTGGTGGTGTGAAATACACTGTAATCAGTGCGCTGCCTGGGTTTCTCAGGGTCTGTAATAGCAGCGGCTCATGGGTCTTGTTCCAAGGACATGTTCCAGAAGGGGCTTTATATCATCAATGTTGTATACTATTTCTAGGAGACTTCCTAATTTTATAAATTTTACTTAGTTTTTAATGGATTTTTTTTTTGCTGTTAGATTGAACTGACTGTCTCATACATGCAAGACAACGACTCCACCACTGTGTCCTAACTTCTAGCAGCTAGAATGTAACCCCTTACCTTTTTTCCTTTTCTTTTTTATTCCTTTCTCTGCCTCTCTGTTTTCTGAAATGTTATATCTCTAAAAGTGGTAATAAAGTAGGCTATTTTGTCAGTTCCTAAGAGATGGAGACAGGAAACGGGTTCAAGACTATCCTACGTAACATAGTGAATTGAGGCCAGCCTGTACTACCAACTGTGCCTTCCTGGTCTAGGAATACTAATTCATTAGGATCTCTTTCAGAATCCTAATTCTGAGTGTTGTTTTTTAGTTGAGCTGAGATATACGCTAGCATTCTTATCTCAGAGTTGTTTTATTTTTTGTTTGTTTCTGAGACAGGGTCTTACTTTGTAGCCTGGGATAGCCTGGAACTTGCTGTGTAGACCAGGTTGGCCTTGAACTCACCTGACCTCTGCCTCCCATGTGCTGGGACTGTCAGGTTTGGTTAATGACATTCCTGACTTGTTTAGTGTATCTGCAGTGTGGTGAAGAATACTGACACTCCACAAACTCAGAAGAGTAGTGGTGGGTGTGGGCGGAACCAAAGGACGTTTGTAATTCCAGCTAGAATTTTCAGAATTTGATGACCTCAGATGTTATTAGGCTTCTGTAATCTTCATCATGGACTCAGCAAGCTTATCCCCACCTGCCCCTCTGACCTACTTCTCAAAGGTGAAATGCAGACTGACCTGCCCTTGTTTCTCTGTACAGGAAGATGATGGACTCTGGACAGATCGATTTTTACCAGCATGACAAAGTTTGCTCCAATACCTGCAGGAGCACCAAGTTTGACCTTCTGATCAGCAGTGCGAGGGCTCCAGTGCCGGGACAGCAGACAAGTGTGGTGCAGACGCCCACCTCGGCCGATGGTAGGGGGTAGGAGACCACCTGAAGCCCGCCGTTTTCACCAGCCTTACCCCGTGCATCATCGCGCAGCGCTTCTCTCTGTGGTTTTGTTGCTTGACTTTGCATTTGAGACCCTGCCTCACTCACCACGTAGCCCAGGCTGATCTTGGACTTGCTGTGATTCTCCTGCTTCTGCCTCCCGAGAGCTAGAGTCACAAGCATGAGCCGCGCCAGGTGCCCCTGGTCTTTTTCTGTCCCCAGTTCTTGTGAGCACTACCGTGCTTGCGCTTTGTTGTAAGGCACTGCAGCAGTCTTGGGTGGGATCTTACCTTGGAAACAGAGTTCTTTTTCCTTTTAAAAAGGACTGGTTTTGGTTTGTTTTGAGACTATGTTCCCATGGCCCAGACTGTCCAGGAACTTACTATGTAGCCCAGGTTGGCTACATAGTACAGTCAAGGGCTTGACACACCCATGCCTGCCTCACTCACTCAACTCAATTTTTTTTTTTTTTTGCAGGCCAGATAGGGATCTGGTGGTTTTGAGACAGTGTTTCTCTGTGTTACCTAGAGATCTACCTGCTTCTGCCTCCTGGTTGCTGGGACTAAAAGTATGGAACACTAATCCCAGCCTGCCTGATTACCTTAATTTTCTTTTTTTGGTTGGCCGTCCTGCCTTGCTTCCTTCCCCTCCCCCCTCCCCCGTCTCTGTCTCTGTCTGTCTGTCTGTCTGTCTGTCTCCCCCCCCCCCCCCCCGTCTCTCTCTCTCTCTCTCTCTCTCTCTCTCTTTCTTTCGTTTTCTTCCAGACAGGGTTTCTTTGTATATTACTGCCTGTCCTGGAACTCACTGTGTAGACCAGGCTGGTCTCAAACTTAGAGAGCACTCTGCCTCTGGCTTCTGAGTGCTGGGATTAAAGGCGTATACCACCACCACCTGGCCTGCTAGAATTTAAGTTAGAACTTAAATTTCCAGGATTCTTATTTCTTTCTTACAGTGCATACCAAGTATCAGAAAGATGGTTCTGTTCTGACAGTGCTCCCACAGTGCTCACAGAGTGCTCCCACAGTGCTCTCACAGTGCTCACACAGTGCTCTCACAGTGCTCTCACAGTGCTCCTACAGTGCTCCCACAGTGCTCTCACAGTGCTCCCACAGTGCTCTCACAGTGCTCTCACAGTGCTCAGTGCTCTCACATTGCTCTCACAGTGCTAACAGTGCTCCCACAGTGCTCTCACAGTGCTCTCACATTGCTCTCACAGTGCTCAACAGTGCTCTTATAGTGCTCCCACAGTGCTCTCACAGTGCTCCCACAGTGCTCTCACAGTGCTCACACAGTACTCTCACAGTGCTCTCACAGTGCTCCCACAGTGCTCACACAGTGCTCACACAGTGCTCTCACAGTGCTCACAATGCTCTTATAGTGCTCCCACAGTGCTCTCACAGTGCTCACACAGTACTCCCACAGTGCTCCCACAGTGCTCTCACAGTGCTCCCACAGTGCTCTCACAGTGCTCCCACAGTGCTCTCACAGTGCTCTCACAGTCACCACAAGCTCACGGTGCCCGTTCTGCCTCAGCCTCCTGATTTACTTCACATGGCTTTGTGGGGTTGGTTTTGGTTTAGTTTTTGGTGAACCCTCATATTCTGAGAGTAACCAATAGATGAGTAAAAGGGAGATCTCTCAGAGCCTAGGCACCCTTAACCAGCAAATGCTCTTGACCACTGAGCTGTCCATCACCTCAGTCTCAGGCCTCTATTATCCATGGATCTTTACCTAATAAATGGGTTTTTTGTTTGTTTGTTTGGTTTTGGTTTTGGTTTGCTTGTTTTGTTTTTTTCCTCTGTTTCTCTTGCTCTCGCATCCCAGGCTGATCCATTAGCTACGGCAGCTTCAGATGTTCTAGATTCTTACTATGCTTACTGTCAAACACGTTTGTAGTAGGGCTCATGACAAGCATGCTGTTTTAAGTGATCCTAGCTCTTCCTCGTCCTTAGTAACTGGAGTGGGCAGCCTGGTGGGCACGTCTACCCTCAGTAACTTCCAAAAACATCTGACTGGGAAGCAGATTGTCCTTGTATGACTTTCTGTTCTTCTATTCAGAGTAAGAAGAAAACCTTTTTTTTTTGCAGGGCAAGTTTTCTTTGGAAAGCTCAGTATACATCCTGGCTTACCTAGAGATGTGGGTTTTTAACTGTGGGTCAGAGGCAGCATGTTAAAGTATCGGGTCTTTGTGTCTGCGAGGGCTATTCTCAGACGTGACTGCTTTGTGTCTGATGGACTCTCCTTAGGGAACATCACACAGATCGCCATCTCAGAGGAGAGCATGGAAGAGGCGGGGCTGGAGTGGAACTCAGCCCTCACCGCCGCTGTCACCATGGCCACAGAGGAGGGTATAAAGAAAGAATCTGAAGAGATTTCAGGTACTTTCCCATACAGCTCAGGTCCTTCTGAAGGGTTATAGCCTGTTTATACACACAGCAGACCTCTTTGTTATCTCTGCTAGTTTTCCTCATAAACATGAGTACTAATATAATATAGCTGGGATCATCTCCTTTCACCCCAAGCAACCATCCTGCACAATCACATTTTAAACATGGAGGGGTTGTGATTTACATCGGCATCGACTGTTTGACTCCATTGTCTGCCTCTCTCTGACCAGCGGTTCCATCTCTAGCATATTTCTCAGGCAAATCAAACTGGGAGATATTAGAAAACTTTGGAAGCAGGCGGCATAGTATAGTGAGTATAGTGATTATTAATTCCCTTAGAGGGACCAAGAAAAGCATCTTCACTTTCT
Source organism: Tokudaia tokunoshimensis (assembly GCA_036184795.1). Taxonomy (NCBI): domain Eukaryota; kingdom Metazoa; phylum Chordata; class Mammalia; order Rodentia; family Muridae; genus Tokudaia; species Tokudaia tokunoshimensis. Next base: position 115,483,529 of record BTHU01000005.1, on the reverse strand, counting down.
TCTGCTAATCATTCATTTAATAAATATTTGTTGCTGTTTGCTGGGTACATACATAAAGAGACTCAGTGACCATTCCAGGGCAACCTGCAGACCCTCCCACCCAGCTGTTTGGTTTAATGTAGAGCTAATAAAAATGAATCATTAATTAATATTTAGTGTAATACCTTAATTAGCTAACCTTCATAACATTAAATCTTATCTAATCGAAAGCAAAGTTAAAATTGAATTTAATCAAGTAATACTTAGCCTTAAGTATTGAGTGCCTAATTAATATTTAACTGAATATCTTTATTGGAGTGAGATGCCTGTTTTTATAGCCATAATCATAACAAATCAAGGGCCTGACAAATTGAGGTAAATACCCTAAGCCCCTAGTGACCGAAGGGGCTAATAATTAGGTACCAACTCGTGGAGGGGAGGCAACCAGTCTTTCATGTATTAATACAGAATCCTTTTGAGTTGAAATGAACATTGTAGCCATGTGCTGAGGTATTTGGGTAATGTTTCCGTTCACCTTCTGTCTCATCCGGCTTGTGCCAGAGGACACTTTGATGTTCTGGAAGGGGATAGCTGACGTAGGGTTGATGGAGGAGGTCGTCTGCAACATACAGAAGGAACTAGAAGAGCTCCTCAGGGGCGTTCAGCCACGGCTCATTCACACTCCGTTCCAGGTCACAGGTGAGTCCACTGAGTCTGGAATCCGCGTCATTTTCAAATACCCACAAGTGTCCTCACATTGCTGTTAGCCTCACAACTCCAGCGGCATCTTACCTTAATTTTACAGATAAGAAAAGTAAGACTTGGAGAAGGCATTGTTTTTTACGTTTCATGACTGTTCTTTGTTTACGTGATCCTAGGGATTTAACTTGGCCTCAACATACTGGAAAGCCCTCTTCCACTAAGATATATCCCCAGCCTTACTTTATTTTATTCATTAACTGGGCTTTAAGCTTTGGTTTGATCAGATCTTGTTTTTTTAAAGACTTCACTTTTCTTTTTAAATCCTGTTGTTTTAAAAGTTTCTATTATTATGCTGAAACAGCATAACAAAAGCAGCTTGGGTGTGTGTTGGGGAAGGGCTTCCCTTATCATGTGCTTCTAGGTCACTCTGTCACTGACACACTTATGCTAATCTATGGCTCCTGAGCACTGGCACCTGCTTTTTCTTCCTTGTCCAGCCTCTGACTTCCCCAGAGTTCCTGTCTCTTCCAGATGTCCCGTCCAGCCTCTCTTGCTTTGCTATAGGCTGTTCAGCTCTTTATTAAACCAATCAGGAGGTGAAGAGAAGATGTTTATAAAATACTGAGGCAGCTTCATAAAAATAACATTACCAAAGTCTGGCCAGTAATCAGATCCCTACCAGTACAGAAATCAGATTTGAATAATAAAAAGACAACCTTTACTCAGTGCACCCCTACAAAACCCTGTCTGAGGGGTGGGGGTAGGAATGCTTCGCAGGCTTGCTCACAGACCACTCTGGTAGGGATATTTTCCAAATTGCAGTTTTTCCTTTGAAATGACTCTAGCTTGTGTTGAGTTGACATGAAACTACTTAGCACACTAGTGTGTGCACATGAATGTGAGTGCTTGTGCAGAGCAGAGCAGAGGCATCAGACCCTCCTGGAGCTGGCAGCTGTGCACTGATTGACGTGGGTACTGGGAACTTAGTGCAGGGCTTCTGGAAGAGCCGAGTGCTCTCAACCACTGGCCCGGCAGGGCTTTGACGGGGTTAAGTACACACTGTTTCATTTAACCACTAAATTGAGATGACTGTAGGTCTTCGAATAGAAGCATCAGCTAATTAGATGGGGGTGTAAATGTGGAACACAGGAACTACATGCGGGAGATCGCAGCTTTTGTATGTATAAAACCATTAAGTTGGACACACTAGCACCAGCCTGTGGTCTCAGCTCCTTAGAGGATTAAAAGGCAGACACAGTGGTATATATCTGTAATCCCAGCCCACTGGAAGTGGAGGCTCAGGAGTTTGAGACTAGCTGGTTACATATCAAGACCTTTTCTCTAAACACCAAAAGTTAGACATAGAACTGGGTGAAGTAGCTGTGGAAAGGAGTGTACATAAAGTGGTCTGAGTTGAAGTCAGTAGTGTATAGGGTAATGTTACTTAGCAGCCTCATGTTTGACATGTAAAATAGGACGTGTGTGTTTGTATAGGTATTTGTTGTTGTTTGAGATAAGGTCTCTCTATATGTAGCCTGGGCTGTCTGGGAACTCGTCGTGTAGAACAGGCTAGCCCTGAAGTTGTCTCTGCTGCCCAAGTTCTGGGAAAGGCATAAACCACCACACCTAGCCAATTACTGATTTTTTTCTTTCTTCATTTATTGATTTTTTTTTTAGGCAAAACTTTACTCTAACCCAGGTTGGTCTTCAACTCAAGGCAGTAATCTCACCTTAGCCCCCCAGATACTGTGATTACAGTGTGAGCCATCATCCCTAGGCTAAAATAGTCCTTGTGCCTCAGTGGGTGCTGTAGCTGCCCATCACCACACCCAGCTTTTTTAATATTATTTATTGATCTTGGCCTTTGTTTTATCGTCATACTAAGTAAACCCCTGCCACTGCCATCCTCCTACCCCCATGTGACTTATCATAGAAAGACCTGCAAATATGTTACAAAATCAAAATTAAATACATGTGATAAATCTTGGCTTAAAAAAATTGCCAGATGTGGTGATGAGTACCTGTCATCTTAGAACTAAAGATGTGAAAGAAATTCAGTTATCTTTGGCAAGTTTGAGGATAGACCATGCAATGAGATCCTGTCTCAAAACTACCACCACAACAATTGTTGAAATGTATTTAAGAGAGTCCCATAATATCTTGGTTCTTTTCCTGGTAGTGGGTAAGGAATGTGTGATTGAATCAGAGCCTACCATAGCTCACACTGGCCTGCAGCTCACTCTGTAGCTTAGGCTGTCCTTGAACCCCTGACTATACTGCCTGTGTCTCCCAAGTGTGCTGGGTTTGCAAGCATGTACCACCGCTCTTCTGGCTTCTTTCAGGTCTGTAACTAGCACATGAGGGAGTTGGTAGGAGCTTCTGTTTTGACTCTACAGGCCTGTGCTTTGTTTAATAGATGCTGCTGTTCTAAACAATGTGGCGAACACATTTGGCCTAATGGACACAGTCAAGAGAGTTTTGGACAACAGGCGGAAGCAGGTGGAGCAGGGAGAGGAGCAGTTTCTCTACACGCTGGCAGGTACGAGGAGCTCACCTCCTTTCAGAACGTGCTTGTTCTTGAGTGCTTCTTGGAGGGCTGACATGTCACTGGTTAGTCTAATAGTCTAGGAATGTTGGTGACAGGACACTGACCTGCTTTCCCTTTTCACATTATTGTATTGCCGCTTTTGCTAACTGGATTTTGTACATTTTCCATTTTTTGTCATAACCATACATTGTGACTGCAGCTGTGGCTGGCTGAGTTGTAATGTGTAATGTGACTGGCCTTATACACATGAGGGCTTCAAGTTAGATCCTCAGCACCCACATGACAAGTCCAGGCTCGGGGCATGCATCTGCAAATCCCAGCACTGGGGCAGAGGAGACAGGCAGATGCCTGGAGCTCATTGGCTAGCTACGGAGCCAAATCGTGGAGCTCCAGGTTCACTGAAAGACCGACCCTGTCTCACAAAAATAAGGTGGAAAGTGATCAAGGAAGTATCACTGCACACTCTTGGGCACATCCCCACACTAGCATATACCTACACCACAAACACAAAAATACACAAAGCAGTCAGGAACTGTGAGCATCTCGGTGGTAATCTAATTCTTCCACCTACTTTGTTCATTGCCAAAGAAGCTTTAGAAATGTCATACAGAATAAAATAGTCTCTGGCTCTTCAGGGTCTTTAAGGAACTTAAGGAAAAGCAAACATAGAAACAGATCAATACAAGAAAATGCTCAGGTGTGTAAGTACACAAGAAGAACACAAAGACTTTTCCCGTAGACCTGGGGAGACCTGTGAAGACTGGAGGTGGAACAGGACTCCTCTGTAAGACTGGAGGTGGGACACACCCCCTCTGTAAGACTGGAGGTGGGACATGCCCCCTCTGTAAGACTGGAGGTGGGACAGGCCTCCACTGAAAGACTGGAGGTGGGACAGGCCTCCACTGAAAGACTGGAGGTGGGACACACTCCCTCTGTAAGACTGGAGGTGGGACACACTCCCTCTGTAAGACTGGAGGTGGGACAGGCCTCCACTGAAGAGCATGCTTAAACTGCCCGCTGCTTTAAGTGTTCTGAAACGATCGCTCTAATTAATACACTATTTATCTCAGCCCGTGAGACAGCCACTCGAGCCTAATTGGTGAGTTGCAGGCTAACGAGAGACCTTGTCTTGAAGGAGATAAACAGTGCTCCTAAGGGTGACACCTAAGTTTGCCTTCTTGTCTGCACAAGAATCCACATACACATGGATACACATGTGCTCGTACATGTGCACATACACACATAAAACCTCAGAAGGTAAAAGAAAAATGTTATACTATGCCTCATAAACATGTACAGTTTAAGATAGATGCAGGTGTGCTGGAGTGATAGCTCATAGTTCAGAGCATACTTCCTCCTCTTCCAGAGAACCCTGCTTCCAGAGGTCCCAGCACCTACGCCACCTGAAACTCCAACTGGGGGGATCTGACCCCTCTCTGCCTCCACAGGGTCCTGCGCTCATCATGTGCGCTCTCTCTCTCTCTCTCTCTCTCTCTCTCTCTCTCTCTCTCTCTTTCACACACACACACAAATACTTAAAAATAAAATCTTAATCTTTTTTTTTTTTTTGAGACAGGGTTTCTCTGTGTAGCCCTGGCTGTCCTGGAACTCACTGTGTAGACCAGGCTGGCCTCGAACTCAGAAATCCTCCTGCCTCTGCCTCCCAAGTGCTGGGATTAAAGGCGTGCGCCACCACCGCCCGGCACAAAAATCTTAATCTTATAACCTATGTCTGCGTATGTGCGGGCTGGGGGCTGCAGCTCAGTGCTAAAGCATCCTGGGGATGCTGGCACTCCTGAGTGTAAATCACACACTTGTGAAAAGGCAAAGGACCATGGGAGCTTCTTGGATTTGTGTTTTGGCAAGAGATGAAAAATTTGCAGAGGAGTGTGTGGTGAGTTAAGTAAGATCACAGTTTGAAGGCTCTGAACCCATAATCCCACCATTAAATGCAATTCCTAAAGGGTTAAAAAAAAAAAGAACCCTTCCCAGGAGTCATTTGGGAAACAGTGGTATGACGTGCCTGAGGTTACATAAAGTAGGACCAGGACAGGACCCTGTGTCTCCCAACCCCGGTGAATGTTCCCAAGATGACATTTCTTTCCACAAAGTCTGGCTGGTTTTGTTTTTTCCCCCATAGACTTGGAACGGCAATTGGAGGAGCAAAAAAAGCAAGCCCAAGACCCCAGACTGAAATCCCAGACGGTTCAAAATGTAGTGCTGATGCCTGTGAGCACCCCAAAGCCTCCAAAAAGACCCCGGCTCCAGCGGCCGGCCTCCACCACCGTCCTGAGCCCTTCTCCTGCCCAGCAGCCTCAGTTTACTGTCATCTCGCCCATCACCATCACCCCCGTGGGCCAGTCCTTCTCCATGGGCAATATCCCAGTGGCTACCCTCAGCCAGGGCTCCAGTCCTGTGACTGTCCACACACTGCCTTCTGGCCCTCAGCTCTTCCGCTATGCCACAGTGGTTTCCTCTGCCAAGAACAGCTCACCAGACACAGTGACCATCCACCCTTCATCAAGTTTGGCACTACTAAGCTCCACCTCTATGCAGGATGGGAGTGCCCTGGGCAATATGGCCACCATGGTGAGCCCCGTGGAGCTGGTGGCCATGGAGTCTGGCCTGACGTCAGCAATCCAGGCTGTAGAAAGCACCTCTGAGGATGGGCAGACCATCATCGAAATCGACCCTGCCCCAGACCCTGAGGCTGATGACACTGACGGCAAAGCCGTCATCTTGGAGACAGAGCTGAGGACTGAGGAGAAAGTGGTAGCCGAAATGGAAGAACACCAGCATCAGGTCCACAATGTGGAGATTGTGGTCTTGGAGGACTGACTGGGGACTGGGCCAAGAGCTGTGTTTTGGTTTGGAATTTTAATTATGTTTATTTTTATCATTGTCCCACTCATTTCCACATAGAACCTTTTTTTCTAAAAAAAAAAAAAAAAACAAAAACAAAAAAACAAACTACAAAATCTCGTTGTAACTAAAAATGTTGGGTTCCTCCTACTCCCTCATTGACAAACGGACAGAACAAGTTAGGGACAGGTCACCCAGGGTCTGCGTCATCTTTCCTCAAGGAAGGTAATTGCTTTTAGGGGAGGTGTCAAAATAACCAGGAATCCTTTCCAGAATAGTCTGTCTGTCTGTACATGCATGGTTTCACTCTTGTAAAGATGCATCGACCCTTGGAACACAGATCTGACATCAGAAGATGACCAGCTCTGTATCCTGGATATGATGACCTCAGACGCTGGTACAAAACTCTGAACCAACAGGAAGTTGGTTCTGCTTAGGGCGGGAAGTAGCATGGTCAGCAGCTTAGAGAGGGAAGCCCTTGAACGAGGAGAGGGCAAGGAGTGGCCTTCCAGACGCGCATCTGATGCCGCTCAAGCCTTCTGAGGGTTGGGTACCATTTTCAGAAGAGGCCAGAGAGTATAGAAAGATACACAGCAATCAAAAGCTTGTCACAGTGTGCTTTTGGGATAGCTCATCTTGTCCCCAGCCTTGTCAAAGCCCTCACCCTCCTCACCAAGGATTATTAGTCCATGTCTTTGCAGACTGTGATGTAGCTAGCATAAACTGTTCTAGTTCTTGGACTGTAGCTGTCATGGAGGTGGGGCTCCGGGGCCATCATTTTTTGTTTCTTGATTCCAGGAATGGCAGAGTCCCTCGTGCAGACCAGCTGCTATTTTTGGTGGAGCCCTGCGTGTCTGTGTGTGTGTGTGTGTGTGTGTGTACGCGCGTGTGCACGTGCGCGCGCACGTGTGTGTGTGTGTGTGTGTGTGTGTGTGTGTGACATGTTTTGGCTTTGAAACCAAAAGCAGTCATTTACCTGGTGCTTCCCCTTCTACTTGAGTCTACTGGGTCTCGCGCTCTGTAGCCTCTCCGCAGACAGCAGTGACAGGTGCCTGCCTGCCTTCATTCCCCTTGAGAGTCTCCTCTACTGTTCATACCACAGATATTTCTGTGAGATACAGAACTCATAAAATGGCTTAGGCTTGGCAGGGAGGACTGGTAACTGGGGCATGGACTAGATGTCCTCTGAGTGAGCTGGACTTCCTGGGAAAGAGACATTGTCTATGACATTGTAAGAAGTATGACAGGAGTGTCAGTAATGTCTGGGCATGGGCCTTCTTCCTAAATGCTGTTTGTACATTCAGAACTACTAGGTCACTTTTTCTGCTGTGATCCCATTGATTCTCTTCAGGGTTTGGGGAAGAGTGAGCAGTTCTGATTATATTGTTTACTATATTAGGGAAAATATAGACACTCTCCAGGTGACTTGATAGGTCAAAAGCTTAGGAGTTGGAGGATTTATTATTATTATTAAAAGTAAAATTTTGGCTTTAGTTTAAAAAGAAAATAGAGAAGGATGCCTGTCTAAATCTGTCTTCCTGCCTGCAGGTTTTGAAAACCCTGTAAGCAACCGAAAGTTGCACCTCCCGTCTCTTAGATGGCTATGTGTCACCAGGGGAGCCCTCAGGTCACTCTGAAGACCCTGAAGAGTGCAATTTCTGAACTCTGTCCAGATTTGTTTCAGCTTTGAAACTGGACTTGACTTTTCAGAATATTTAATTAGGCTGGGGTCAGAACTGAGTTGGTAAAGTGTTCACCTAGCATGCATGGAACCCTGGGTTCAGTCTCCAGCAGGAAACCATCTGGGCATGGGGGTACTTACCTTTGATACTAATGCTTGGGAAAAGAGACAGGAGACATAGAAATTCAAGATCATACATAGTAAGTTCAAGATTAACCTGGGATATATTGAAATAGTGTCTCAAAAAAGTTCTGTTTAGGACAAGCTTTTGGTCTCTCATACATTATTAGTGAAAGAAGGAATTTATTTCTGGCTTCCTTAGACTTTCTGTTAATACATAGGAATTTTTATTGCACTTATTTATCTGTGTGCGTGTGCGTGTGTGTGTGTGTGTGTGTGTGTGTGTGTGTGTGTGTGTGCGCGCATGTGTGCTGGAGAGCTTGCTATGGTATGTATGTAGAGGTCAGAGAACAGCCTGCAGGAGTCTGTTCTCTCCTTCCACCATATGGGTCCTGGGGATTGAACTCAGGGTGCCAGGCTTGGTGGCAAACACCCTCATCCATTGAGCCATCTTGCCAGCCCTAAAAGTTTCAGTCTTCAGACTGAAACTGTTACTTGAACCTAGAAAGCTACATCTCATCCCTGTTGTGCTCTTTAGATCATTTCTCTTGTCCAGAGACGGGTGGACCAATTCAGGACAGGGGAGGCGCCCTAGAGAATAGAGGCAGGCTCCCTCAGGGCCTGTCTTTTCGCTCTTCACAGCTGTTGTAGCATTAAAGGTAGTGTGAGCACTGTGCTTCCAAAGTCAGATTTCCTTCTTGAGACAGAGCCTGTTTATTTAAGATATTTTGGTGGGTGGATTACATGAGGTTTGCTGTTTTCCTGGTCTTCCAATTGCTGTCATTGCTAGCAGCTGTGTTACTTGTACGGACAAGATCTCTCATAGCCCTGGTCTAGATTATTTTAGATGGGGTGAGACACATGCAAGATACTGATATGTGAATAGGCAGTTGCAATGAAATTACTCCTCAGGCTGACTTGATGGTAGCTATCTTCTCTAGCCATTCATTAAATAAACATTCGTTAAGTACTGTCTATGTATAAGTACTGAGTGCCCATCAATTGCGTCACTGAGGCCCTGTAGGTACCGTGAAGATGCAGGTTTTGTACTAAGCACTGATCTTGTAGATAGTTCCTGTTCTCAAGAAGTTCATACCCAGAAATCTTTGCAGTTAACCATACTTTTCGTTTTTTGAGACAGGGTTTCTCTGTGTAGCCCTGGCTGTCCTGAAACTCACTCAGTAGCCAGACTGACTCAAACTCAGAGAGATCTGTTTGCCTCTGCCTCCCAAGTGCTGGGATTAAAGGTGTGCACCACCACCACCATAGTGAATAGTCAACTGTATTTTAATGTCGTTGGTTTCTTTTATAATCCTGTTCTATCTTAAGCATTGAGAAGGACTCTGCATCTTTAGTTCCTAGGTTTCAGCAAGCTCGCAAAGTCACAGAGGTGAGATATTACATTACGTTGAGGTGAATGTAGCTATGGTCTTTGGGCCTGGAGTTAAGCACAAAAGATCAAGCACCCCACTCAGCTTGGGGTATAACTGTGTTCAGCTGATCTGAGGCAGTTCTCTGTATAACCTAGTTGCCTTTGAACTTGGCTGTGTAGAGCAGCCTGGCGTTGAACTCATAAAGATCCGTCTGCTTCTGCCTCCCAAGCACTGGGATTAAAGCTTCCAAAGAGTGGTGTTGCATGCGTGCCTGCGGCCCCAGTCCCAGAGGGCAGATGCAGGAGGCTAGAATGCTTCACGAGCCTGTCTCACAAACTAGAAATTTAGGCTTCACACCCCAAACCCAAAGTTTACGCTGCTTTTGTTTGTGTTGTCCCCCCCCCTTCCCGTGGATGATAGACATTTGAGATTCAAAACCACTTTAGTGTGTACTTCCCTCACCTGCCATGGTAGGAGGGGGAACTAATATAAATGAAAGTATTTTGAAAATTAATATCAGATGATTCTTTTAATGTTGGTGTTTTGTCCCATTTCATGAAAGACACTGAAGGTAAGTGTATATGGAGAGTACTGATTTTATTTACAAAAAAAATGTACATTTAGTGTGCTTGTGTGTGTGTGTATCATGCCAGGGTGCACAGTATCTTTGTCAAAGAACAATTTTCAGGAATCAGTTCTCTCCTTTCACCATGTGGGTTCCAGGGATCAAATTCAGTTCACTAGGCTTGGCAAGCAAGCACTCGCTGAGCCATCTTGCTGGCCGAAGAAGTTTGTTTGTTTTAGATGTATTTATTTTAGCTTATGTGTATAATTGTTCTTACAAGTACGTATGTGCACCGCACACATGCCTGGTATCCAAAGTGGTCGGTCGGAGAGCATTTCAGATCTGCTAGAACTGGAGTTAGAGATGATGTCAGCTACCATGTGGATGCTGGAAATCCAACCCAGGTTGTCTGGATAAATACATACTCTCAACTGAGCTGTCTCTTCAGGTGATATTATAAATTGCAAAACTCGGGCTGGTGAGATGGCTTAGCAGTTAAGAGCACTGGCTGCTCTTCCAGAGGTCCTGAGTTCAAATCCCAGCAACCACATGGTGTCTGTAATGAGATAGGACACCCTCTTCTGGTGTGTCTGAAGACAGCTATAGTGTACTTATATATAATAAGTAAATAAATTTAAAAAAAAATAAATAGCAAAATTCTGTTGTGAAATATGGACTCATCATTGAGTCAGAACTGACCCACAATGGAGGACTATCTAGGAGGTGGAAAAGAATCCCCCTGCCCCAAAAAGGTTAAATTCTGAAATTAAGCACAAAGTGATGGTGGCACCACACATCTTTGATCCCAGCACTTGGGAGGCAGTTGGATCTCTGAGTTTGAGGACAGACTGGTCTACAGAGAGAGTTCCAGGACAGCCAAGGCTACACAGAGAAATCCCATCTTGAAAAAAAAAAATGAAGTTGTGGTTTGCTTTGGTCAATCCTGAGGATAAACTCAGTGAGAGAAAGTCCCGATGCAGCCCAGTCCCTGCGCCTCTAGGTGATTTCCTAGCAGTTGATCACTTAGGGGTTCCTTCCACCTAGAATAATTCTTCCCTGGGAAATCCTAGTGTAGAGGCAACATTGTGATTCAAAAGCCCTTGCCTAGCAGGCACAAGGCCCCAGTTGAGAATTCTAGTGTAGTCTATAGTGTGCTAATGAACAACCCAAGTGGCCAGGTGTGGTGCATTCTACCTCTAACCAGACTTGTCTGTACAGACCAGAGATCAGAAGGGCTAGAAGTTGGGGTCAGCTTGGGTTCTAAGGCGAAATCCTGTTTCAAGTAAATACCCAGAACCAAGTTTGTCATGGATTCCAGGGGACTCTTTCCTCTTCAGTCTGTTCTCTGTCCCTCTGTTCAGGATTGAGGAGGACATCCAGAAAGAACTCAGAATCCCCGGTCCACATGTCTGCATTGTCTTTTCAGCTCCTAAGAAGCCATAGTTTGATTCTCTGCTTGTCCCTCTTTGTTTATTAATATATTTTTAAGATTCATGTTTTCATATATTTTATGTATGTAGGTGTTTTATCTGCCTATGCATCTGTACACCAGAAGAAGACATTGGCTCCCATGGGACTAAAGTAATTGATGACTGTGAGTCACCATGTGGGTGCTGAGAATCGAACTCAGAACCCCTAGAGGAACACCCAGTGCTCTTAACCACTGAACCATCTCTCCAGCCCCTTTGCTTTTTTTTTTTAAATTATTATTTTTATTTTATGTGTGTGAGTGTTTTTCCTGCATTTCTGATACTCACTTTGCAAGTGCCTGATGCCCTCACAGGCTAAAACCGAGTGCCTTAACTCCTGGGACTGAAGTCAAGGACTGTTGTAAGCTGCCTTATGGGTACTGATAACCAAACCTGGGTCTTAGATTTGAGCAAATGCTCTAAACTGTTGAGTCATCTCTTCAGCCCCACTTGTCCACTTTAAATTATTTATGAAAATATTTTAATAAGTTTATTATTTTGCCTGGTAGTGATGGTGCATGTCTTTAATCCCAGCACTTGGGAAGCAGAGGCAGGTGGATCTCTCTGAGTTACAGATCTGGTCTCCTAAGTGAGTTCCAGAACAGCCAGGACTACACAGAAGAAGACTGTCTCAAAAAAGAGAGATTTTTTTTGAGTATGAATGTTTTGTCTGCGTGTATAAATTATCCCCACTTTTTGAGTACCTGGCACCCTCAGAGGCCGAAAAAGGACATAAGGTCCCCTGTATCTTCAGTTACAGACGGGTGTGAGTATAGGTGCTAGGAATTGAACCTGGGCCCTCTAAAGAGTAGCCAGTGCTCCTACACAGAAAGCCATCTCTCCAACCTGCATATTTGACATTTTGAAACAATCTTTTTTTTTTTTTAAACTAAAGGAACTGTCAGGACTCAAACGAACATAGAAGTTTACATTCACACACTATCAATCTCACTGGCTAAAAACCCAGTCTAACGCCACTGGTCATTGAACTAAGTACATCATCATCATTATGATTATTGTTATTATTATATTGTGCAGTATAGGGGATTGCACCTAGGGCTGGCATGTGATAGGGTAAACCTTTTACTACTGAGCTATAGCCCCAGATCTCTTATCTTTTTTATGCATCTTTTTCATGTGTGTGGGAGGGCCACAGCACACATGTGACATTAGAGGACAACTTCTGGAGGTCTGTTCTTGCCATCCACAATGTGGTCTCTAAGAATTGAACTCAGGTCATTATGGGTGATAAGAGCCATTTTCCTGGCTCCAGACCTCTACTTTTTAAGAGAGAGAGGACTCCAGGATGGTTTTGAACTTCCTTTCTCAGCTTCCTAAAAAGCAGTGATGACCAGTCTGTACCACTAGATATGGTTTTGAAACATCTTTTGTTGAGTACTGTGTACACAAGGTAAGTTTTCCAGCACACACAGATTCTTAGAGCACATCTGGGTCCGGGGAGATGGCTCACTGGTACTTTTTGTATAAGCTTGAGGACTTCACTTTGAATTCTAGCATCCGAACCAAAAGCTTAATGTGTCCTGGTACACACATAGAGCCCACTGCTGTGTGGGCAGGATTGATGTGTCCTGGTGCACACAGGCTGTGAGCTTAGCTCCAGGTTCAGTGAGTGACCCTTTCTCAATAAAACAAGAAGGGGGCTGGAGAGATGGCTCAGTGGTTAAGAGCGCTGACTGCTCTTCCAGAGGTCGTGAGTTCAATTCCCACCAACCACATGGTGGCTCACCACTGTCTGTAATGAGATCGGATGCCCCCTTCTGGTGTGTCTGAGGAGAACAACAGTGTATTCACATAAAATAAATGAATAAGCAATAAATCTTTAAAAAAAAAAAGAAAGAAAAAATAAGACAGGATAGAACAGGACACCTGACATCTTCTTCAGACTCCCATATGTGCATGTAATATGCATACCTGCATATACATGTGTACCTGCATATACATGTATTCCTGCATATATGTGTATCTGTATATACATGTGTCTTAGTTAGGATTTTACTGCTGTGAACAGACACCATGACCAAGGCAAGTCTTATAAGGACAATATTTAATTGGGGCTGGCTTACAGGTTCAGAGGTTCAGCCCATTACCATCAAGGTGGGAACATGGCAGCATCCAGGCAAGCATGGTGCAGGCAGAGCTGAGAGTTCTACATCTTCATCTGAAGGCTACTAGTGGAAGACTGACTTCCAGGCAGCTAGGGTGAAGGTCTTAAAGCCCACGCCCACGGTGACACACTTACTCCAATAAGGCTACACCTCCAAATAGTGCCACTCCCTGGGCCAAGCATATTCAAACCATGACAACATGTATACTTGTGTGTGTGTGTGTGTGTGTATCTTCATATACATGTGTACCTCCATATACAAATATGGATATAACACACACACACACACACACACACATCTATAAAGCCTATCTTTCACACTGCATCATTCTCTACCTAGGATCATGGACTGTGTTAAGATATACCTCAATGTTCTGGACAAATGATTTCTGCTGGGTAGCATTCCTTCTTCACAGTTACCTAAATACCTAAAACTCCTATTATGTCTGGCAAAGCTGCTCAACTGTAACAGAGCTCTGCCTTGGAGAACTGCCCTGGGATCTCACACATCTCTGGTTTCCTGATAGCCACAGCTTAGCACACATTGTATATGGGTCTGTCACTAGTGTGAGAACAAGATGATCAATAAGTTTGAATATATATAAACTAGTAAAGATAGCTGGCAATGGTGGTCTACACCTGCAATCCCAAATAAGACCCGTTCCCAGAAATCCAAACCAAAAGTCAGCTGTGTTGCAAGCCTACAAATCCAGCACTCAGGTGGTCAAGGAAGACCCTGCACCTCAAAGACAGTGGCTTCACACCAAGCTGGAGGCTAAGACAGGTCTTTGTGAGCCCCTGCTTCAAACAGAAACAAACGCAACTGCTACCAGAAGTTCTGATAACAGTGTTTCCTCACAGAGCCCTTGAGACATGTCTTACTTGGGGCCTGGCCTCTTCCCAGGCTTCAGCTCCCTGTGGCTGACCCATATCTCCTGATTTTGGCAGTGTGTGGTTCTGCTTCTGCAGTCTCTACGTCACCCCACATAGCTGTCCAGCTCCTTTCCTCACTCCTTTCCAGTCTCTGTTCACATGTCGTCTTGTTAGAGAAGGCTTTCCTAATGCCCCACCCTAGGAAAAGTGGCCACTTCCTCCGGCCCCTGCTCTCTTCTTCCTATTTTTGTTCATTCTGCTTTGCTTTATTTCTCTCTTTGTTGTTGTTTTTTGTTTTCTTTTTTTTTTAGTTTTTAGAGACAGGGTTTCTCTGTGTAGCCCTGGCTGTCCTGGAACTCGCTCTGTAGACCAGGCTGGCCTTGAACTCAGAAATCCGCCTGCCTCTGCCTCCCAAGTGCTAGGATTAACCACCACCGCCCGGCATGTCATGATCTTCTAATCCCTAATCTTTTCCCACAGTGTACTGAGATTTACTATACCATTACCCTTTTATTGGCCGACCAAAATGTGTAGCAAAAGAATGAGGTCCTTACAGCTTCTCTGCTTAATTCTCCAGTCTCCTGTGCTGCCACCCTCCCTCTCATCATGAGCCAGCCATGGCAACCTCTTATCAGTCCCATGGTGCCTGCCTCTTCCTCATTTAGGGTCTCTGCACATCGTGTACTCTTACTAGCTTCCTTCCTCGTCTGGTTAATAACTCACGGTCCTTCAAGTCTGGGCTACAGCTCACTCCTCATGGAGACTTCCTCATTGCACTCTGCACAGCGACAACTGAGCCACTTTAAATAACTATTTGCATGCTCTCAATGTCTTTAACTAGCCTATAAACTCTAAGGGAAAGTGAACTGTAAGCCTTTCTCCCTAGCATAATGCTTAGGGTTCAGTAAAACTCTCCAGTAGCAGAGCCTAGACGAGAACCTAAACTCAGTTCCCATGTAGTAATCTCCAAGCCCTAAAATACTACCATCCACTCCAGCCTTCCCTTCCTGCTTCCCAGCCACTACACATAGCAGGTTGGTAAGTTCTGTTTATTTAGGAGTCTGTGAAACCAATCTGGTAAACGAACCCAGGGTTAGCATTACTCTTCCCCACAAGGATATTTTAGCGTTTAACTGGGAACTCCTGCAGAAAAGGTGATCTCACAGGAGCTAATCAAGGCTCTCTGTATCTGAAGAAACTGTCAGAGCGCTCCCTCCCACCCCCATCTTTTAAGGAGATCACACGAAAGGAAACTACAGCATACCCAACATTTTTTAATGTTTTCAACTTATTCATTTCTTTTTGCTTTCAATTTTTTTAACCTTTATTTTTGTGACAAACTTGTTAGGCAGGTAGTATTATCCTCTGTCTTGAGGGAGGGAATCCAAGACAGGTATAATAATTTTCCTACTGTTGTACCTGGACTCTGGAGACCAGTGTTTAGACTCTCTCTCGCTCTCAGGAGATGATTTCTAGTCTAATTCTTTTTTTTACAAAACCATGCTGCCTCCAAATGCAAGCAATTGCTGATACAGTTTACATACACATCTGGGCCATGAGGTTGACTGGCTAATCATCTTTTCATAAAAAGCATTACTAGGCTTCTCTCATTCAGATAATGGGATCTCCACTCTGAGACGTGACATTTTACTAAGAGTTCTTCAACTTTCGTACCTGATCTTCATTTAAGCCATAAATGTGAGTATAAGTAGAAAAGAAACACTTTGCACTCTGAGCAATTTATGAAGTAAAATCTAAGAATCTTGGCTTTTTTCTCCTGAATCTGTCAAATCAAAACCTTCTCTATCTAGCAAGTGGATGGTATTAGGTTAACAATATTGCATTGCTCAGGTGTCTACCATCTGCAATAACAAAACCTACTATTAAATATCCCTGTACAGAGTGATTTTTTTAAATTAAAAATGCCTTTGGGTGGTGCATGCCTTTGATAACAGCATCTGGGAGGCAGAAGCAGGCAAAATTATAAGTTCAAGGCTAGCTTGGTCTATCTAGAGAGTTCGAGGACAGCTAAAGGCACTCTGTCTCAAAAAAGCAAAAATAAAAAACCCTACAAACAAAAAATGTCTTTGCTCATCCTTTGGATCTCCAATGGATCTTAGTTCATGAATACATGATTTCTTTTCAATCTGTTGAAGGATGATATTATGTTGTTCTTTGTGTCAAAAAGCACAGATCTATTTAATAGCTTGATAACTTTGGCAGCATGCTTAATTTCGACTTTCTTAGCTCTAACACTGTTTGATAGCCACTCTGAACTTGTTGAAAGTCTCTAAATTTAATATGTCAGAAAACACTTAATGACAAAGCCCTGCACACAGCACGTACTGGAATAGCATTCATTTTCCTGTCCTCAGATCAAAAATATATCCTCTTAGGGTTCCGACAGACTTCGTGGAAGTATGTGCGACATTGTGTGCATATGTGTGAGGTGTCTTTTTCTTGGAAATAAAGTCCAGAGTTTACTAGATTATTTTGGGGTCGCTGACTTCTCTGCAAAGGGACTGTATATTTTTCTCCCTCAAAAGCCAAAAGGGTCTTGTGTGAAGGACAATGAGGGACAGCTTTTTAATATTTAGTGGAAGTACTGCTTCTGGGTGCTTTTCTCAAGTCCCTGAGAAAGGAAGGTGACAATAGTCCCTAAGGAAGGGCGCGGGTGTCTTCTGGGCCGACCTCCATGAAGTTTTCCCTGTGAGCTCTTAGGACTTCTCTTCTGGTTCCTTTTCAAATTGGGGGAAGAGTTATCAAATGCAGTTATGAATTAGGGCTCAAGTCTTGCATGTGGTAGCAGGCTCTGCAACATTAAGAAACGGGTTTCTGAGTGTTTTCTTAAGACAAAGCAGTTTTTTTCTAGGTGTTTGTCAAAAAACTCCAGTCGCGACCCCGGCCACCCACCCAGTGCTCCTAGGCCCAAAGCAGCGGCGGTGGGGCGGGGAGACCGCGCGCGCGCCGCTTCCGCTCCTCCAGCCCACCAGAGGGCGTCACGGGCACGGTTCTACCTTCCCGAGATGCTCCGCGACGGGCCCTTCCGCGTGGGTTAGTGAATGTGAGAGTCAGCGCTCGCGCCCCGCACGGTGCCCGTCTCTGCCGCTCGGCTCCCACATTCCGGCTGCGAGGGGCGGGCGCGCGCTCCAGAGCATAGAGACGGGCGTTGAGCTCCCAGGCTAGAGCGTCGCTGAATCGGAGCCGGAGTCCGAGTCGCGCGCTGTGTCTCCGCTGCGTCCGCCGAGGCTCCGAGTGTCAGGGACAAAAGCCGCCGCCGCACCCTCTGCTCCCGCCGTCGGGGCTCATCCGCCGCCGCCGCCGTCCTGACGAGGAGTCCGCCACCGTCGTTACCAGTGAGGATCCGAGAGCCATGTCGGCCAGCAGCCTCTTGGAGCAGGTACAGGCCCAGCCCGCATGTCTCGGCCATTGTGTGAGGCGAGACGGGGCCCGACTAGGCCCGGGCCCGCCGCTCCTGGCCGGACCGCGGCGGCGCCTCTCGCGGGTCGGGATTCGGGCCTCAGGCCGGCCGCGCCCTGAGCCTCCCCGCTTGGCCCGCTCTTCCCGCTCCTCCCCGGGCCTCGCCGGCCGTACCGCGCTCCCTCCCATTAGCGGCCCGGGCTTCCCTTCCTCGTTTCCTTCTTCTTCCCTCGTGTCGCTGCCGGCGCTGCCCGGCTGACTCTCCAGCCTAGCGCTCTTCCTCGTCTCCCCCTTACCACGCGTTCCCCCGGGCCTGTTCCTTTCTTCCCTGCTCGGGCCCTGCTTTCATTTGTCTTTCCTTTTCCGTTTTCTTCTCGGACGACTTGGCTGCTCGGCGACGTCCCCTCCTCCCGCAGAGACCAAAAGGTCAAGGAAACAAAGGTAAGCCCGGCTCCGCCGGTGGCCGCCGGCCGGCATGGGGGGTACGCGGGGCAGTGGGGGCGGTGTCTCGGGGACGTGCCCCGGGGAAAGGACCTTTCCGAAGCCGCTCAGTTCGCAGGTGCCTCGCGCGGGGTGTTCGACCCTTTTGGTGTGTTCCTGCAGCTGGCCTGCAGCTTTTTCGTTAACAACGAGTAATTCATGAGCGGGTGGGGGTGGAATGCATTTTGAAAAGCACCAGGTCCTTAGTTTCCCGTAGGTCTTAGGAGCCCTTTGTTTTTCCTCCTCGTGGATCACTTTCTGGAAGTAACTCACATGTGAAGGGGGTAGAGAAAGCCGGAGGGAATTGAAATTCGAAGGAGCCAATAAACTGACCTTTTAAAAAGATCAGCTTGCTCCGGGGTGGAGAGACTTTTTCACTGTCGACTCTTGCTTCAGCCTTGGCGCTCATCGTTATTCCCCGGAGTTTCAAACTAAAGTGACTGGAACTAGCAATTGTTTCTTCCTGCTGAGGATGTAAATTGATGGCTTTGGAAGGGAGCTCATCGAACCAGGACATTACTAATTTGACTTTTCCCCCCTCTAGTCCAAAATGGTTCTGTGCATCAAAAGGATGGACTAAATGATGATGATTTCGAACCTTACTTGAGCCCACAGGCAAGGCCGGTGAGTTGATCGTTCTGTATTATCTGAGGATCTGAGGGTACAGTGTACTGTTAGACGCTCTCTGCCCTATCAGTAAGTCTCACTTTTGTGTTGGAGGGTGGCTGACTCTCCTAATATAACTTATTTTAATTTGTTATATAAAACATTAAAAATATATGCTGTGTGGTCAACAATGCATGTGCTCTGAGACTATAGTACTGATAACGTTTATTGTATAAGAGCAGTAACACTGGCATGAGTAATTGCCAGGAATGGATCCGTGCACAGCTTAAGAACACTGGCCAGTGTTTAGCCCGAGCTCTAAAGAAAACAAAACCTTGTCTTTTAGGGGGTGATAATGTAGGTGAGGAAAGTCTAGTGAATAATCACCTGAACTTCACCTGTACAAAACTGCCGTGCCTTCTTTGTCTCTAAGGAGGTTCTTTGTGTATTTAAACTATTTCAAAGTGAGATGGAGGGTGCTTGCTTGTTTTATTTTCGGTTGTTTAGTATCAATGGAGAACAACTTTGTGCCTAGCTCTTTTGGTTGATGTGTTTATGATTGCAGGGTTCAAGGAGGTTAAACACAGTTGTACACAGTTGACAGTCAAACCACGAATGATTGCAGTTGTAGGGAGGGCCAGAGGGCTTTAGTCACCAGTGTGTCCTTCTAGTATAGTCCCCATCACCATCAAGACAAGTTTGAGATACATTTATTATTTTTGATGGGAAGATTAGTTGCATATGTATGTAGATATTCCTAATATGAACTGTATGCGTGGAAATTGTTTGATTCACCAACTTTGTTTTCTCATCTCAGGACAGCCACAAAATTTTAGTTAACGTAAATCCTCAGATATATGTATCCAAAAGAATTGAAGATTTTGATTTTAAGATGCTTTATAGCATAGATTAAGAATTTCATGGAACATTTATATAAAAGTTTGAGTCTATTTTGTAGGAAAGAAATAGTTGTTTTGCAGTAACTTGACATATATGCATGTCAGATTTGAACCTGATTGTTTTTGAGATAGCTTATCTAAAAGTTTTCACATTGAGAGTACAAAAAGTTTCCACACTGACCAAACAGCCAATCAAAAAAAGCAGAGACAGAAGTAGAGGAATGAAGTATTAATAGTTGCTGTTAATGATGCAGTTTGCTTTCCTAATCTTTGCAACTAAGTGGGAGCATTTAGGATCCATTCTAGGTAGCTCTTAAAAAGTATTGTGTAATCCAGATTTTTGAGCTCTGGCGTGTGTGAACTTGCCATTTCAGGTATAGCCATTCACCTATGTCTCGGCATAATCTGTGCTGGTAAGAACGTTTGTTTTCCTTAGAGAAGCTGAAGCTTAATGACTTAAAAACTGAGGTGTGGTTATAGACCTGGAAGGGCTGTGACTGGCTTTGTTTTGTTTTGTTTTCTTGTGGTATATCATCAAGAGTAATTCACAGAGCTGGATATTGTACCTCATGCCTTTAATTCAAAGACTAGGGAGACAGGCAGGTGGATCTTTTGAGTTTGAGGCCAGTTTGGTCTTAAGAATTAACCTGTACATGATGATGTAAGTTTTTAGTACCAGCATTTGGGAGGTAGAGGAAGGTGGGTCTCTGTAAGCTTGAGGCCAGCTTGCTCTACAAAGCGAGTTCCAGGGAAGCCAGGACTGTTAGAGAGGTTTAAACTGTCTTTTTAACCCCCCCCCCAAACAAACAAACAAAGAATTCTAGGCTAGCCATGACTACATTTGTAAGACCTTGTCTCTAAAAGTAATTTATTGAGGTGTCCAACACAGAGCCTCATGCTGTCTTTTCTATTCTTTCTTTCTTTCTTTTTTTTTTTTTTTTTTGAGTCTCCCTGTGTAGTCTCAACTAGTCTCATATTTACTGAGATCTGTTTACTTCTGAATCCTAGGAGTAAAGGCATAAGGCACCATCAGTTGAAAATTTTA
Organism: Tokudaia tokunoshimensis; assembly: GCA_036184795.1. Taxonomy (NCBI): domain Eukaryota; kingdom Metazoa; phylum Chordata; class Mammalia; order Rodentia; family Muridae; genus Tokudaia; species Tokudaia tokunoshimensis. The sequence continues at coordinate 115,462,782 of BTHU01000005.1, read as the reverse complement.
TTATATAGATGTATTTAGAGTTTAAAGAATACAATTTATACTGTTTCCTGGCCTTGGTAATACAAGTTTAAGTACTAAGGTACTTAGTTTTTCAAGACTTTTCAGATCAAATCTACTTATTGATAGCTAATAGATTGGTAAATAATGAATGCCTTACATTACTGGAACTATTACAACTAAGGCAGTTTATTTTGAATTGGGCTATGCATTTATGGGAATCAATGTTATAGTCCTCTTATTTTTTACTTGATTATTCTGTACACTGTAGGTTCATTTAATTTAGTTTTGAGATAGGGTCTTAATAGTGTTGCCCAGGATGGCTTGGAACTATGTATACATAGACCAGGTTGGCTTCCAATTGATAGAGATTTACCTTACTTTGCCTCTCCAGTGCTGAAATGAAAGGCATACATCACCATGCCTAATAGTTCTATAGGAATTTTTTTGCCAAAACCAAACAAAACAACCAAAAACTATCACAAACTAAGATCAAGAATGATTAAGGTTTTCAAATAATCTGTATCCTTGATGTGAAGAGTAATTGTACATAATTTCATATTTCTGATTATTTAAGGTTATAGACTTATTTGTATTATATTTTTCTACTTCTAATGCAAAAGGTAGTGTGAATTTCAAGTGGTAGTCATTTATTTTATAGGTGAAATGAAATGGTAAATAAATTTCCCTTCTCTGAATTTTTCCCCCCCTGAGACGGTTTAGGCCTGGCTGTCCTAGAACTCACTCTGTAGACCAGGCTGGCCTCTAACTCAGAAATCTGCCTGCCTCTGCCTCCCAAGCACTGGAATTAAAGGCATGCGCCACCACTGCCCAGCCCTCTCTGAATTTTAAGTCCTTTGGAAAGCATTATTTCTCTTCCAGATTATTGTACAGTTTACTTAGTGAACATTATTAGTTTATGAGAGAAGAATGCTTAGACTAGACGTTTGGACTAGAACTTGAAATTTCTAGTTCTCTTTGTTTTGTTCTTTTCTCCAAAGTTTTTTTTATGTGTGTGTGTGTGCGCACACACTCACAAGAGAGAGAGAGAGAGAACGAACACGAACTGGGCATGAGTGTGCCTGCCACCATACAGATGTGGAGGGTAGAGAACAATTTGTAGAAGTTGGGTTTCTCTGTTCACCATGTGGTCTCCAGAGATCTAACTCAGGTTCCTGAGCCTGACTACTGAGCCATCCCACTAGGCTCTGTTTTTTTACATATCTCCTTATGTGGTGTGGGCCTGCTGTGGCGTGTGTGAACAAGTCAGAAGGACAAGTCAGAAGACGGTGCCAGTTCTCCTCACCATGAGTGCTGGTGCTTGAATTCCGGTTATCAAGCGTGACAGCAACTATCTTTACCCTTTGAGCCATCTTTTGGCCCTCATTTTTAGGATTTATTAATTTTATGTTTTGTTTTGTCTGTGTATATGTATGTGCAGCACATGTGTGCCTGGTGCATGCAGAGGTCAGAAGAGGGCATCAGGTTCTTGTTGGACATATATGGTTTTGTTAGGTCTTAAACTGTATAGCTAAGAAAGACCTTGAATTCTACCTTCATGCCTGTACTCCTCCCGCACTTTCCCCAATAGGCATGTGCCATGAAGTCTGACTCTTCTGCTGGGAAACTCGAACACTGATCTTCCATAATTCCCACCTCTTTTGGTTGTTGTTGTTTTTCTTTTTCCAGATAGTGTTTCTCTGTATAGCCTTAGGTGTTCTGGAACTCACTCTGTAGACCAGCCTGGCTTCATACTCAGAGATCTGCCTGCTTCTACCAAGTGCTCTGATCAAAGGTGTGTGCCACCACCATCCAGCAAAATTCCCACTTTCTAAATCCAAAACTAAGTAGTTTTAATAAAGACATCATCTCTACTGGACCTGGATTAGCAGGAGTTAGAAGAAGATACCGCACCTTTGGGATATAGAGTAAAATCCTGTTAGGAAAAATAAAAGCTGGGCATGGTGGCACAAACCTTTAATTTTAGCTCTTGGGAGGCAGAGGCCGGAGGATCTCTGGGGGTATAAGGCCAGCCTGCTTTGCCAGCTACATAGGGAGAGTTTGTCTAAGAGCTACAGCTGGTAGGCATGGGGGCATATTGTCCTTTTTTTTAATGTATGTATGTGTGTATGAAGAGAGAAATAGATATATAGGTATGTATGTGCGTTTTGCTTGCAGGTATGTCACGTACCACATGTGTGCATTGCTCACAGAAGGAGGTATCAAATCCCTTGGCACTGGTGTAACATATAGTTGTTAGCTGCTATGTGTGTGCTGGGAACCAAACCTGGATCTTCAGGAAGTGCTCAAATGCTATTAACTGTTGAGCCATCTGTCTGGCCCAGTGGCACACTCCTTTAATCCCAGCTGATCTATATAGAAAATTTTAGAATAGCTAAAGCTACATAGTAAGACTGTCTACAAACAACCACCAAAATGTATATTTACTATATGTGTCATATGTGTCAGCTTGACTTTACATGTTTACACAGAACCTCAGATATGGTGTGACATACCTATAATCCCAACACTTAGAACTGAGGCAGGAGGCTTGCCTTAAGTTTGAGGCCAGCTGGACTACAGAGCATGTGCATACCAGCAGCTGAAAGGGTTAAGCAGTTCAGTTACCACATCACATTTCATATGGTTGAAAAATGCCAGAAAGTTACAGAAAGATCACGTGAATGGGCTGCTCCCTTTTGTAGTGATGGCTCAAATCCTTGAGTTGTAAATGGTGTGGAAGGAAAAATCCTGCTATTTCTAGTATTTATATATATATATATGTTGTTTTGATGTATCTGCCTTTTTTCCTTCCACAGAATAATGCATATACTGCCATGTCAGACTCCTACTTACCCAGTTACTACAGCCCCTCCATTGGCTTTTCCTATTCTTTGGGTGAAGCTGCTTGGTCTACTGGAGGTGACACAGCCATGCCCTATCTAACTTCTTATGGACAACTGAGCAACGGAGAGCCCCACTTTCTACCAGATGCAATGTTTGGGCAACCAGGAGCCCTAGGTAGCACTCCATTTCTTGGTCAGCATGGTTTTAACTTTTTTCCCAGTGGGATTGACTTCTCAGCATGGGGAAATAACAGTTCTCAGGGACAGTCTACTCAAAGCTCTGGATATAGTAGCAATTATGCTTATGCACCCAGCTCCTTAGGTGGGGCCATGATTGATGGACAGTCAGCTTTTGCCAATGAGACCCTCAATAAAGCTCCTGGCATGAATACTATAGACCAAGGGATGGCAGCACTGAAACTAGGTAGCACAGAAGTTGCAAGCAGTGTTCCCAAAGTTGTAGGCTCTGCTGTTGGTAGTGGGTCCATCACTAGTAACATTGTGGCTTCGAGCAGTTTGCCTCCGGCTACTATTGCTCCTCCAAAACCAGCATCTTGGGCTGATATTGCTAGCAAGCCTGCAAAACAACAACCTAAACTGAAGACCAAGAATGGCATTGCAGGATCAAGTCTTCCACCACCCCCAATTAAACATAACATGGATATTGGAACTTGGGATAACAAGGGTCCTGTGGCCAAAGCCCCCTCACAAGCTTTGGTTCAGAATATAGGTCAGCCAACCCAGGGATCTCCTCAGCCTGTAGGACAGCAGGCCAATAATAGCCCACCAGTGGCTCAGACATCAGTAGGGCAGCAGACACAGCCGTTGCCTCCACCTCCACCACAGTCTGCTCAGCTCTCAGTCCAGCAACAGGCAGCCCAGCCGACTCGCTGGGTAGCACCTCGGAACCGTGGCAGTGGGTTCGGTCATAATGGGGTGGATGGTAACGGAGTAGGGCAGCCTCAGGCAGGCTCTGGGTCTGCTCCTTCAGAGCCTCACCCAGTGTTGGAGAAACTTCGGTCCATTAATAACTATAACCCTAAAGATTTCGACTGGAATCTGAAACACGGCCGGGTTTTCATCATTAAGAGCTACTCTGAGGACGATATCCACCGTTCCATTAAGTATAACATCTGGTGCAGCACAGAGCACGGTAACAAGAGACTGGATGCCGCCTATCGTTCCATGAACGGGAAGGGTCCCGTGTACTTACTTTTCAGTGTCAACGGCAGTGGACACTTCTGTGGAGTTGCAGAGATGAAATCTGCTGTGGACTACAACACATGTGCAGGGGTGTGGTCCCAGGACAAATGGAAGGGTCGTTTCGATGTCAGATGGATTTTTGTGAAGGACGTTCCCAATAGCCAACTGCGACACATTCGTCTAGAGAACAACGAGAATAAACCAGTGACCAACTCTAGGGACACTCAGGAAGTGCCTCTGGAAAAAGCTAAGCAGGTGTTGAAAATCATAGCCAGCTACAAGCACACCACTTCCATTTTTGATGACTTCTCACATTATGAGAAACGCCAAGAGGAAGAAGAAAGTGTTAAAAAGGTAAAGGAGCTTATCCTTCAGACTATGGGGAAGGAGGAGGATAAGAAAGGTATTGTAGTGACCGAATGGTTAATAAAAGCTCTGTAAATAATGGTGTCATTTAACAGCTTAAGGCTTTATGGGAGTATAATTGGTCTTTTGAACCCTAGTGTGAAGGAATGTGAGCATTAGTGGAGAGCAGAAACAATCCAGTGTGAACTTAACTGGTATAGACAGGTAATTGTAAAGATACAAAGGGATAATTGAAGTGATGGTGTGATGGAAGGGGACCGATGGGGATGTAATTACAGAAAAGAATGAAAGTTCTGTGTTGGAGTTGGTCTGTGTCTTTGGTCGTGTTTTTGTTGTTGTTGTTGTTGTTTTCAAGAATTGGTGTGTTCCTGCTCTGAGATCTGCCTGCTTCTGACAGTTGACATTATTTGTCAGAACTTTGTTTTCCTCTTTGTAATGCTCACTTTATTTACTTTTTTTCTTTATAGTGATAGGAACTGAACCAAGTGTATGCTAGGCAAGCCCTCTGTCAACAAACCACACCCCCAGCTGTAAGAAAGTTACTGTTTATTATATAAAACTTTAAAAACAGCAGTAGAGAGACTGGAGAGATGGCTCAGCATTAAGACGCACTAGCTGTTCTTGCAGAGGATCAGTTCAGTTCCTCTCACCCACATGGTGGCTCATAACCATCCATAAAACCACAGTTCCAGGGGAGCCAACAGGCACATATGTGTGCCATATCTGTTCTTACAAAAATTCATACACATAAAATATCTTTTAAAAACCCCAAAAACTGAACATTAGAAAAGCTATCTCTTGGTTTTAACATTTTATTACCCCATCACTTTCTCTTGACTTTTCTTTACAAAGTTGAAAGAGTGATAGAAAATGGATCCCAACTAGACTAATTTATTTGATACAGTGCTTGATCTGAGAGTATTATGTATCTGTAAATTTTAGGACTACAGTGGGGGTTTTTGTTTTGTGTTTTTGGGGGGGGGGGAGGTTGGTTGGTATTTTAGTTAGGGTTTTACTGCTATGAACAACACCATGACCAAGGCAACTCTTATAAGTTATAGACAGTATTTAATTGGGGCTGGCTTACAGGTTCAGAGTTTCAGGCCATTATTATAAAGGTGGGAGCATGGCAGCGTACAGACAGAAATGGTGCAGGCAGAGCTGAGAGTTCTACATCTTCATCTGAAGGCTGCTAGGAAGAAACTCACACCCACAGTGACACAACTAATCCAAAGCTACAGCTCCTAATAGTGCTACTCCCTGGGCCAAGCATACAAACATCACAGTTGGTTTTTTTCAAGGGTTTCTCTGACTGTCCTAGAACTCTGTAGACCAAGTTGGCCTCATAGAGATCTGCCTGTCTCTGGCTTCTAAGGACTAGGATTAAAGGTATGCCCCACCACCTTCCAGCTGTTTGGTTTTTAAGATTTATTTTTATTTCATGTGTATGGGCCTGCATTTATGCATGTGCAACACATGCATACTTGCAGAGACCAGAAAGAGGGTATTAGGTATCCTGGAAATTGGAGTTACAGGTAGTTGTAAGCTCTGCCATGTAGGTGTTGAAATTTAGCCCAGTTTCTCAAGAACAGCAGCTAGTGATCTTAACTGATCCATCTTTCCAGCTTGTTTGCTACTTATTCATATGTTATTAACTTTTATGTGTACAGGTGTTTTGCTTGCACGTATGTATGTGTACTACATTCAGGCCTGGTTCACACAGAAACCAAAAATGGGTTTCAGATTCCATGAAACTGGAATTTACTGTTGATTTATGCTGACTTAATTTTTGTCCTGCTGGTGACTGAGCCCAGGGTTGACTTTTTTTTTTTTTTAAATCAGTTCTCTGGATGGAATGAGGATGTTAAGGAAACATTCTGACACTGAGCTGAGCCCCTGGTTCTACTTTGACTTTTTTAGTCAAAGGACTAAATTGGATTAAATTCACTGGAGTGGCTCAGGGAGAGAGGATCTCTTAGTTTAGACCTCAAAACTCATTAACTGAGAATGACCTTGAATCTGTGAGACTTTTTTTTTATCTGACTTTTGAGACAGGGTCTCACCATATAGTCTTCTGTGGTCTGGAATTTACTTTGTAGATCAGGATGGCCTTGAACACACAGAGATCTGTTTGCCTGTGCTGGGATAAACATTTTAGTTTATTTTAAAATCTTTTTAGATTTATGTTTAAGTATTTTGCTCCTATACATGTCTGTGTATCACAGTGTTATGGACAGTTGTGAGCTGCTAAGTGAGTGCAGGGACTTGAACCCTGATCCTCTGTCAAACCTCTGCTCTTAAATGCTGGGCTCCAGCTCTTGCGAGCGCTCCCTCCCTCTCCCCCCTCCCCCCTTCCCCCCCATTCTCTCTCTCCCCCTTCCTCTCTCCTTCTCCCCTCCCTCCCTCCCCCTCTCCCCAATAAATGCATAGCCCAGGCTGACCTTGAACTTGTGATCCTCCTGCCTTTGTATCCTTCAGCAGATACTACCGGTGTGAACTACCACAACTGTTTTTTTAAAGCTTATTTTAATTGATTGTGTGAGGTGTGTCTGTGCCTACATGGGGGTAGGGCGGCACAGATACAACAGTTGGTTATTGCTCTCTACCTTTATTTTATATGTGTTCGTGGACTCAAACTGACTTGTGTGGCCAGAACCTTTATTCGTTGAGCTAGAATTTCTGCTACTCATGTTTTCACTTTCCAAGTTGCTGGTATTATTGCTACCACCACTGCCACCAAATCCTGTTTACATAGCTTGGGAATGAACTAAAGACTTTATTCATGCTAAGTTA